>JAUIMM010000345.1:987500-1345000 GCA_031769625.1 Taudactylus pleione | reverse complement strand
CTCTAACCTCTGCAGCTGCTGGGAAAATAAAGACCAGCACAGCGATGTTGACGCTGTCATCCTCTACCCTCCCCTGCTCTGCAAGCGGGGTACGGCGGGATCCACACCCAGCGGCTGCAGAGGTCTGAGCAGCCGCAGGGTAAATAAAGAATAGCACAGCGCTGTCGGCGTTGTCCTCAGCTACCACCTCCTGCCCTGCAAGCCCAGCGGCACCCACACCCCCTGCAAGTTCCACCCCCCACAGTATACCCTGCATCAATATATATAATATATATGTGTGTGTATGCGTATGTATGTGTATATATATATATATATATATATATATGTATATGTATATATATATGTGTGTGTATGTATGTGTATATATATATATATATATGTATATGTATATATATATAGTGTGTGTGTATGTGTATGTATATATATATATATATATATATATATATATATATATATATATATATATATGTGTGTGTGTGTGTGTAGATGGCAGTCCCCAACCGATGTTAAGGAAACATCGGCAGCTGTGGTCACAATCGATGTTTCTATCAATGGCCATCACTACTTTATACCATAAAAATTCCCATTTTTATGGTATACAGCATTTTGAAAAAAATTTTTTTTTTACAAAATAGTGTTGGATAAGTTCTATAAAGCTGTTCTTGGCCTAATTCAATCATAAGAAAAACCAACAATTTCGGAGCAGTTTTCGGAAAAAAGAATTCGTCAGTTAAGTGGTTAATTGATAATCAAGTAACGAGGGAATAGCCCACACCTGTCCATGAAATAGCTTTTGAGTAGATAGTCCCTTAAAAAGTGGGAGGCACATATAGAAACCGTTGTAATTCCTACACCGTTCACCTGATTTGGATGTAATTACCCTCAAATTAAATCATCTGAAAGTCTGCAGTTAAAGCACATCTTGTTTGTTTCATTTCAAAGCCATTGTGGTGGTGAATAGAGGCCAAAATCTGAAAATTCTGTCAATGTCCCAATATTTATGCACCTGACTGTATGTATATGTGTGTATGTATGTGTGTGTGTGTGTATATATATATATATATATATATATATATATATATATATATATAAATAATTCTATCCCGAGTCATGCCGGGATTTCGGCGCTGGTGCTATCTCGGCGTCCGGGACGACATCCCGCTTATCGGGATCCTAACCGCTTCCCCATTTTATATATATAAATTGGGGATGCGGTTAGGATCCTGATAAGCGGGATGTCGTCCCGAACGCCGAGACAACACCTGCGCCGAAATCTCGGCATGACTCGGGATGCCAGAAGACCAATCGTAAGGACACCGGGGAAAGGTAAGTATCAGCCGCGGAGGGACTATGACGAGTTAGGATTAGGCACCCCGGGTGGAGTTAGGGTTAGGCTCCTGGCAAGGGGGGCTTAGGTTCAGGCACTACCGGGGAGAGGAGTTAGGGTTAGGCACTAAGGGGGAGGGTTAGCTTTAGGCAACCGTGGGGGGTTAGGGTGCGGGGTAGGGAGGGTTAGTATAAGGGTGCAGGAAAAGATGTTTAGGGTCAGTTGTTAAAAAGGACAGGGAAACGTTACTTACCGTTCCCCTGTCAGGATTTTAACCATCGGGATGCCGCTGCCAGTGTACTGTCTGCCGGCATCCCGTCCATCGGGATTTCATACCGATTCCATATAAGGTATATAAACCAGTCCATAGCTGTGGCACTCACCATATGAAATAGACGACTTCAGATGTTTTTCATCAACGTTTCAGTGCTTTAATGTGCTAACTTCAGGATGTAAAAATGAAAATACAGTGCCAACCTTTTAAAGCTTCACCCAGGTGAAGGGCCATGCTGGAGACGGGACGGAGCACCCGTCCTGCATCCATGGGCGATAACGTCGTTGTGCCAGACCACATCACCGTGCGCATAGCGTCAAGTGACTCATCACCAATGCAACAGGAATAATAATAATAATAGATAAAAAACCATATAGATTGGGATATATATATATGTGTGTGTGTGTGTGTGTATAATGATTAACATAAATACAGCAATAAAATAATCCAATCTGTAGTAGCAACACCAATAATAATCATATTAATCATCAACATTTAATTGGCCAAAATATCAACCATTAATTCTAATATATAAGTGGAACTGATTAATCACTAAAAGCATGATAATATTAAGGCTTCATTGAGGGTGCATTTACCTCCAAACAGTGAATCCACCATGCCTCGCACTACAATAATAGACAGCCACGATCACCTCCTCTTAATAGGTTTTGTGACGTGGATGATCATGCGATAACGTAGGCTGGCCAAATTATGAGTAAGTTCTACAATGTGGCGTGATATATATCTATATAGAATAATATATATATCACATGCCTCATCATTCTTTGTTCGTGACATAATTATCTTTAAAATATTGTGATGCACTCTCATAATTATGGGGTATATGAAAAGCTTTCACTTTCAGCAATAACATGTTACAACAAACTAGTTTTGTTACACATGTAGAGCCATTATACTATAATTGTATTTGTTTTAGTAGTTTCTCTCCTTGTTATTCTCCTCTCCAAGTTTCACTCATGCCAAACTATTTTTTCTTATTTTACTCTTAGTTTGTTAACCAAAGTGTCTTATCTCTCTGCCTCTATTTAGATGGGTGCACATTATCTGTGCTGTTGCAGTTCCAGAGGCTCACTTTGTAAATGTGATTGAGCGACATCCAGTAAATGTCAACTTCATTCCAGAGCAACGGTGGAGACTGGTGAGTTGTGAACCATTTAATCAGGAATGCTTGCTGTTCTAAGAATATAGGTGCATACACACACAACGATTTTTTGAACGATTATCATTAATCGATATCGTTCAACGATAATCGTTTGAAAAAATCGTTCACTTTCTGAGTCAAACGATGAAAGATTGTTCATGCGCGTTCACGTTTGTATTTTGTAGTTCAGTCAGACTTGTCAACTCAACGATTTTCATTAAGTTAATATGCAAAAATCGTTTGTAGTTCATAAAAATCGTTCAATACATTTAAATGAACATAGTAAATGAACAATTTTAGTAAACGATTTTAGTTCATTTTTTCAAGGTAGAAAATCGTTTACTAAAATCGTTCATTAACTCAGTCGTTGTGTGTGTATGCGGCTTATGTGCTAGAAAATTTGGAGTCCATTGACAAACATTTCTTTCATTACAGAAATGTGTATACTGTCGGAGGAAAATTCGCAAAGAGGTCGGGGCTTGTGTTCAATGCTCTATTGACCGATGTTCCACTTCCTTTCATGTTACTTGCGCACATCTAGCTGGCATCTCCCTAGAACCTGATGATTGGCCCTATGTTGTTTCAGTTACCTGCTTTAAGCACAAGGCAACCAGTCAAAGTGTGAGTAATTTTGTTCTCTTTTGTTTTGTCGTTCTCATTACTGAATATTAAATTCTTAGAATTTATAGTATTTTCTGGGTAAAATTGGATTGGGCACCACCATGTCTTTACTTGCCTGCTGCATCAAACATCTGCCATCATTTAGTTTAAAACTAGCAGCCGGAATAGCTGTCTGTTCTGATATTTTGAACTTTGGTGACATTGGCTAATGGACACAGCTGGGAAATGGACCAGAACCAAAGCAGCACGGCACTAGCAAATAAGGTGAAGAAATTCAGACAGAGAACCATTCAATTCCTAATAGTAGCTGTACCCCTAAATGGAGGATGCAAAGTATGGGATCACATTAGATCAATTGCTCATTAGGATCTAAAACTATGGAATATAAATAAGGAAACTTATAGGTAATGCATCTAATAACACCTTTTCTCATTGTCGTCATACTGACAAATTAAGTGTCAATTTCATACATGGAATACACTTTGCACACTCTTGTCCTTCTGACAATACTGATGCTAATAAATGTGTGATGGCGTGCTCTGAATGAAACAGTTAATTAAAGTGGCTGTTAATTAGGTTGATTTGTAACCTGATCATCAGATCACTAGTGGTGATAAATTGAAAAAATATGGTGCAATGATATTAATGGTAAACTGCATGAAGACTGGCACGTGTGACTGTTTAAAATCTTTTTCTGGGCGGATTTTTTCCTCCAAAAATGTTCTCTTTTGTGTAATGTGATTGTTAGAATACTTTTTTTTTTCTTCTTCCAGAATTATAGTATCCAAGAAAATGTTTATTTCTTCTTCAGGGTCCATAGGGCTCCACAGGGAGACCTTGGGGTGTAGGTGGTGGTTGAGAACCGGGCACCACGCAGTTAAAGCTTTCATGCATCGGTCCATCCCCCTATACCCTGCCCTCGAGCCAGAGGCACCTCCAGTTTCGTTGGTGCCCGTCCGGAGTTGGGTCACCGTTATGCAGTTGGCTGCTTAGGCAGCCCATATAACTTTTATTTTATGATTTGTTTATTTTATATTTTCCTGCTGAGCGTGCAGCAGCAGACTGTTCACAGGACGTCACCCCTCCAGGCGCCGCAATGCCAGCTTCGGCTGGGGATTTCGGCTGGCATTCTGGGGTCCTTGCTAGCCTGCCCCGCGGATGGACCCAGACTGCAGTCTGGATGCAAGGGGACAGGTAAGGCGGGTCATCGCTTGCGGTGACCCGCGGATTGGCAGTCATACCTCCGATCTCAGGGGACAGACCGGAGGTGCTGAGAGTGAACACAGGCTTTGTCCAAAGTGATCCACTAGACCACCAAAGTACATATGGAGCGGGAATCCAACGTCCCGGTGGTTAAAAATCTGCATGGGGAGGTCAGCTTTCCCCATTAAAGCAGCCACTCCCCTCAGCTCAGGGCGCCTTTCCTCTGAGGTCTCGCTTCCCTGAACTGCTCTCCTCCTCCGACCACGCCCCCTCAGAGTTCTCTGGCGGCCATTTTCTCCAGGCTCAGCCACAGCTCTTTAAGGGAAACGCAGAGTGCGGTCCCCCTACATACCTCTCACTGGAGTCAGGTTATGTAGCTGACCACAGAATCTGTGTAGTTGATTGTAGTGCACTTCTGCAGTTATATGGATTTCTACATTGTATGTGACTTTTGCTAGCGCTGCCTGTCTGTTATTTCTCTATACTGTCAGTATATAGCTTTCCCTTTTTTTTCTTACTTTGCCCTACCATACAGGTGTATTCAGGGTTTTTCCAGTGCCTCACATCTCTACAACAAATGTATTTGTGAGGGTTGTTACGTACAGTTGGTTACTGAACTGTGCCATATTTGTGCCTTGTGCTCCTGCAGCTTTCCCACGCATAAGACAGGATCAGTATATTGCATTCCAACTTGTATCCTACATACCCATTGGTTGCATTATACCCAGTGCCATATTGTGTGCTATACTACTCTACAGCTATGTCTAGCAAATGCAAGAGTAGCAAGCAAGCACCTGCACCCATACTGCTATCATGCAAATGATGTGCTGCAGGCTTAAGTGAGGAGGATTTGTTACAAGATGGGTTAAGTGTTATACTCCACCAGGCCCATCAGACCCCCCCCCAGCTCCTGCACAAGAGCCCCCTGGGCTTCCTTTTCTCAGGTGCTGGCTACTATTGCGGGCCGCCTAGTGGTTCTGGCCGTAATTCCCCCTATGGGGTTACCACAACAGGCTGTAATTCCCCCTATGGGGTTGCCACAACGGGTTCAGGCGATACAGGTACCTCCTGTGCCCCTTCCATGGGTTGGCCTACTCTCTAACTCCGTACAGAGTCTGGTGGCTACCTCTTCAAACCATGTTGCAAGGTGAGAAGCCCCTACCCAGTAAGCCTTCTAAGCGTCCTGTTTTATCATCACAGTCCACGCAGCTCTCAGATTCTGAAGGGTCATCTGAGGAGGTAGAAGATGCTGAGTTCTCATAACACGGGAGAGGACGAGAATCTGTCTAAAATTAATATTCCTGCCTTGATGCGAGCTGATAGATCCATCTTACTCATAGAAAATGACAAGCCAGCCCCTAAGTCTAAGCACCCACTGTTTAAATGACAGAAAGTGGCTCCAGCATAGTTCCCTCTATCGGATCAACTAGCTGAACACATGGCTGCAGCCTGGCAGACGCCTTGTAAGAGGTTTCTGACCCAAAAACGTTTGACCTCCTGTTATCTATTTCCTGCGGCTTTTTGTTTCAAATGGGAGACTCTCCCTGTGGTAGCTTCACATGTTAAGCGTTTAATTAAAAGCGATACGTTACCTATGCCCTACAGTAACCTCTTTGAAGGATCCTACGGATAGAAAGGTGGAATCTTGCCTTAAATCGATATACTCTTTCAGGAGCTGTTGCCCATCCGACCATGGCTATTGCATGGGCTAAAGTTATAGAGAGCTGGGCTGGAGCACTTGAAGACTCTTTTTCCCTCAGATGCTTCTAGGGATCAGATGTCTTTCGTTGCTCACATACGAGATGCAGCTTCCTATATTGCCAGTCTCCTAACCCCCAGAGTTTCGGCCGCGGCAGTGTCTGCCTGCCGTACCCTGTGGCTACGCTCATGGAAGGCAGATGCGGATTCAAGAAAGGCCTAGAAGTGTTACCCTACAATGGTGAGATCTTGTTTGGCCCAGACCTTGACAAGATTGTAACCATGTTGGCGGAATCAAAAACTGCATTTCTGCCTTCAGCAACTACTGCTACAAAGCCTCGGACTATATCTTTTAAGTCATTTTTTCCTCAGTCATTTCCTAGGTAGTCAGCTTCCGCTAGGGCCGCCAAGCCCAGGACCAAGCAGGCCTGGTCCACCAGACGCCCTGCTTCAAAACCCGAGGATAAGCCCTCAGCCTGACGGAATGGGCCTACCTCTGGGGGATCCCAGAGTGGGAGGCCGACTTCTTTAGTTTGCCCAGTGCTGGTGTCAAACTACCATGGATTCTTGGGTAAGAGAAGTGGTCTCTCACGGGAACGCCCTCTCATTTCTTCGACAGCCTCACCACCAGTTTTTCTACACAGGCCCTCCTTCACACCCGAACAAGGCCCTACAAATCCAGAAAGCCATACAGTCCTTGCTGCAGGCAGGGGTAAATGTGCCACTCCAGCTATCTCACCGGGGGACTGGTTATTATTCTGCTCTCTTTCTGGTTCGGAAGCTGAATGGGTCTCATCGGCCTATCCTCAACCTCAAATCCCTGAACAAATTCCTCAGGGTACCCAGGATCTGGATGGAAACTCTACGCTATATCATCCTAGCTATGGAGCCTGGGGACTTTATGGTATCTCTGGATATTTAGGACGCGTACTTACATGCACCTATAGCGCCCTCACATCAGCGATATCTCTGGTTTGCTATACTACAGCAACACTTTCAGGCTCTGCCCTTTGGACTATTCACAGCTCCACAGGTGTTTACCAAAATTATGGCGATCATGGTGGCCCATCTGCGTGGTCAGGGTGTCCGACTGCTACCATATCTGGACGACCTCCAGCTCTTAGCAGGATCCCCAGTAGGGCTTCACCGCCATCTGCAGCTAACAATTGCTTTCCTTCACAAGCACGGATGGTTAATCAACTGGAAAAAGTCCTCCCTGAATCCCTCACAGAGAATGATTCATCTGGGAGCCCTGCTGGATGCTCATGATCAGAGAATCTTTCTGACATCAGACAAGATTTCCACACTTCAACCAGGAGTGTGCAGATGGCTCCACAGTCGCCGGGTGTCGATCCACTCAGCAATGCAGGTTCTCTGATCCATGGTGACCACCTTCGACATGGTGGAGTATGCTCCGTTCCACTCCAGGCCTTGCAAAGACTGATCCTCTCCAGGTGGAACGGGTTACCTCATCGGATCAAAGCTCAGACGATGGTACTCTCTCCAGAGGTGCATCTGTCCCGATCTTGGTGGCTACAGACATCTCATCTAGCCAAGAGTCGACCCTTTTGGATCCTGTACTTGGGTATTCCTAACAACGGACACCAATCTCCAGGGTTGGGACGCAGTGACCTGTGCACACTCCTTTCAGGGCCGTTGGACATCGGTTGAATCAACCCTGCCAATCAACATACTGGAACTTCGAGCTGTCTACAGGGTTCTCATACTGGCCCAGGACATACTTCACGGAAAACCTGTGCAGGTACAGTCCGACAATGCCACAACAGTGGCTTGCATAAACCATCAAGGAGGCACTCGAAGTCGGGCTGCAATGACAGAAGTGTCACGCATTCTGACATGGGCCGAGGGTCACTTTCCGGCCATCTCTGTTTGTGTTTATTCCGGGAGTTCTCAGTTGGGAAACAGACTTCCTCAGCCGTCACGACGTGCATCCCGGGGAATGGTCTCTTCACCAAGAGGTTTTTTAACTCCTATTGAGCAGATGGGGCCTCCCAGAGGTGGACCTCATGGCTTCCCTACACAATTACAAACTGCCGGTGTACGGATCCAGAACAAGGGATGCCGAGGCAATCGTAGACGCATTATCAGTGAAGTGGACCTTCCAGTTTGCGTACCTATTCCCTCCAGTCTCCCTTCTTCCTCGAGTTCTTTGGAAGTTCAAACAAGACCGAGGCATTGTTTGCTGGTAGCTCCAGCTTGGCCCAGACGTCATTTGTACTCAGATCTTCAGAGTCTCTCCATCAACACTCCGTTCCTGCTGCCTCAATGACCGGACCTGTTGTCTCAGGGTCCTTGCCTTTACCCGGACCTGGGTCATCTGTCTTTGACGGCGTGGCTCTTGAGACATCCCTCCTGAGGTCCAGAGGATTCTCTAGCTCTGTAGTCAAAACTATGCTCAGAGCGCGTAAGCCAGCCTCTGCTCGAATCTACCACAGAGTGTGGCATACATATTTCCAATGCTTTCATACCAGAAGCTTCGACACCCAAGTGTTTAGGATTTCCAGAGACCTGGCCTTCCTTCAAGCTGGATTAGACCTTGCCTGGCCTCACTGAAAGTGCATGTCTCTGGTCTCTCTATTTGGTTCCAGTGTAGACTTGCTCCACTACCCGATGTCCACAACCTCCTTTTATCCCTCCAATGGCTCCATGGGATTTGACAGTAGTGCTTCATGTCCTCGGTTTGAACCCCTGGATTCTGTGGAACTCAAGTGGCTCACAGCAAAGACTTTCTTTTGACTATGGCGCCCGCCAGAAGGGTGTCAGATTTAGGGTCGCTCTCCTGTCGCTTCCCATTTCTGATATTCCACCAGGACAGGCCTGTGCTTCGGCACCTCAGCTGAACAGCTTTGTAAAGCGGCCACATGGTCCTCTGTCCATACATTTCTGAGGTTTTATGCCTTTGATACATTTGCCTCTGAGGATACTTCATTTGGGCGCCGGATTCTCCTGTCAGCACAGGAGCGTCTCCACCCTTAAATGACTGCTTTGGGACATCCCCAAGGTCGCCCTATGGACCCTGAAGAAGAAAATGAGAGTTATGATAAAACTTACCTTTGTTAACTTTCTTCGAAGTCCATAGGGTCCACAGGGCACCCGCCCTGACGCACCTTCATATGGGCTAAGTTTCTGATCAACGGTTTCCTGTTTCCTTCTCCATGAGAGTGTGATTCTTGTGTGTACCAGTCTTCCTTCTCTCTTCTCCTCCGCCGGCCTTTGGCTTGTCACGAACTGAGAGGCTCGGGGGCGGAGTATAGGGGAATGGACCGATTCATCCTGGGAACTGAAAGCTTTAACTGCGTGGTGCCTGGTTCTCAACCACAACCGACACCCCAAGGTCTCCCTGTGGACCCTATGGACTTTGAAGAAAGAGAGTTAACAAAGGTAAGTTTTACCATAACTCATTTTTACCCTGTAGGCAAATATAGGGTTATTATAAAGCGGACTACAAAATGATCAACCTAATCACAGTGATCTGTTACCTCATATGTGCTTGCCATGTTGTTTATTAGGTATGTCAAATAATTTTGTACTGTTTGCGTAATGCTGTTATTTGCAAGCAAAACGTTAATGTCTCTGCTGTTTAATGGTATGCTATTACTATAGGCATACTTTCCTTGTACAGTAGATAAGGTAAAACAATATGCCTAGGTAGACTAAATAATGCTTTGTGTAATTGGTTTGGGTGTAAAATAGGATATAAAATTCCTCTTGGAATTATTAGCATTTATTGAACATTGTATGAAGAACCCACATCATATATTATGTTAAGATACTTTAAAGAGTAGACCAAGCTGGTATAATAATGGAAAGCATGCTGGATTCCATGTCTAAGTGAAATAAAATTATTTATAAGGTTTTGTTTGCCGATATGCATTGATTTGGTAGGAAATGTCTATTTTTTTTTTTACAAATTATAAACCATTTCTTAAAACCTGCCGGTCTATCTTTTTTGCAGTCCATTTTTGATTTCTGTTAATGAACAATCCTGTTCTTGCAGAGTTCTGTCTCCAAGGAGGTCAGTGTGGGTCAGACCGTAATTGGTCGAAATAGGAATGGTCTGTACTATCGCTGCCAGGTCATTGGGTCTGCTACACACATTTTCTATGAAATCAACTTTGATGATGGCTCGTACAGTGATAACGTGTATCCTGAAAATATAATGGTGAGGATGGTGCACTGTTTTTGCAGAAAATGGAGAAATATAATAACAGTAATGTGGCACTTTTGTCATTTGGAGACTGGAATCTTTATATATTTGCATATTGAAAAATGTAAGTGCAGGAAATAAAAAAAAAGCTGATTACCATAATTTATTACTTTTATATAAAAATACATAAGAAAATGTGTCCCATTTAAAAAAGATATATACATAAATATCACAAAGCTTAGAGTACTACGTTTTTAAATATGTGAGGAGGGAATGTAGTGATAGGTGATCAGACAGGTCGGAGTGACGATGAAATACATACAATTTGTGGAATAACATGTTGTGGGTAGTTTAACCTTTTTATTTCAGATGATGAAACAACTTTGACCTTGACTTGTGAATACAATTTTGTTTTTGTTTTTCCCCAGTTCTTACTAATTTTGAGCATTGTTTTTTTTTTGTTTTCTGTGACAACATAGTTTTCACAAGGTATGCAGTCGGGAAGCCTGCGGACCTAATCCCGACAGCCGGCTTCCTGACTGTCATATCCCGGCTAGGGTCTAAAGACAGGCGTCGATATGCCAACATATTAGACATACGCCGGGAGACCGGCGCCCGGCATCGCGATCGAAGGGATGCCGGGCGCGGACAGCCGCAGGGGAGGGGAGGGTTAGGTTTAGGGCTCGCTGGGGGGGGCAGGGTTAGGCACCCCCCCGGGGGACTTAGGTTTAGGCAATGGGGAAGGGGGGGATAGGTTTGGGCACTTAGAGCGGGGCTTAGGGTTAGGTACTGGGGGCGGTTAGGGTTAGGCTTAGGGAGGGAATTAGGTTAGTTAGTACTTACCTTTAGACAATCGGGATTTCTACTGCTGCCGGCCTGCTGGTGTCGGGATTTCAACCGCCGGACATCGTATCGATTCCTTTCACGATACTGCAGTTAGTTAATAATAGTAATTGGGATCAACTTTAATGGCACAACTTGAGAATTTGGTGTACCTGGACTGAAATCTGCTCACTTCACCTCCAACCCATCTCCAGTCTCAGTTGGTTGGCTTAGTAAAGTTTCTACTCATGGGTTGTAGGATAAGGCTGAAGAAGAGCAGCACACCATGGCCCTGATTCAGAGCCAGACGCTCTGACCAGAGCGCTCGCTCTGAATCAGGGCCCACCTCCATAAATATGGAGCGTCCTCCTGGACCCTCGTATAGCTGTGGGTCACCACCCACAGCATATACGAGCGTGCAGGATGATGGTCGCGATGGTCTTGACCATCGCCACTGCGAGCAGAAGCCTGCGGTTGAGTTTCTCAACCGCAAGGCCAGGAGTGATTTTGGCTCTCAGAGCCAAAATCACTCCCACTGACATCACTAGTGATGTCAGTGGGGCCGGCTTCTGACGGTAGGCGTTCCCTTGGGAACGCCTCCGTCTGGGAGGCACGCCCACCAAAGGGGGCGTGCTGTCAATCAACATCGACAGCACGCCCCCTTTGATCAGACACTACGAGCGAAGGAAAGTCTTTCGCTCGACGCGTCTCGCACATGCGCACGACGGAGCTCCCTCCGTCGTGCGCATGTGCAGTGCAGACCATCGACCCACTTGCGAGCGGACAGCCGCTCGCGAGTGGGTCTGAATCAGGGCCCATATGAACAACTTGATAAAGTTGCTGGAAGTAATGAGGAGAACTAGAAGTGCCTTTAGAACTAGGATCCGCAGGATTTGCATTAGGGGCAAATACTGAGACTTTTATCATTCGTACTGAGATCGGAATTGAATGAATCCGGGCTGGAACCGGAATTGCAGGAAACCGGGCTGGAACCGGTAATGGCAGAGTCCGGGCTGGAACCAGAATTGCTAACTGGAACTGAAGACAGAGTAGGATCGCTATTAGCAAGAGCGAAGAGTAAACTCAGAGTACATCTTCACACAGCGCAGGCTGTGACTGACATTGCACTGGCAACCTGCTGCAGTTCCAGGAACCAAACAAAAAAATCCATATTTTAATAGCGCATATTTTAACTTTTTTTTTGTTTTAAGCAACTTAATGTCATGGAGTATACCAGTAAGGTATGTCACAAATCGCAGCACTGATCCAACCAGTCTCTTATGTTTTAACATCAGATTACATATGCATTCAAAGTCCATCTTTAGCGAAGGCTCTCTATTAAATATCACTCACATGTTGTCTCTATTCTGACAACTAGTCTGAAGGTGCATACACACGTAACGATTTTGTAACCAACAATTCTGTCAGATTATCTGTCAGATTTTCCCTTGAAAAGTGAACGATTTTTTTGAAGTGTAATGAACGACTTTTACAGCGATGAACGAAAAATGTTCCTTCCCTTAATGAAAATCGTTCTGTTGGACAGTCTGAAATAAACTACAAACGGGAGCACGCTTGAACGATTTTCGTTCATCGTTCTAACTCAGAAACTGAACGATTTTTTGAATGATAACAACGTCGTTATAGTTAAATCGTTCAATAAATCGTTACGTGTGTACGCACCTTTAGACATAGAAGATTCAGAGATTGCATGTACTGATTCTCAGTGCAACCTCTCAAAGGAATAGGCAGGACAGTCCACCAATTCTTAGGATTTTTTGTTTGTCATTTTGCCAGATTGAATTCCTATATCATCATGTAGTGTCTATGCCTTTTCATGTTGTCCACTACACTTTCCCTTTGAACATTCCCTTCACCTTCTGGGCCTAATTCAGACCCGCTCGCGAGCGTAGGACGCTCGCAAGCGGGTCGATGGTGCCCTAATGCGCATGCGCACGACAGAGGGAGCTCCTTCGTGCGCGTGCGCGAGACCCGCATAGCGAAAGCCAAGCTGTCGCTCTGGGTCTCGTACCAAAGGGGGCGTGCTGTCGATGGTGATTGACAGCACGCCCCCTTTGGTGGGCGTGCCGGGGGGGTGGCTGCCAGACGGAGGTGTTCCCATGGGAACGCCTACCATCTGGGTCCGGCCCCACTGACATCACTAGTGATGTCAGTGGGAGTGATTTTGGCTCTGATAGAGCCAAAATCACTCCAGGGCTTGCGGCCACGAGACCCTACCGCAGGGTCTCGTCGCAAGCCCGATGGTCGCCATGGTCTTGACCATCGCGACCATCATCATGGACGCTCGCATAAGCTGTGGGTGGTAACCCACAGCTATGCGAGTGTCCAAGAGGCCGCTCTATTTTTAGGTAGAAGGGCCCTGATTCAGAGCGAGCGCTCTGGTCAGAGCGTCCGGCTCTGAATCAGGCCCTCTGTCTCTTACTTTTAAGTTGCATTATGTCTAGTGTAACTCTAACTTTGATATTGCTAGGCCTATTTATTAACCATGTACCAAACACCGTCTATGACTCTGATCACTGCTATCCAACCTGGCCTTCGTTGTTGTGTACTTGACCCTTAGGCTCTGGTATTTGCCAGTGCTACAGTTTCTGAAGTCTTGATCACATTTACTCCAGAGCATTACCTGGAGTACAATATTCTGTACTCCTCTGCTAGAAAGTCCATATAGCTGCTGGAAACTTTCAACAAGAATATTGATGACCCTCATCAAGCAGTGACTGCAGAGTCCGTTGTTATTGAATTTGCATCAGGGTTAACATTCTGTTATGGAATATGTAGTAGCATTCCATTAATGGATGGATGATACTGATTAGTTTCGCCATAGCCTCAACATTAATTTCAAAGATAACTTGGCCCATATCAGTCCTCTTAAAGATAAAGACAATTTTAGGTAGCTAGGTTTCGGCACCCAGCACCTTCCCGTGCTCCCACCTGCCCCTTCCCTCACTTCGCCATCCCCCAGAGCATAAACAAATACAGTCAGCAAATGGCTGGAGGGCGGGGATCTTATGCACCTGGACCCTGGTGCCCCTGTGCTGCCGCATGCACGGAGCGTGCCTGGAGTTGGCCCTGAGGTAGCAATGTATCGAGATTGGCATGTTCTGTTAACTCAGTGTCTTAAGAAAAACCAAGATACAAGCAATCTATAGGTAATTTGTTTACTCTGCCAATTCAGGAACATATTGGAAGGACAGAACAGAATCTGTGTAACCACTTTACCAATTCAGTGCATTTACTGCCAAATTGTTCCTTTCAGGCCAAGAATTGGAGACTATAGGGAAATATCTACATCCAGTTACCTTAAAGTGGTAGGCTTTGGGTGACATTTATGCATTCCTTCCCTTCTCAATTAGCCAATGAAATCCGGCCGAGGTTATTCCACAATGCTATTGATTGTTACCATTGTCTCTAATCAAGCCTAAGAGACTCTGGTTCAGTGTGAAATTTTGTGGACAGTGGACTTGTTAAGAGACATATCTATGCCAGAGCCACAATTGTCCCATTTGAAACCATTAAACCCTGTAACCTTCAGATCGTTAATATAGAACATTTTTCATTGCATATTAAAACCCCTGGATGTTATCATGAGACCATATTCCTAGATGTGGTCCAAACACCGAAAATTCCAATTGTCTTGGGAATTCCCTATATCTTTGTCTTAAATTGTATTGCAACTTGAGATTCTGTAATCATCATTGTCTAACCATCTTAGAAAATGATCTTAAGGTTTTTATTAATTTGATAAGTAGCTTTAAAATTCCTGTATTTAGAGGAAATTTCAAGATCTTTTTGATTAAACAAGCTAATGCATTATGAACACATTGCCCATAAGACTGCCCAATTGCGCTTATTTCTTCTTCCTCCACTGGAGAGTCTGGGCACCAAACTGTTAATGAAATTTACCCACAAGCCCAGGCTCCTCTCCTCTATACCCCATCCTTAGCCTTTTACTACTTAGAGTGGGCAGTGTAAGGCATCCTATAGGACGCCCCCACCGCCCCAGCACCGTTGGTGGCAGCACCAGCAACTGGGTCTGTGACTTTCATATCCGGAGCCGCAAGCCGCAGGAGGCACTCACTGCGGAGAAGGTAAGGCAATCCCTGAAAGGGAGCCGTGGATTCGCGGCTTTCACCGTCGGAGCAGGAGACCTCTGGAGGTGCTGACAGTGGGGGCTCCCGATCTGACCGTGCTGCGCACTAGCCCACCAGGGAATATTACATTGGCAGGGGGCTGTTTAATAGCAGCAGCAGGCATTTCCCTGGGTTTATATCAGCCGGGGGCTTCCCTGTAGCCCCTCCCCCAACCATGGGGTGTGCTCTCCCTCTGCAGCCAGCAAGCCCCAGGCCAGGGTCGGTGCTAGGGTGTTTGGCGCCCCCCTGCAAACTAGAAATTCAGTGCGCACCACAAAAAAGGAGCGTGGTCTCACAAGGAAGGGGAGTGGCTACACAATAGTACCCCTAATTAAAATGACTCCACACAGTAGCACAACCTTATTCACAATACATTACACTGCCGTTTCATGGGCGTGCATATATTAGCCACTGCTATGGCATACGCCGCTTGAGTACTCACTGCGTGCGACGAGGCATCTGCGTAGGGTCTGACCTGCTGACGATGCCTATCGATGTTTACGCTGGATTGCACGGTAGGACGGATGTAAGAAATTAGAAGTGGGCGTCTTTATAGCAGATTAGCTTTTGCATGCATTAGCATATTTTCACAGCTTCACTGCGTACGTAATCGCAGCTACGATTGCAGTTGTGATCCGTGCTGAATCAGATACCCACATTAACATGTAATCTGACACACAGCCACAATAATAATACCCATGCACACACATTAATACACCAGCCCCAGCACAGCAGTATTAACCCCCCCTCATTGCAGAAGTTTACCATCCCCCTATTTAACATTTAAACCTTTTCACCAAGCACTTACCAGTCTTGAAGAAGGAAGTGTCTGGTCCCTGCGGAGCTCCAGGGTACAGGAAAATAATTCAGAGACCGAATAGACTGGGAAAGGGGCGGAGACTCGGCAAGGGGGTGGGATCTTGGCAAGGGACAGGAGGGAGGAGATTTGAGAAGTCAGAGGGTATATGAGTGGGTGTAGTCTCGGGTGAGGGGGGCGTTGTTTTAGCCAAGAGGGAGTAGATTAGAATAGTCACACAGGGTAGAAGAGGGGGTGGGGACTCAGGCCCTGATTCAGAGTCGGACGCTCTGACAGAATCAGGGCGTTTTTTTTTTTTTTTTTTTGTGCGGCCTCCTGGCAGCTCGCATAGCTGTGGGTGACCACCCACAGCTATAGCGAGTGGCCAGGTGGTCAAGACCATCGCGACCATCGAGCTTGCGACGAGACACTTGTGGTAGGGTCTTGTGGCCACAAGCCCCAGAGAGCTTTCGCCTCTAACAGAGCCGGAAGCTCTCCACTGACATCACTTGTGATGTCAGTGGGGCCGCCCCCAAACGGCAGGCGTTCTCATGGGAACGCCTCCGTTTGGGCAGCCACCCCCCCAGCCCGCCCACCAAAGGGGGCGAGCTGTCACTCAACATCGACAGCTCGCCCCCTTTGGTGCGAGCAACGGAGTGCCCGTCGCTATCCAGTTCTCGCGCATGCGCTCTGGGCCACCATCGACCCGGTTGCGAGCGCTCAGCGCTTGCGAGCGGGTCTGAAACAGGCCCTCAGTGTGGCTAAGGACAGGAGGTGAGTAGATTCAGTAGAATAGAGTCAAAGTAGTGACAATCAGGTGGGGGCGGTGCCTGAGGGAACAGTCTCACAGGAGATTCAATAGGACAGACTACAGCCGGGGTAGAGGATAGAAGGAGGTGGAGACCTCTCAGGCAGGATGGTGGTATCTCTTTGGCATCCTCACTGCCTGAGTAGGACAGGCATCCGTACAGAGGACTCCCGAGCCCCTCAGGCTCTTCAGCGCGTCTTCTCTCCCTGCCGCTGCTTGTCATACAGTGTGACAGGCGCAGAGGCAGCCGGCAGCAGTAACAATTGCCTGGCGCCTCCCTGCAGCGCAAGATATTCTGAGCAGAACCTCTCCCCTCAGATGCTGAGCGCCCATTTTACCACAATGCCTACCTCAGCACTGGAGAGAGAAGTGGTCTCCTGTCTTTTTTCATAGCCTGCTGCCAGCAGCTAGCTAGTTAAATTGCTCCTTCCTGCTACTTGTGGCTGGCTTGTTGAGCTTCATTAGCCCAAATTTCGCATTCAGTGGTCTGCGTATTTGTTAGTAAGTGTACCTTGTCTCTATCCCTGTACCTGCAGTGGTTACTAGTCACTGGGGAACATCCCTGGCAGGGATGAGTACAGCTTCTATATATATATTCCGGACATCGACATGATGGCGTCTCGCTACTATCATCAACTTCCGAGCTATTGCTCCCGCACCAGGGATACGGAATTGCGTTGACTTACGTGGAACACTGTGTTTCTACTAGCCATCGTGTCAGCCAGGAGGGTGTCTGAGCGCCCTCTCGTGTCGCTCCCCATTTCTTGTGTTCCCTTTGGACAGGGTTGTTTTAAGAACTCGCCTGGGCTACCTTCCCAAGGTGGTATCCCGCTTCCATATTAATCAAGATATAGTAGTTCCTGCATTTCAGACTACGGATCCATCTCAGCTGGAGGCTTAGTTCGATGTGGAGAGGTCTTTCCAGCATTATGTCAAGAGGACCAGAGAGATCCGCAAGTCGAACTCTTTGTTTATCTTATATGATGTTCATATGAGTGGCTGACTGGCTACTAAGCAGAGAAACAAATAGATCACAGGTGCACAACTCCAAATTACTAATTATATATAAATACATTTGCAATCAAATTCTGCAATCAATAGAGGTTTTTAGCATAATCATGGCCAAGGTTATGGGCCTACCCACCATATCCAGGTAACCTCTGTCGGGTAAGTCCCTAGCACACTAGGGTTCAAATCCAAAGCGCAGGACACCCCCAAACTAACCCAGCTGAGCCGCTCCAGGGCACCACCATAATAGGAAAAGTGAAGTGTAAAAGAGATAGTTAAGAGCAGCCACTGCTGCATATAAAGAAATGAAAATAAAAAGGTGAAGTACATGTATAATAAACAAACAGTGAAGGGTTAAAATTTGTTATAAAAGAAAAATGTGTTATAATGTGGTGCCCTGAAACAGATCAACCAAAGCAATCCAGGGGGACCCACGCCCCAAAAATGAACCAAAGTTGCACTACAGTATATAAATTGTAGGACTTACCTAGAATTGTGCCTAATACTAGTGTGCATATACATTACCAGACTCCATGCTTTAAAACCCGATAAGGGAGGGATGCTAGTCCAGACTGAGGGCTACTAAGCAGACCTTGGCCCGCTGGCTTTGCTATACCATTCACCAAGCTTCCTCCTTGGCGAACCTTCCTACCCCTGCCAAGGTGACAGCCCACTCCACCCGTTTAGTGGGGACTTCGTGGGCAGCACGCTGTGGGGCTTCTGCTGAACAGCTCTGTAAGGCTGTCATCTGCTCATACCTTCATCAGGTTTTATGCATTCGATACTTTTGTGTCCTCGGATGCCGCCTTCGGACATACTATGCTCACTGCAGCTCAGGAACGTCCCCGCCCATAGGGGACAGTTTTAGGACATCCCAGAGTCATCCCTGTGCCCCCTAGTGGAGGAATAAGAAAAGGAGACTTATGTCTTACCTGTTAAGTCTTTTTCTTTGACTTCATAGGGGGCACAGGGTGCCCGCCCTGAAGCGTCCTGTCTGCCGAGGGAGGGGGTGGGGGTTTCCTTGGTGACCGGTCCGGCTGTACTTTCCATGGCGTGTATGGTTCTGTTTGTATGCTGGCCTTCCTTCAGAGTCATCACTGTGCCCCCTATGGAGTCGAAGAAAAATACTTAACAGGTAAGACATAAGTCTCCTTTTTACAGCCACAATTCCATTTTTCATATCTGAGCATGAATTTAACACTGTAAAAGCTAAAACATTGATGATTTAAAGACGAGCTTCAGGGCTTTATCCAGTCATCCACATCACTAGCTAATGCTCCTATCTTCTTCGTTATCAAGAATGACTGAACCCTTCTGTCTTGTTTACGTTATGA
The DNA here is from genome assembly GCA_031769625.1 of Taudactylus pleione. Taxonomy (NCBI): domain Eukaryota; kingdom Metazoa; phylum Chordata; class Amphibia; order Anura; family Myobatrachidae; genus Taudactylus; species Taudactylus pleione. The sequence goes on along the minus strand of JAUIMM010000345.1, from coordinate 1,325,628 downwards.
TGCTGTAAATACTGCCACAAATATCTACTTTCCCTTATTCCAAAATTATTTGACCAATTACAGTCTTGAAAGGTCTTCACCTATCTAGATCTTGGTCCAGATACGACCTGGAGATGAGTGGAAAACTCATGTGTGTTATGGTCCTTTTTCAGTATATTATCATGCTGTTTGGCCTCACCAAACTCCCAGCTATATTCCAGCATTTGCTGAATTATGTCTTCCAAGATATCTTATGCCGGGTACACACTGGCAGATATATTGACCAATCAATTGATCGGACAATGTATTGCATGCCCGTCGGCCAGTGTGTACCAGCGATATGTCTGTGATCGACGTCATTCAGACGTATCTCGTCGGCTGTGCTTCACAGCCAATGGCATATATATCTGTCCATCGTGCTGTGCGTACGGGCGAAACACACAGCACCGCCCGTACACTTGATGCCACAGGGAGGGGTCGTGATGCGACCGCTGGCCAGCGGGCCCAGCTGACAGATGGAAGATGATGGTGGTTCAGTGTGTATGAACAACCATCATCTGCAGATATATCTGCTAGGTGTGTACCCAGCATTTGGATCAGTGTGTAATGATTTATCTTGACAATATTTTAATCTAATATCAAACTGTAGCAACTCAACAATGACATGTGTGAGCTGTGTTGAGACATCTGAGCACTCATTTTATGTACTACATTTGAAAGGTGCACCTTTGAACCAGAAGCCGTAGAATTTCTGGTTGCATTATCTTTAAGGAAGGTTTTGTGGAATGGCCTCAAGTATGTCAAGATAGTACAAATCGAGTTTTTGAACTATTATAGCAAATTTAAATGGAACTTTTTCAACGTTGTACAACCCATCATCTCTTGCACATAAAGGTGTTCTTTTCAGTGTCCATTCTGCTAAAGTAGCTTTTGGTAAAAAGAAAAAAGCATTCCAAACCACTCCTGTTCTGGTTCACACCAATCCTTCACTTGGAGCATACTTATCACAGATTGAGGAGATAAATTCTCCATCCTTATACTAATATTTCAAGAAAAATGTCTGGCATGAGTGAGCTGCCAGATCCCGTGCAACTCTGCTAGCGTTTTCAACAGAAGGACGCCCAGCGCCAGCAGAGTCTCACGGGACCTGTTACACAGAGAGGGGCTGTTTGGCACAATTGCAGCGTGGACACATCTGTAGATTGAATTCTCACCACACACAGATTCATCTGCTAATATGCATATCAGAAAAAAATGTTGTTGTGTTTTTATTTTCCCTTTCAATTTATCTAGTAGGAATAAATCGTTTACATTTTTATATGTATAAAGGACACCTGAAAAGATGTCCTCCTTGGCTAATCTCTCCGACTACTTCTGCTAGTGTCACACTCATAATGTTTTATGCTCATGTCTTAGAGCAGAGATTGCATACAAGATGGGCCGCCGGCAGAGGGCGAGTTGGTGGAACTAAGATGGGTTGATGGAAATATTTACAAAGCTAAATTCATTTCAGCTAATGTGAACCTCATTTACCAGGTAAGGAATATATATTTAAGTGCATTAAAACAATGTGTATAGTGATCATAGCTCTAATAGGCCTATTTACTGTATCAGTGTAATGTCTGACTTGTAGGGTTCACCACTGGAAGCAAAACAGTTAAACCAAGCTTCTAACTATAGATAACTATCTGCAACAATATGACATCAGTTCTTGTTGTATTTTGCTATAATGCAGATCTATTTATTTTTTTCACTTACTGTAGTTTTTATTTTCATTAATGTATTTTTGCCACATATATGCCTAACTTAGTCAATTTTACATTACTTTTCAGACCATGGGGGATATTTAGTACGGCTCTGTGATATCGGAACCGCTGTTTTTAATGCGAGATTGTGGCAAAATTTAAAGAAGCAATCAGTTATAAGGCTGGTTCGGCCTTGTGATTGCTTCTTTAAATTTAGCTGCAGTTTTGCAGAAAACAGACTGCTCCATGACATCGGAACCTATTACTTAACCCCTAAGTCAGGTAAATATCTTTTTGATTTATTGACAAATGCAAAGTGGCTAAAACAAAGGTTTTGTGTTTGTTCCCTAAGCAGCTTCAGAAAATTAATTAAACCCTTGAAAAACAGCCATTAGTTTATCTATAATGCTGTTTTTATATACATATATATATATAATATTTTTTTTTAATTATCAAAAGCATAGCTGAGACTTTGTAAAATGAAAGAGGAGTTTAGTCTCTAAAGATTGTTGGCAACATTAAATTGCCCCATCCCAAAGGATATTCTATTAACCTCTTATTACATCACTAATCACTAACCTCATCATTTATGTCATCATCCAAAACAGCATCAGCAATCAATGTATCAATTAATGCCAATAAAATCTGTTTTAGTTAAAGATATTATGCCTACTGCTGTTTAATTAGAATAACTCCGACAATTTAACTAGAAAATAAAACCCTTTTGTCTGGGGAACCTTAAGTGTTAAAAAAATGACTCACAGGACAAACAAAACATACACATGAGTTGTAATAAACTGTATCTGTAATTGTTTGCTTTTACTTAAGTCTTGTATAATAGGTTAAGGCTGCTACCTATTATGCAGAGCAGAGATAAATCACAACAGATCTACATGTGACTGTAAATTTCAATTAGCACAAACCTTTTATACTGCGCAGAAATTTGACCCATGATCCTTAAGGCCCCCATACATCATCAATCTGAAAACCACAATTTGAAGATTTGTTGCCCGATTTTACGATTTCCCAATCCTAGCAATCTGCGCCATACATTACAGATCTTTTTCAGTTATTAGCAGACAATTTTCGGCAAACACATCTGTCAATCTTTAAAGGCCCATAATTTCACTGGTAACGGTCTGCAAATCTGATGATCTTCTCCATACACTAGCAATCTACAGCCCCAATCAATCTGTTAAATCCAACATGTTGAACAACCTGATTTTCCAATTCCAATCACTTTTTGGTTGAAATCGGCGTTCTGTGAACCCCATACATTGCAGATATTTGTACACAATAATCTACAAATTGCAGAATTGCCACAATCGATTGCTGATGTATGGGGGGGGGGGGGGGGCCTTTATTTTAGTTATTTGGTTTGGGTGCTTAGTCCCTGACACCAGGCGACAAGCCCTAGCAGAGTGGGAATTAGGTAGAATAGAGGCTTTGTGTGAACCCTGTTTCCCACTCTAAAGACTTCCTCTGGGACTCTCTCCATACCAGACACACATCTGAGGGGGCCGCTGGCAAAAAGGTAAGCTTGACATTTTAACCTTGTTTTCTGTATTACTGCTTCCCGGCAGGCCGCTTTACCAGAGCTGCCGGGCATGTTATTACTCACCTGGCAGCAGCTGTAGGTGTTACAGAACAGAGCATGCTGTCGGCTTTTTGAAGAGGGTGGCTTGTTGGCCACGCCTCCATGTAACGCGGCGCTGCTGCACGTGCAGGTGCGCCAATTATGACATCACTAAGAGCTGCTGTACATCAGGCAAAGCCTGTGGAACTCCGGAGGGAGGCGCCGGCGGCTAAGGAGTGCCTATGATGACGTCAGGCATCCTGAGTGAAGCAGGAAGCCGACGGTGTTCCCGGTCATGCCCTTATGTATTTGAGTGACAGCAGGCTCTCCGGGCTTCATAGGCCATGCCCCAAACACTATTTTAGCGGGTGTTTGAGCGCTGCTGGTTGTCACTCTGGGTCACTCTGTGCTGGTTGTTCACAGGGAGATTAGTTACCGGAAAGTTCGACTGAACAGTCGATGATGCCTGATTGGGCCAGGTCTATGGCTGAGGCCATCGTTGAATGACGTCACTCTCAGGCAAATTATATGTTAACCTGTAGTCAAACTCCTAGTTTGCCTGATCCCTCGGTAGAGCCCATATGGGCCCAGGGTATGGGACGATGTCTTGCTCAGATGGCAACATCCCTAAATAAAATGTTAAAATCAGCAGGGGCCACAGCGGTATACAATCGGGAAGCCGGCTTCCCGACTGTCATATCCCAGCAAGGGTGAAATGCCGGGCGTCTAAATCTAGACGCCTGTCATTTTCCCGATGCCGGGAGACAGGCGCCCGGCATCCCGATCAAAGGGATGCCGGGTGCCGCGAGCAGACAGCCGCGGGGGGGGGGTTGGGTTAGGTTTAGGGCACCCGGGGGGAATTTAGGGCTAGGCACCCCCCCAGGAGGGTTAGGGTTAGGCTAGGGGGAGGGAGGGTTAGGCACCCCCGGGGGGGACTTAGGGTTAGGCACCCCCCCGGGAGACTTAGGTTTAGGCAGCGGGGAAGGGGGGGGTTAGGCACTTAGAGGGGGGATTAGGGTTAGGCACAGGGGGGGAGGTTAGGCTTAGGCACCCCTAAGGAGGGTGAGGGTTAGGGGGGTTAGGTTAGGTTAGTAGATACTCACCTTAGGACAATCGGGATTTCCAGCGCTGTTGGGCTTTCGCTGCTGGGCTTTGCTGGTCTTGTTGGGCTGCCGCCTCTTCCTAGGAAGAAGGGGAATTGGATTATGACTGGGAGGATGACTCCCATTCTTTTTCAGGGGTTTCTATGATGGTAGATACAGATCAGGAGACAGGAAACAGCTATTCCAGTGACTAGTTCAGTTTCTTTCTTTAAACGTAAGAAGAAACCTGTATCTGTTTTCCCAGAATTTTCACATTTTGGAGAAATATTAAACGAAGCCTGGCTAAAACCTGATTCCAAATTTCAGATTCCGTAAAAAAATTTAAGTATCTTTATCCTTTTTCGGAAGAGGATACCAAGGTTCGGGAAATTCCACCCATAGTGAATGCTTCTATTGCTAGGTTGGTCAGGAATACTGTTATCCCCACAACACAGTCTGTAACACCTACAGATCTCTATGGCTTAAAACATGGAAGGCAAACATAGAGTCCAAGCATGCTTTAGAGGCACTGTCTTTTGAAGAAGGTTTTCTGTTTGGTCCAGAATTAATTAAAATTGCTTCTCAGATGTTGGAAGGTAAAAGTCCTTACATTCCCGTATCAACACCAAAACCAAAATCTCCTAGGTTTAGTTCTTTTCGTACCCAAGACAGGAAAAGCTTTCAGGCCTTCCGGGGTATGCCTAGGGGTCCACATAGAGATGTCTTCAGGGGACGTGCTGTCCCCCGCACCCGTCACCATGCTGCTAAGTCAGCAGGTCAATCTACATGACTGTCACAGGACTGGGACCCAACCTCTGGTGGGAGGCTGCTTACTCAGATTCCAGGAAACTTGGATTCAATCTAGCCATGATTTTTGGATAAGTGGACTGGTAACCAGGGGTTACATTTTAGATTTGGAGGATCCTGTTCCAGAAAGTTTTTTTTTTTCCAAACCTCTCCCTGTGGATGGTTGCAGAAAGACGGCTCTCATACAGGCAATTTCTGCGCTCTCCAATTACGGAGTAATTATTCCGGTTCCAGTACTACAGCAAGGCCTGGGGTTTTACTCCAGTCTTTTTCGTAGGAGACAAACCAGATGGGTTGTTTCGTCCCATTCTCAACCTCCAGGGGTTAAATCCTTATCTCCACTTGGAAAAATTAAAGATGTAAACGGTAAGGTCAGTCATTTGTTCCATGGAAGAAGGGGAATTCTTGGCTCCATAGATATCAATAATGCCTACCTCCATATTCCTATATGGAGGGGTCATATATTCTATATTCCTAAATGGAATGACCCCACTGCAATATGGAGGGGCCCCACTGCAATTTGCAGTGGGGCACCAGCATTTTCAGTTCCAGGCTCTGCCATTCGGTTTGTCCACCTTTCACAGAGTCTTTAAAAAGGTTATGGCACACATGATCTCCCTACTCGGGAGTGGGGAGGTCAGTGTGTTGGCTTATCTGGACTATTTGTTGCTAAGGGCACCTTCAATAGCCCTATTGTAACAACATCTTCAGATTACCATAGGCATGCTCCAGAGATTTGGCTGGATCATCAATTTTCCCAAGTCAAATTTAATTTAATCTCAGAGGATGGGTATTTTTGGGTCTTCTCTTCGACACCCAGTGTCTCAGAGTGTTTTTTCCGCAGGCAAAGATTCAGCATCTTCAATCCAAAATAAGGATCATTTTACAAATGTCTCATATCTCAGTCCTCAGGGCTATGCAATTACTGGGAAAAATGGTGGCTTAGTTCGAAGCCGTTCTTTTTGCCAGATTTCATGCCCAACCTCTTCAAAACCAATTGCTTCATCGATGGGTAAAGTCAGACCCTGAAATAAGCAGGCAGATGTTCAGATTATCTCTGCAGACCCGTCACTCACTCCTATGGTGGCTGCAGGATGCAAATCTGAACGAACAGGGGTTGCCAGTTGTCAGTAATGAATTGCATCGTTGTCACCACAGATGCCAGCCTAACAGGCTGGGGGGTGGTGGTTCTAGACATGCACCTACAGGGGCTTTGGTCCATCCAGGAAGCTTCTCTTTTCATCAATATACTGGAATTAAGGGCGATTTGGTATGCAATGGTTCAGGCTCAATCCCATCTAGGAGCCTACCAGTGCGAATTCAATCAGACAATGCCACGGCAGTTGCTTATATAAACAAGCAGGGTGGCACACCCAGCTGTTGAGCAATGACGGAGGTTTTTCACATCCCTCTTTGGGCAGAAAGTTTGGTTCAAGCTATTTTGGCAGTTTGCTTCCCAGTTGTCCACTCCTGGAATGTAGACTCCTTAAGTCACTACAATGTGCATCCAGGGGAATGGGAATTACACTAGGAAGTGGTTGCAGAAATAGTTTCCAGATAGGGGTCTCCAGACATACATCTAATCGCTTCCCATCTCAACAGGAAACTTCCATGGTACAGATCTCGGTCCAGGATCCTCAGGCATCCCTGGTGGATGCCATGACAGCACCTTGGGTGTTCCGCGCGGTTATTGTTACCAAGGGTACTTCAGTGGATTCGATCAGTGGCACGGCCAGTTATTCTGGTTGCTCCAGACTACCCGCGCTGTCATTGGTAAGCAACTCTTCGGAACATATTTACAGACGTTCCATATCATCTGCTCCTGCATCCAGATCTGTTACTTCAGGGTCCATGCCGTCACCCTGATTTGCCTCGCTTGGCTTTGACGGAAACCAGTCACTTCAGAGATTTATCATCTGGTATGGAAGATTTATATTTCTTGGTGTGATCGTCACAAGTTTAAACCTAAAAGGTTTTGAGTGTCTCGCCTTCTGTCTTTTCTGCAAGATGGTTCGGTTAAGGGTCTTAGATTGTCCTCCCTTAAGGAACAAATTTCGGCCCTGTCGATCCTGTTTCATTCCTGAAGTTCAAACCACCTTGCAGGGGATTCTCCCTAAGCCTCCTTATGTTCCGCCGATTGCTCCTTGGGACTTGAATTTAGTTTTGGAGGCACTTCAAAAGGCACCTTTTGAGCCGTTGACATCTGTAGAATTGGTATACCTCACTTTGAAGGTTGTTTTTCTTTTGGCCATTGCCTTGGCCAGAAGAGTATCTGAGTTAGCAGCTCTTTCTTGTAAATCTCCGCTTCTCATGTTTCATGAGGATAGGGTGATGTTACGCACTAAATCTTCCTTTCTCCTGAAAGTGGTATCTGCTTTCCACATTAACCAGGATATCATCCTTCCAGCCTTTCGCCAGGCTTCAGTGACTAGTGAAGCTTTATTCGTTGGCACTGATCGATGTGGTACGTGCGCTACGCATTTACTTGCAGCGTACTGTGTCTTTGAGGCGTACGGATTCTTTGTTGGTGGTGTTTGATATGCCAAAAAGAGGCTGGCCAGCCACGAAAGGATCCATCGCTAGATGGGTCACTTCAGCCATCCGACAGGCATATTTATCTTCAGATGTGACTGTTCCGGCTTCAATTCGGGCCCACTCGACATGTGCTGTCGGGGCTTCTTGGACTGTGCGGCATGGTGCCTTGGTACAGCAGCTACCTGGTCATTCATACACACTTTTACAAAATGTTACCGCCTCCATACATTTGGAGCGAGAGATGCCAGTGTTGGGCGAAACATTATTTGAGTGTCCCTTCCCCCCCTTACATTGGTTTGCTTTGGCAGATCCCAGAGGTAATTGCAACCCCCGATTGGATGATAAAGGAAATTGATTTTTACTCACCGTAAAATCTCTTCCTTGGAGTCCATCTGGGTGATGCTGGGATCCCTCCCTTGTTTGGTTCATACTAGTTCCCTGTTGGTTTTCTGATTTTCTCAGTTCTTCCGCGGATCTTTCTCTGGCTTTGGTAAACATAGACGGAGGTTCTAGTGGAAAGGGATGGGTGCCCGTCTTAATTAGTTAGAGCCCAACTCCACAGCTCACAATACATAAGCCAGAGGTAATGGCATCCCACAGATGGACTCCAAGGAAGAGATTTTATGGTAAGTAAAAATCTTATTTTTGTCCCCCCCTGGAATGGGTTATGTTGGTATGCTCATATACTGTATATGAAAAGGTCAATGATATGGCCATATTGCAGAGGTTCCCAAAGGCGGTCCTCAAGGCTCCCCAACAGTTCAGGTTTTAAAGAGATCCATTTTTGAACACAGGTGATTAAATCAAATTGACTGAGGTACTAATTAAGTCACCTGTGCTCAACCATGGATATCTCTAAAACCTGAACTGTTGGAGAGCCTTGAGGACCGCGTTTGGGAACCTCTGCCATAGTGTATGAATTGAACCAATTTCAAATGTCATATATATCCCCATGAGTAAAATTGGAAAGAAATAGAGAAAGAAAGAAAATATTATTTTTGGCCTAATTAAGCTAATTAGTGGTACATTATCACAACATAAAACAGATCTCACATTACTGTAGTATAATGTTTACAAATCCAAAATACATAATATATAGCCATATAATTATACAATAACATCTTTGTGGGAAAATAGCAAAGATGGAAAAAACATATACATATACAATGTGTGCCTGATTTCTGCTATTAACCGCTTGTTTGAGACAGAGGCCAGACAATAACAGCCAAATTAAGATATTGGGTAATTCACAGTCACAACATAAACCTCAAGCAGGTCTCACATTACCATAGCATAATGTATGCAATTTCTAAAATACAGAGGATGCGGATGGGATAAATTTGCCCAAAATGCAATTCGATATTTGAATACATACTGTACATGTATCAAATATTACATGCAGGGACAGAGCTTTCTCCCCTGCACTTCTCAGGGTATTTTTCACAAAAAATGCCCTGAGAAGGTGACAGTGCATGCGCAGTGCTAACCCTGCCACCGTCCCTATCCCCCCTCTCCCCTGCTCAGCTACTAACACTTACCTGAACCCAAGGACCGGTAATCCCATGAGCTCGCTGGGATCGCTGGGCTCCTGTTCTGTGACCTCCGGTCAGCTGCTGTGTACTGTAAACTTTCATGCCGGCATCTCGGTTCACACAGAGGAGCTCACTAAATCAATGCTGTCTGGGCTGAGGTAAGGTTTTTGGTTTTTTTACTTTAAATATATATATGGGCAGCACAGATTGTGTAATGGTTAGCATTACTGCCTCACAGCACTAAGGTCATGGATTCAATTCCCACCACCTGTGTGGAGTTTGTAAATTCTCCCTGTGCTTGCGCGGGTACTCCAGTTTCCTCCTACACTCCAAAAATATACTGTCAGTCTAGTTGGCTCCCACAAAATTAAGTGTGTAGATGTGGTAGGGAATATAGATTGTAATCTCCACTGGGGCAGGGATTGAAGTGAATGGCCAAATGTTCTCTGTAAAGTGCCGCGGAACATGTGTGCGCTATATAAATAACTAGTAATGAAAAATATATAAATAAGTACATAATACAAACTACGCACTCACCATTATATTCTGGACTGTACTGCACTTAATTCCAGGGAATGTTAAGGCCCCCATACATCAGCAATCTGAAAACCACAATTGAACAATTTGAAGATTTATTGCCTGATCTTAGGATTTCCCAATCGAGCAATCTGCACCCATACACTACAGATCTTTTTCAGTGATTTGCAGATCGATTGCAGCAAACACAGATCTGGCAATCTTGAAAGGCCCATCATTTTCATGGTAACGGTCTGCAAATCTGCTGATCATGTCCATACACTAGCAATCTACAGCCCCAATCCATCTGTGAAATCCAACATGTTGGACAATCTGATTAAACAATTCCAATCACTTTTTGGTTGCAATCTGCGATCTGTGAAGCCCATACATTGCAGATTTTTATACACAAACGATTGCAAATTGCACGATTGCTGCAATCCATCTCTGATGTATGGGGGCCTTTAGGTACTGGCTTAAAAAGACAGAACCACACCCAATCATACTAATTAATGACACCTGGGGGATAACTGACAGAATTTGACTAAAGGCCCCCATACATCAGAGATGGATTGCAGCAATCGTGCAATTTGCAATCGATTGTGTATAAAAATCTGCAATGTATGGGCTTCACAGATCGCAGATTGCAACCAAAAAGTGATTGGAATTGTTAAATCTGATTGTCCAACATGTTGGATTTCACATATCGATTGGGGCTGTAGATTGCTAGTGTATGGACATGATCAGCAGATTTGCAGACAGTTACCAGTAAAATGATGGGCCTTTCAAGATTGTCCGATCTGTGTTTTCTGCAATCGATCTGCAAATCACTGAAAAAGATCTGTAATGTATGGGTGCAGATTGCTCGATTGGGAAATCCTAAGATCGGGCAATAAATCTTCAAATTGTTCAATTGTGGTTTTCAGATTGCTGATGTATGGGGGCCTTTACATATGGGATCTTGGGGTGCAAGAGCAAAGTGTGACCACAAAACAACTTGCTTTGATCCACGGCACTGAAATATCTGCGATGCCAGTGGTATGTGGCTACACCATTTAAATAAAAAAAATCATACAAACTCAGCATTATATTCCAAACTGTACTTCATTTAATTCTACTGCATGTTCCACAGTATTGCAATAATTTGTCAAGCTGACCAACACGGCATGGTCTTCCCATTCTGGTCAGTCCCTACACTGACTCTCAAAAATATGAGCATTGCTCTGCATCATTTGGCTCCAGGTATCACATAGATTATAAATACACATACAGGGGGGTATCCAATTAGCAACACTCAAGTAGCGCTGCTAATTGATCGCGGTGGGGCTATCCAATTAGCCCCAAAGTGCCACCCGACGCCGACACTTATCGTGGATATTTTTTGGGACCTGATGTGTCTCGAAAAATGATCCACCATTAGTGCCGTTTTTTCACCACCAAAATGGCGAAAACACATAGGTCCGGGAGCTTATCGCGGATCCTATGTGTGCTCGGGAGAAATATCCTATTATTTCGCCCGAAATAGTAGGATAGGATGAAAACAAAAACATTGGCAGAAAACGGGGATAATCAGTGAAAAATCCCTGTTTTCGCCAATTGTGGCTAATTGAATACTCCCTATGCTTCTTCCATGGGTTTAGGTGCTGACTCAATGGAATAGAGAGACAGAACCACGCACAAGCATAATAATTAATGACTCCATAAAAAAAATATATATATATATACAGTATATTATAGTAAAGTTGGAAAAAATATATATCGTGTGTGCCAGGTTTCTGCTATTAAACGCCTGTCTGAGATGGGATAATGAGAGCACCTGATAGCTCACAGAAGTATATAACAATTAGCTCTGCTTCTGCTGTTAACTCTGGTGTATCTTAAGGGAGGAGAACACCAATCGTTAATTAGAGTACAGATTAAATTATGTGGTTGAAGATTGTGTGGGTCTGCTACAATGTTGCTTTATAATAATGTAATGGATACAATACTATAAGGCCTATGTATTAATAATCGCAGAATTGCGTTTCACGGCGAATATTTTTATTAATTATTGAAATATACCCGCTATGTACTAAGGGAAACTCACAGGGACAGCAGTTGCGAGTTACATCCTCTGCATTTTGTAGAATTCTTTCACATTCGTGAAAGACTTCTTCGGGGAAGCTGATACTATGGCGAAGCTGTCCCTGAGGTAGCAGGAGAGAGATTGGAAGTCTCCAAAGGTGACTGTAGAAGATGTTTCACACAACAGGGGTCAGATCATAGTCCCCATTGATAATAATGGGCACTGCGATCTGTTGTGCTAATTAGCACTCTGCTGGAGAGTTCTGTGAATTCTCCTGCATTGTGCTATTAGTACATCCAACAAACCATAAAATTATTCAGAAACTGCAGTTTCTACATCATTTTATGAAAAAAAAAAAAAAAAATTGTTACAAAGTTACATTTGAGCAGAGCCGCACCCATAGGGGCCTATTTATCAATGTAGTGGATATACAGTACTAGCAAAATAAAAAACCTTAAATAGATATAAGGCAAAATAATGAACAAGAATGCTGATTATAAATACTCCAATCTACAATGCGTATTGGTCTAAATTTTTTAATGTGTAAATACAAAAATAATGGTAATTCAAAGTACACCACTTGCAGTAACAAAAATGCAATACGCATAATACAATGTGGAAAGGGAGTTAGAAATGGTGCCTACCATCTGTACCAGAATCTTTATTACAATCAGGAAAAATGAGAAGATACATACTACAGATATCACAATTTTTTTCATACATGACAAGGAAATGATAGTAGTATAACAAAAGCACAATAATAATAATTTTAAAATTTTATTTTCACAATTCAATTGTTTGCACCAGACGGAGCTATTCATTTGTTGCTCCTGTCGTGTGCGGTTAACTGCTGGTGCCGGCATTTCAGCTTGACACCGAACCAGGTGGTGCGCTGCACTTTTTGCAATCGCGCCCGGCACTTTGGTCGGATGTTGCTGTTTTACGCGGTTAAACCCTACCTCTATGGGCGAGATCAGCGCGATAAATGACATCAATTGAATACCGCCCCATGATCTCCCGTCACTTTAGACTGGAGATCGGGTGTGCTAAAACAATTGAATTCTGCTCTTTATGTATAAATAATGGGATGGCTAGACATCTGCTTTTAACTGTTTGTCACTGGGACAATGGATGGCCACTGACAGTGAACAGCATATGTCCCAAAGCACAGTGTGCTTCTACTTTTGGTTACGAACACTGCAGTGTCCGCATGGAAATGCTCTCAACCATTCGCACTACAGGGGCCCATAATTCGTCTAACGTATGTTACGCCATGGACTGGCCTGTTCAGAGTCAGAATAGCACACAATGAGAGTTATTTCTAACATAAAAGACTACATTTTGTCTGTAGTGTTGTTTAATTATTAAAAACAAAAGTCTGGTCTGATTGACTGACTGGTTTCTATAGCTTAGCAGGGTGGTTGTAAAGTGCTAGAAAGTAGACAAGAACACGAAATAGAAAGAAGGTGCGCTGGTTTTCACACAATATTATCTTGAATTCGGTGCGGCAGCTCTCACAGTGGACTCTGCTTCCCACAAAATCACAAGGCAAAAACAAAAGAATAGTGTAGCGCCGTGTGGAATTCAATATAAAAAGATTTATTTCACAATTGATATCGCGAGGTGTTTTGGATATTATTTTTAAACCTTACTTATTATAAGAAGAAATGGAATAATTCACACCAATACCAACTTTAAAATAAATGACCAATGTTTTACTTAAAAAGCAAATCAATTATACATGTATTATGGTATTATTGTCAAAGCAGACTTACAACCTAAAAAACATTAATTCAGCAACAGTAACAAAATGATTATTTGCAATGCCTAGCATAGACTCCCAAGGTGACAGCCAGCCCTGTTTATACTTACAGCCCAGCGCCCCGCGACTCTCTCGACCTACGATCTCTCCTGCTCAGCCCGACTGACCGACCCCTCCCCTTTTTGATCAATCTTTTATACTTTTTTCCTCTCTGCTACTAACATATTATAAAATGGCGAATATTAATTAATTCAATACTCATGCGCACTAAACATTTCACTAATTATATATTTTAATAATAACAAAACCTATAATCTCCTTTCTATGTTCTCAAAATACTGGTGACCGCTTATAGGCCAAGGCTATCCCGATTAACTCCTTCCTTGTTTATACGGATCTGAGACCTACTGTCTCCTAGTCTGTTCATGCTCAACTAACCCATTATGCTGTCTTGCTAGAGAAGAAATAGTTTTCCACAGTTCTGATTTATACCTATTCCTGTAATAACATTTATACCTTTTAGATTATACAATATTAACCAATAATTGTTGCTTCAGACAAACACCTGCCTACTTTAGAGAAAGGGTAGACCTCATCTCTAGGCCTGAGGCCATTCGACACGTGACGGTCCTCCGCAACTTACAACTAATATATATTCTGAATCATTTCTATATACTCTTAATTACAATGAAAATAATGAAAGACATAAGCATGCATATATTCGTGAATTGCTGAAGGAATATGTACGGCCACATATTTATTAGTTCCATCCTCATGAAATTTGAGGGGTCATAACTCCGAAAAAAGTTCATATCTCTCATAGATTGCATCATCTGATTTCTTCTTAATGCATTGGAACATCTTCTTGAAGCATTTCACTAATATATAGAAAATCAACAACATTATCATGACAAAAAAATATTACTCTTCCCATTGCGTGCATAATGCCGCCAAACCAATTTTCAACCCATGCGAACTAGGTACTGGGGTTCGACCGGGTGAATCAACTGTCGGGAATCGTACCATCATGTTTTTGTTCAGCAAATTCATTTTTAACCTGAGTAATTTCATTTAACTTTTATTTCTTCATAAGAATTTGTGATGTATGTATGACACTTTAACTCATATACTGTTTGTAATGTGACACAATATCCAAAGTTGCAGCTGTAAGGTAGTGTGTGCTACATTTTAATTCAGCGTTTTATTGCTTGAAACTCTCTTACCACAATGTCTGCGATATTGTTTATTAATTCCCTATGTATCAAATGTTATGTTACCAATCCTAAACCAACCTTTTAACTTTGGGACAGTGTAAAGAGGTGCTTGTACTTTTCCATATACCATTTGTATTTCTATTTACCGTTCTCACACAGTAATTATTTCATGTTTCTTTTAGATTTTTCTGTTGTATTACCTTTTCATCAAGAATCAATGTTCTTATAAGACCCTTTTCAAAACAATTCACTGGTAACCATCAATAAGCCTTCTGCCCACGCATATAATTTAACTGCTGTGATAGTGTCATGGTTTATTAGACAATGTGTTAGAAAAAGCATAAGGAACATTACAGCGGGCACCCTTTTCATCCACGCTTTCTTCTTGCTTGTTCCATTCTGCGATATGATGACTGTATGTTTTATTGTACCCCAACATTCCTTCTGTTATTACTCAGTTTATTAATGCACTCACATATAATTTTTTATTAGATTTTGTGTATTTAATAATTTCTAAAAGATCCCCAAACAAGTTTAATTCAGTAAGATCCTCCTTGTAAGATTGTGTTACAAACACTGGTTCCCAAATAAATACCTTCAGCTCCTGTACCATTTTGTTAATAGACATGATATTGTCATGATCATACCTTGGATACCTTGTTAATTTTAAACATGGGAACCTGTGACATTATAAGGTTCAAGTGTGTGAGTTCCACATAGCGAGTGAAGTGTTGTTTGATTTGAGTGCAATGAGATAAACATTAGCACAACATTCCCTGAATGACATGGTGACTACATACCCAACAATCAACTTTATTGTTCTTTCTATAAGCTCATGATAAGTGTCCAGGGAAGAAGTGTCAGTTTGTATAGAGATGCTGTCTATGCACCATTGTGTACACCTTTTCTGAATTTAAACCACAGTATTTACAGTACATATATACCTTGGAATTGTAAGACAAACCTTCACACCTTTGCCTTACAGTAATGGCTCTTTTTTTCCGATGCACCTAGTACCAGTGTGAGACCTTATTTACCTATAATGTATTTCTTTTTCAAACATTTTAATAATTTTTTTCCCTTTTGTCTTTTGACCATCCACTGATCCGTACCTATACCTGGGAGTATCAGTAGTAAAATGAGTGTGTGTGTCTTTTATGACTCTTAATGTGATTAAAACCATATCCCTTATGATCATGAGTTTTAAAATAGGAGTGGAGTCTACCAATATGACCCCGGCAGTACCCATAGGATAACTCTCCACACCGTCTTCATCAGTCACCAGTCCTAGTCAGCTCCTATTCACTATAAAAAATTTAAAAATGGAAAAAAATAACTTTCCCAATCAATGGATACACAGAGACTTGATCACCAATAGCCATCTTTCCTTTTGTTTGTTCACAACCCGCAGAACACTACTAATAATGTCCCCGATTCTGTGAACCTTATCTTGGTCTGAGCTGTGGCTCTGATCAGGCCCATCATCAAATAAGTTTATTAGATTTAAATCACAGTCAGTGTCTTTATCTGCATCTTCTTTGGCTTTAACTGACCTCACCGCCGGGTCGGCAACCTTCTTGCAGTGAGATTTCGTGAATCCGATTGTCCTTTTCAGCCACATCAAGGTTGTTGGCAAGGCCCGTTCCATGTTCTGCTATCGATCTATGAGACAACCAGAACATAAGAAATTTCTCACCATTACATAGTCTCCAGACTGGACTCCATGACAAGGTTCTTCTGGGAGTGTCTTCATAAGCTTTCCTTGCTTTTCTTCAGATGCTGTGAGAATTGTATAACATAGTTCGTAGTTAAATCATATAACAGTGACAAGTCTGTTGCTGGACTTACAATAAGGATAGGCAGTTTTCCAAAAAAAAAAAAAATAGCTCATAAGGCACAGGTTAAGTGATCGCTTTGGCGTGGTGTGGATGCTATACTAAACCAGAGGTAAAAGCCCCCAGTCAACTCATGGCAGTCTCCATATCCACCTTATCTAACTTGTACTCAATGTTAGTGTTTACACATTCAATTTTGCTTTTTTTCATAAACCCATATATTGACATATTGCTTGTAATACCTTCCCTGTAAAATGTGTACCTCTGTACTTGAACAACACATAAGATATGATATTATATCTGGAAACATAAATAACTGCACAATTTCTTAGCTGTGAATGATGCTGCACAATATGACAGATTTCTGTGACAACATCCAGAAACTGTGAAGTCCTCACAAACAATAAATGGTCACATAAACACAAGGTATCCAGGACACATTGAACCTGCTAATGATAGTGAGATTAGTTGCAGGAAGGACACGGACATCAGTAATAATCATCAATTGAATCAACTGAATCAGATCTAACAGTTCACTTCTGGGGAATAGTCATAAACAAATTGTTGATTAGAATAAACAGGCATAAATATAGCAGTAAGCTTAGACATTTAAGTTAGCTTCAGAGACAATAGTCTATGAGATACAAATCTTGGTATTATTGATTAAAATAAGCAAGCATAGAGAAAGCAATGAGCTTAAGCGTTACATCAACATTGTCATCACCAGAGACAGGAGTCTCTGGGGTTCAAATCTTGAAAAAAAACAAAAGGGGGGTCAGACGGGTCAGCTGTGAGAGCCGGGGGCACTGCCAGTGCTGTTGGCTGACTGCCACCTTGTTCCACCTCTTAGCCTCCTGCTGCCATATTGCCAGACATTGCAAATGCTTAACCCTATTCTTTAACAACTTAGACAAAATAATTGTTGCTTTCAAAGTCTCCAAAATAGATTGGTTAAATGTGCCAGCCATGGGGAAATGACCAGAGATCCATCCGGTCATCTCACTCCACCCTGCAACAAACCTCACACACTCATCTCCGTACCTGTCTTTCATAACTGCATACATACTTGTCATATGCTTTTGTTTTATTATTATTCCTAGATCCCGCATTACGCTACCCTCTTTCCCCATCCTCTGTTGCATTTCTTCAAACATATATTTTTTTGAAATAACTACCCTCGTAACTCTCTGGCAACTCACAATGCCATATTAAAAAAATGTCTTTCTCTGGCTCTGCTGCAAAAATAAAAAAGCATTTTTTTTTTCTCAAATAGCTAATCTCTATGACCTTGAAACGGGAACACTCTTCCAGCTCCTCAAATAAGCTTTTACACTTGCAATTAGAAACTTAATTCTTTCTTAAGTACAAGTTTTGTTAGTGGGATAGTTATGCAATTTCATGGTAAACTACCCTGGTTTCAGATTTCCGTTTCACTAAACCAATTCCTTCTCACCTTCATTCAAACAACCATTACCATCCAGGTGCGTCACACACCATTCTCCCCATACTCTGCAGCTTATCAAGCTACAATCAACCTCTTCACCCTCAAATCACTTGCTCTTACCCTCTATATATCACTTACAAGAACCACCTTCAATCCCATACACGTACTAGACAATGTTGCCTTTTAAAAATCAAATGAGATTAACTGTTTCTTTCACTTTAAAATTGTGACACGTCTGTCAAAATGAAAACTCAAAAAACTACCCTGATCGTGTTTCCTGTCCTTCGTTATCAGGCCAAACACATCTCAGGTACGATCTGACCTCGTTAACAGATTCAGTACTTCAATTACCTTGTGCCCCCCTTTATTATGGTTCAGGACACCTTTTGCATCACTTTTAACTACACAAGTCTATTTATATACCTGTCTTCGTTATCAGGTATCTGTAAATTTATATCTAACCACGTGGATTTCTCTTCTTTGTTTATAATATTACCCCGCAATTCACATTACCAGATTCATGCCTCTCTACTCCACTTCTCATACAAGGATACTACAGGAGAAAATGGGAAACGCTAGGTCACCAAATGCCTCTTGTCACACAAAAAAATTCTTCTTTATAACCACAAAACCAACTACCAAAAAAACTCAACAATACTTCCCCTAATTTCTGGGAATAATTACTCAAATACAAATTAATATTTCTGGAAACCAGAAATCAAACAACAATTCTAATGAACTGCTTCCGTCGGAACCCAAGTCCAAAAACCGAATCAAATGACAAATCACTCTCTAACAACACTATTGGATCGAAATCCTCAAACCTCCATTCCTCAATTTCCACAAAAAAAAAAAAACATTGCATATGTCATAAAATATTAGGAAAAACATCTATGGTAATCAAATCCCTAACTAACTCTAACACAGCAACATATGCACAAATAAGACACATCAGGGGTCCCTGTCAATGGGGCTGTCAATGAAAGAGAAAGAGAAAGACAGAAGAATGAGGAAAGGTAAAAGACAGTATGCACAACCTTTTTTTTTTTTTTTAAGAGGAAAAAAAAAGTTATAGTTCACTCACACAAGTTGCATACACTGCTGTCTACGGTTTTTTTTTTTAAATTTATTTATTTATTTTTTTATAGTCACAAGACCCTAATCTAACCCCAACCCCAAGCAGAAGCCGTAAGCGATACTTGGGTGGTCTTCTTGCCAGAACCTCTTCCGTGAAGGTCAGCCAATTATCCAATCATACGTCACTCTTTCATACAGAGCAGGGAAGGAAGAAAAATGAAGAAGGAAAAAAAACAAAAAACTGGTTTGCGCAAAAAAAAAATAAAAAAGTAGACAGCAGTGTATGCAACTTGTGTGAGTGAACTATAACTTTTTTTTTTTCTTATAGGCCAAGGCTATCCCGATTAAATCCTTCCTTGTTTATACGGATCTGAGACCTACTGTCTCCTAGTCTGTTCATACTCAACTAACCCATTATGCTGTCTTGCTAGAGAAGAAATAGTTTTCCACAGTTCTGATTTATACCTATTCCTGTAATAACACTTATACCTTTTAGATTATACAATATTAACCAATAACTGTTGCTTCAGACAAACACCTGCCTACTTTAGAGAAAGGGTAAACCTCATCTCTAGGCCTGAGGCCATTCGACACGTGACGGTCCTCCGCAACTTACAACTAATATATATTCTGAATCATTTCTATGTACTCTTAATTGCAATGAAAGTACTGAAAGACATAAGCATGCATATATTCGTGAATTGCTGAAGGAATATGTACGGCCACATATTCCGGCTTTATCACAATAGATCATACAAAAGCTATGTATAGATAAAAATACTTCTCAACAAGGAATAAATAATAAAAATAGAAGTATATATTCCCAAGTGTAATGATCCGAATATAGCAGCAATATAGTCAACATATAAATGAATAATAATAGCAACACAATGGATATATTTAAAGATGGTAACTGCGCCACACTAATTACGTGACAGTCCGTAGTTTCATGTGGTGATACAATTGAAGCAGAAGCTGTGAGCGTATAGTTTGTATCCAATTTCAGAGAAACAAATGTCTGGTAGTATAAACAGGTAGCACAAGTGTACTTGTAACATAAAGGACAGTTGCTGGATAATCAGCTGATATACTTGCAGACCCAGTGGGGTGGAAGGTAGATGAAAGCCGGTAAGAGGTCCAAATGTAAATGCCTTTCCAGGACGCTGTATGTGAGAGCCAGCGGGCGGTGGACGGCCAGCGCTCGGATGCGTGGAAATCTCTCCACAACGGGGGAGGGTCCGTATGAAGGCTAGTTACCTCTGGTCTGGTAGACGCTCCACTGAGCGTGTACACTGACTGTCCCCCTGGGTTTCAGGTGAGGTGCAGTGCCGTGAGAGCGGGACAAGTATCCAGATAGGCTGGTGTCTGCAACCAGCGTAAGTCCCGTAATGCAATCTTATAAAGCAGCAGACAAGTGATCCACACTTGTCTACTTCTATTTTTATTATTTATTCCTTGTTGAGAAGTATTTTTATCTATACATGGCTTTTGTATGATCTATTGTGAAATAAATCTTTTTATATTGAATTCCACACGGCGCTACACTATTCTTTTGTTTTTGCTAGAAAGTAGATCTGCCATGGTCATGTCTTGCCCTGGTTTTCAGTCAACAAAAATATTTGGTTTAGATATTATTTTAAAACAAGACTTCATTCATACAAGAAAGGGTAAAGATTTTAACCTACTGGTGGTATATAAACTTTAAACAAGTAAGAAAATGTATATTACTATTCTTAAAGCCTAAAATGTATTTATGCATATCTACTAAATGAACTTTGTATTAACAATATATTTTATTTAGGTGGAGTTTGAAGATGCTTCTCAACTCATGGTAAAGCGCAGCGAGATCTTTACGTTGGAAGAGACACTGCCTAAAAGAGTTAAATGCCGCTTGGTGAGTGATTTCATAATAATGACTTCTTCTGTTAACAATTGTTTTTGGCGGGTGCTATTTATTTTCCATGTATCAATGTTCATTTGTTATTTTTCTAATATTACTGATAAAGTTTATAGTTTTATCCCAAAAAAAGATATTTTGATGGTCAGCTGTACATATAATTTTACAATATTACAAAATATTCATACCACTTAACTGTCCTAGTTTAGGCATACCTGTTTCTTGACTGAGTTGGAGATATGTCCTATTCACTGCAGTGATTGGGTGCCACATGAGCGTTCACTGTGCCTTTAGGAGCAACAGGACAGATTGTAGCACAGCCATTCAAAAAAAATGACGCAGCCACGCCTAGCCTTATATTATGTCCTCTATAACTGGATTACACTTATGTCGGGAGATATGCATATTGCAAGCTAATAATCTTCTCTCAAGCAATGGATTCATGTTTAATAAAGACATACTTGTGTATATGTGTAAAAAAAATTATATATATGCACTACTGTGCCCATATATATATATATATATATATATATATATATATATATATATATATATATATATACACACACTTTACAGGGACAAAAGTATTTGGACACCTGACCATTACACCAACAGTGACTGTATAGACATTGTATTCAAATACATATACTCTAATATGGAGTTGGTCCCCCTTTTGTAGCTATAACAGCTTCCGCTCTTCTTGGAAGGCTTTCTGCAAGATTTTGGAGTGTTTCTGTGGTAATTTGGGCCCATTCATGCTGTAGAGCATTTATGAGGTCAGGCACTGATGTTGGACGAGAAGGCCTAGCTCGCAATCTCCGTTCCACTTCAATCCAAAGGTGCTCGATGGGGTTGAGGTAAGGGCTCTGTGCGGGCCAGTCAAGTTTTTCAACACTGAACTCCTCAAACCATTTTTATAGTCCTTGCTTTGTGCACTGGGGCACAGTCATGTTGGAATAGAAAAGGGCCATCCCCAAACTGTTGCCACAAAGTTGGAAGTATAGCATTGTCCAAAATGTCTTTGTATGCTGAAGCATTAAGATTGCCCTTCACTGGAGATAAGGGACCTAGCCCAAACCCTGAAAAACAGCCCCATACCATTATCCCTCCGCCACCAAATTGCACAGTTGGCACAATGCAGACAGGTAACGTTCTCCAGGCATCCGCCAAACCCAGACTCGCCCATCTGACTGCCAAACAGAGAAGCTTGATTCGTCACTCCACAGAACACGTTTCCACTGCTCCACAGTCCAGTGTCGATGTGTACTTTACACCACTCTATCCAACGCTTGGTATTGGACTTGGTGATTTGAGGCTTGCATGCAGCTGCTAGGCCATGGAAATCCATTCCATTAAGCTTCCGCCGCACAGTTTTTGTGCTTACATTAATAACAGTGGGAGTTTGGAACTCTTCAGCTATGGAATCAGCAGACCATAGAGGGCTTTTACGCACCATGCGCCTTAGCAGTCGTTGACCCCGCTCTGTGATTTTACGTGGTCTTCCGTTTCGTGGCTGAGTTGCTGTTGTTCCTAAACGATTCCACTTTCTAATATCACCTACAGTTGACCATCCAGCAAGGATGAAATTTCCCGAACAGTCTTATTGCAAAGGTGGCATCCTATCACAGTACAACGCTATCAATGACCCATTTTGTATCACAAATGTTTGCAAATGGAGACTGCATTTCTAGGTGCTTGATTTTATACACCTGTGGCAACGGGTCTGATTGAAACACCTCAATTCAATAATTAACAGGTGTTGCAAAGTACTTTTGTCCATATAGTGTATACAGATAGTCTATAGAAAGCAAGTGTGCACTCTCGTCAATTGAAAAAAATCTGGTTGCTCGGTTAAAAAAAAAATCATGTATATTAATCTCTGTAAAAACAGAAATAAACCAGCACACCAACTTTATTGTAGAAAAGTGTATTAAATCATTGAACAGCATGATGACTGTTACATGTCAAAAGTGCATAGTGCAAAAACAGCAGCATATGTACTCATCAAGCTCCAACAGCAGCATAAGCAAACACATAGCAGCATAATATTCACATGGTTAAGGCAGCAGCAATTCTATTATGAATCCTCACCGCCATTGTACAGAGTGCTATTCATTACTGGAGCATACAGCTATGAACTATATGCTCCTGTAATAACGTCCAAGTCATATTCTGAATGGATAATATGACTTATTTGAGCAACAGTAATTGATTTGACTCTTCTAAAGTATAACACAGATAGATAGAAATTATTGTACAGTTAGTCTCTTGCAACTGCAGCTGTGTACTATAATCAAAGTTTTTTTTTTTTTTTTTATTATTTTTACGAAGTAGAGGGTTTTCTACTGTGTGTTTTCATTCAGGTCATCCCCCAGGACATTAAAGTCAGTTCACATAGGCAGAGGGGCGGGCAACCTGTTACACATTCTACAAAAGAGAAATGAGTTTGCTCTAGTAGCAGTTTATCAGGCACTACACTGTATCTCCTTTCATTGAGAGTTTCAAGTGCGTCTTTAAGGCATTGACAGTTCGAAGTTATACAGTATGTGTACAGATTTGCGTCATATTGAGCAAGCTGCTAGTGACAACGTGCAATCTGTCAGCGGCAATGTCTATATAGTGGTTAGCGGCAAATCCATCTTTGTGGCATTGCATAGAAATGAAGGGTGGGCGGAATATTCTACCAATGGTCATCATGAATTCTTCTCCTTTTATCGAAAACTGAAAGTGCGTCTTTGTTGTCGAGGTGCATTGCAACTTGTGCTGTGTGTTTGCGGCTTGTGTACGGCTGTCTTGGCCAAAAAACAGTATGGTAGCAGACATAAATGTATATATACTGTAGATAAAATAATATTGATTACAAAATCGCATTGCTCAATGCCCTTGGCCTTAATGGGAATTGAACCCTGGGTTGACAACTGTGCTAAGCATTTACATTTACAACTAACCCAAGGAGGCTACTGACAAGTTGATTCACACCTGTTGTCTATGGCTTGCTCTTCAGTGTCTGTATTTGCAGTTTACCTGTCAGGAATACACAACACTACAACTGGCAGAATCCCCTTTTTTTGAAAGCTTAAAGTGCGTCTTTACACTACCGCCTGTTCTGTGTTATACAGTATGTGAACCGATTAGTGTTATATTGGGCAAGCTGCTAGCGACAATGTCTGTAGTGGTTAGCGGCAAAGCCATCTCTCTACAGTATACGGAAACACCTCGTGTGCAATATTAAAATGATTGGTTGTGCCTACACGCAAAATAATAGTGTTGCGAATGTTTGCACTATAGTACAGTAGCAGTGTACAGATGTGATTTGGCCCGTCTGTCACTGATCTCTATCCACGGCTACAGTATTGTATTCAGTACTGTAGTTTTCATCAGTGGAGCAGAACAGTGATATTTAATTTGTCTTCATATCCATTATCCACTTCTGAGACGGACGTTTTTTCGAAGGGTCTTTCGTTTAAGACCTATAAACAATCGGTCTTTGAGTTCGAGGTTGAGCTTTATCATTTTCACCGCTCCCTCAAAATCTAAGACTATTTCAATAGGCATTTGAGTATACCTGTTGATAAAAAGGGTTTTAAACCTAAAAGTACATTTGATCCACCTGGTACCAATGCTTCCATTGAGACCTTCATTAATCTGGTCAAACGGGATACACTACTGTTTATGAATAAACAAATAGTGTCTTGCACGAATTTGACGAGAAAAGAGAATCAGGCACTGGTTGCCTGAAGAATAATTCTGAAATAATTATTCGTTCTTCTGATAAAGGTGGATCGATAGTGGTCTGGAATAGGTTAGATTATATACGAGAGATTAAAATACAGTTATCAGATGCTTTATGCTACAAGACACTTAGCTATGGTCCCACCTATGTATATAAAAAGGAGATTGATGGCGTTATTAATCTTGGCCTTATGAACAGTTGGATTGATGAGTCTACCAGGCGTTTTCTCGCACAGACTCACCCAAGAATACCACTCATATACGTCTTGCCTAAGGTGCATAAGACATTGGTGAGGCCGCCCGGTAAACCCATCATCTCATCCTGTGGTTCATTGTGCCAACTTCTTTCCAAGTATATTGACAAATTAGGTCTTATACCCAAGGGTAGCCTGTTGGTTACCCTTGATATAACAAGTCTCTACACCAATATTGGCCATGTGGATGGTGTTAAATCCGTCAGGAGTTTGATCTCCGACAGTCCACACTACAAGGGTTTTTGCATTGAGTTTTTGTTATTGCTAATAGATATAGTTTTGTGTAAAAATTATTTTTTGTTTGAAAATTATTTTTAACTTACAAATCAGAGGGACTACGATGGGGTCTAATATGGCCCCATCGTATGCCAATTTATATATGCATATGTATGAAAACCAACATATGTCGCATCCCATTCTTTAAGAAATTTTCTTTTATGTACGATACATAGATGACCTTTTTGTAGTGTGGACTGGAGGAGTTCAACTCCTGACCCAGTTCATAGATGCTCTTAACTGTTTGGACACCAAGCTCAGATTCACATTCCCATTTAGTAGTATTACTATTAATTATCTTGTTATCTGTGTATTTAATTGTGATGGTGTATTGTTTACTAAGATTTATCGGTAAGAAACCGATAAAAACACCCTACTTATAGATGACCGTTTCCATCCGGCACCACTGAAGAAAGTGCTTCCATTCTCGCAGTTGTTGCGAGTAGTGCGCATAACCTATGTGACCGATGATCTACCTTCAGCATTGCAGGAGATGGGACAGAGATTTATTAATAGGGGCTACTCGAGTGTGGAAATTGATGAGGCCATTTCCAGATGTCTGAATATTAATCGTGAGGACACTCTGGCCATTTAACAACCTAAATCAGAAATTAATAGGATGATTTTTTCCTCTACATATTCAATTGCCTCCAAACACATTCGAGATACCATACTACGTCACTGGCACATATTGCAGTCTGATCAAGCCATTGGTAAAATGTGTATAGAAAGACCACTCTTCTGTTATAAAAGGATTGATAACTTCAAAGACGTGCTTGCCAAGTCGGATATAGGCCCCATCAGGAGTAAAAATTGTCTACCTTCTAAAAACAGAGCCTTTAAATGCCAATGGTGTGTCAACTGACAATTTTTAATTCAGGGTGATCACTTTTTTGACCCCAAGAATGGTACCAAACATGTAATCCGACACCATCTTGACTGCAACAGTCGCTCTGTTGTATATCTGATCAAGTGTCCCTGCAATTTATTCTACGTGGGGAACACTATTTGCGCACTTAAAGAGAGGATCGCTCTACATCGGTCCTCAATTAATAAAGCCCTTACTACAGTGGATGTCAACACACCACCGGTGACGAGACACTTTGCCACACTCATTCATTCACTGAGGGACTTTAAATGCATGCTGATTTATTACATCCCCCCTCTAAGACATGGGGGCGATAGGAATAGGATACTATTTCAGAAGGAATGCCACTGGATTGACTGCTTAAACACTGTTGTACCCAACGGGCTTAATAAGGGACAATATCTAAGTTGTTTTCTCTGATATGGCTTATGCGGATCTTTGGTGTAGATATTCTCTAGATTGATTCTGGACTTTTTCTATGATTACCATTTTTTTTATTTCTATTGATTATTACTGTCATATACAGTATGTTGGTATTTATTGTCTAAAACTACTTGTATTGCTGAATCCATGTTCCATGTTGTCTGTATATTGTAGTATAGTGTTTACATGATGGCATCATGTATATCCACCTATTGGCAACTCATTAGGTGATGTTAACTATATTTGTTGCTTTGCTTGCAGCCATGTTTGTTAATGCAGCTGCTATTTTTGCTCATATTCACCTATATCGCGGTATCACTAAGTGACAGACCGGTTGCTTAGCAACTATGGTCGTATATGGTGTAGTGATTGTGTTGCTACGAGACTCGCGATGTCACTTCCGGTTATGACGTCTGTTGTTCCTGTTGTTGACATGCGGCTGCCTGCACGTGTTGTGTGTATTGAGCTACACTTCCGGGTTACATGCAGATGCCTGTTGGTGCGCGCCACCACACAGGTGAGTGAGGTTGCCTATCATACGTTTGGGAATATATGTTGCCATATTATGTCAGTTAGGGTGTCCTTGATGAAGACGCTTGTGCTGCGCCGAAACAGCTGTCGGACGGCCAACTGACCACATGTTCCCATGCATCAAGTCTGTTTTGACAAGTGTATCTGACCACCCTGGCTATTTTTAGTATGGTACCTGACCGTTATTTACATTGTTTGTCTTGTGGTGAACATAAGCATCTACATTGCTACTGCTGGGTTTATCAATATACTTTTTTTGCATTTAAAATGGATGTGTTGGCTCTTTTTTTTCTACTTTTCCACATATATATATATATATATATATATATATATATATTCATTCAGTATGTAATACCACCGTTCTAATTCCGGCAGGGGTGAAGATCCCGATCGTTAATTAAGGTAAGTATCGCTAACCTTACCCCCCTCTAAGTACCTAAACCAACCCCCCCTTCCCCGCAGCCTAACCCTAATTCTCCCGGGGGGGGTGCCTAACCCTAACCCTCCCTTCCCCTAGCCTAACCCTAAGTCTCCCAGGGGGTGCCTAACTCCCAAGTCTCCCCGGGAGCCCTAAAACCTAACCCTCCCCCCCCACGCGGCTGTCCGTGCCCAGCGCCTGGCTTACCTTCGTCCGGTATGTCGGGCTCCCTTACTGACTGCATCCTATATATATATATATATATATATATATATGTGTATATATATGTATGTGTATATATATATATATATATATATATATATTAATACAGCGAGGTACTGAAACAGCGCTCAATCCTATATATATCTCTGTATAAATGCAGTTATTTTACATCAATATTTATTATCCACTATATTTCCGTTTTTGTGGTGGCAGCTGTATGCTCTCCAGGAGAATCAGTTGTTGTATGATCCCAGACGATTATGGAAAACAAAAAGGTGAGAACGAGCGCCTATATAGTGTAGTATTATGTGAAGTATGCAGCACACTCTAATTAGAAAAATGGCATGCGTACCGTAATGACCCAGAACAACAGGTATTTGTATATGAGTCTTTTTTTCAGGTTTCACCACGTTATTCCTCTTATACACCCAAATGGTAGCCGATTATACACTCCAAATATGGGATTTAATGAGAGAGAAAACACTTCTCGTAGTGTAGTACATTTAAAAAAGGTTTTAATCCAAAATACACATTAAAATGGAGAATTACATTAATAAAATTTCAAGCAAGCTTATCTGATAGTAGCTGGTCTCAGAGTTTGGGAATACACCCACAATCCTCAACGCGTTTCGTCCTTAGTGCAAATTCAGCTGGACTTCTTCAGGAGGATTCACATAGTAGCCTCAAGCACTATCTTATATAGCTGTAAACATAATTGCTAGTTTGCAAAACAGGTGTTTTCCGGTGATTGCCGCCATTTTGTTCAGTATTGCGCATGCGCAGGATTGAATCAAAACTCGCGAGTCTCCAGAAGGTGTGGGACTCCATATGCGAGTCGCGGCGCCCTCTTATGTTTACCCGCGCATGCGCGGTCCACCGTTGTAATTCCTACACTGTTCACCTGATTTGGATGTAATTACTCTCAAATTAAATCTGAAAGTCTGCAGTTAAAGCACATCTTGTTTGTTTCATTTCAAAGCCATTGTGGTGGTGAATAGAGGCCAAAATAGTGAATGTACCAATATTTATGCACCTGACTGTGTGTGTGTGTGTGTGTGTGTATGTATATATGTGTGTGTATATGTGTATGTATATATATATATATATATATATATATATAAATATATATATATAAATATTTACAATAATAGAATTGTGACTGCGCTCGACCCTATGCATCAGGCTACATTTGTTGCTGCTTAAAAATGTGAGTGGGGTTTACTACCTAACTTCAAGTTTCATTGATAGAAAAAAGGGGGACGTTTAAGCACATCCAATAACCAGGAGAAAAAAATAAATAGTAATTTCTTTCTTAAAAGTAAACGTGTGCAAGAATATGCATCAATTATATGATTTGGTTGCTGTCTACCCACAGATGGAGTGTACAGGTCCAATGATCTTATATGTAGTATAGACAATTGATTGAATTTGTATAATATTAAATATATATAGCAGCGTGGTCTCTGTAAATATATACAATACAATAAACAATGTATATAACAGCATAGTAAAATGTAGGAACAAAGTTGGTCAGGCTGTTCTTAAATAACGGTGTACTCTTATGCCTAAACAATTTTATATGGTTTGTACAATTCGATATCAATAAATTGATGAATCAATAAATAAATATAGCAGCCTGGTCACTAAATATATAGAGTTAAAAGGTATGTAGCAGCGTTATACATTAATAGGTATCACAGCTGGGTCGGCTCTCTGGCTCATTAATGGGTAATTATACAGTGTTTTTAGTAGGATTAATGCAGTCACATATATAAGTCAAGGTAAATAAATAAGCACAGTGGCGTGGTTACTAAAAATAAATTATTTTAGTGTGCAATAAATATATAAAATTAATAGGGATGTGGTACCGGTATCTAGACATTATAAAACATATAACAAGGACATATACAAGACTGTGTATGTGTAATTGCTGATCCTAATTAGGATTAAACACTGGTTAAGAAAGGGTAAAAAGTTCTATAGTAGTTTTTTCCGGATGTGGGGTAATTCCCCAATAAGACTCCGTTGTAGAGATCAGTTTCTGCAATCCTGAGGAAGCCTTGACAGGCGAAACGCATAGATCGCACAGTGATCCTGAAACGGCCACCAGCGCTACACGCGGACGGGACCGGCAGTCTGCCGGCAGACCACCAGCTCGTCGGGGCTCCGGAACTGATGTCTGTCCTGATGACGGGGTAGCAGTCCCCGAAACGTTGTTATTAAAGACACGGGTTTATACCTTTTTTTGCAAGTCTTGGAGTGACGCCTCTTTGTTGTTGTTTTATATATATATATCATCCGGAAAGTATTCACAGCGCTTCACTTTTTCCACATTGTTATGTTACAGCCTTATTCCAAAATGGAATAAATTCATTTTTGTCCTCAAAATTCTACACACAGTACCCAATAATGACAACGTGTAAAAAGTTTTTTTGAGATTTTTGCACATTTCATTTAAAAAAAAAAAAACTAAGAAATCAAATGTACATAAGTATTCACAGCCTTTGCTCGATACTTTGTTGATGCACCTTGGCAGCAATTACAGCCTAAAGTATTTTTGAATATGATACCACAAGCTTGGCACACCTATCTTTGGCCAGTTTCACCCATTCCTTTTTGCAGCACCTCTCAAGCTCCATCAGGTTGGATGGGAAGCGTCGGTGCACAGCCATTTTCAGATCTCTCCAGAGATGTTCATTCGGATTCAAGTCTGGGCTCTGGTTGGGCCACTCAAGGGCATTCACAGAGTTGTCCTGTAGCCACTCCTTTGATATCTTAGCTGTGTGCTTAGGGTCGTTGTCCTGCTGAAAGATGAACCGTCCCCCCAGTCTGGGGTGAAGAGTGCTCTGGAGCAGGTTTTCATTCAGGCTGTCTCAGTACATTGCTGCATTCATCTTTCCCTCTATCCTGACTAGTCTCCCACTTCCTGCCGCTGAAAAACATCCCCTCAGCATGATGCTGCCACCACCATGCTTCACTGTGGGGATGGTATTGGCCTGGTGATGCCACGTTTCCTCCAAACATAACGCCTGGCATTCATGCCAAAGAGTACAATCTTTGTCTCATCAGACCAGAGAATTTTGTTTCTCCTGGTCTGAGAGTTCTTCAGGTGAATTTTGGCAAACTCCAGGTGGGCTGCCATGTGCTTTTTACTAAGGAGTGGCTTCCATCTGGCCATTCTGCCATACAGGCCTGATTGGTGGATTGCTGCAGATATGGTTGTCCTTCTGGAAGGTTCTCCTCTCTCCACAGAGGAATGGTGTAGCTCTGACAGAGTGACCATCATGTTCTCTTTCAGGGCTCCCTGACTAGGGCCCTTCTTCCATGATCCCTCAGTTTAGACGGCCGGCCAACTCTAGGAAGAGTCCCGTTGGTTCCAAACTTCTTCCATTTATGGATGATGGAGGACACTGTGCTCATTGGGACCTTCAAAGCTGCAGATATTTTTCTGTACCCTTCCCCAGATTTGTGCCTCGAAACAATCCTGTCTCGGAGGTCTACAGACAATTCCTTGGACTTCATGCTTGGTTTGTGCTCTAACATGCACTGTCAAATGTGGGACCTTTATATAGAAGTGTGTGCCTTTCAAAATCATGTCCAAACAACTGAGTTTACCACAGGTAGACAACAAGGAGACTTTTGATTTCTGAAACGTTGACTTTAAACTACTTTTGTGATTAAGATCCCGCAGTCTCAAACACATTAAGAAGGCAAGTAATTCCACAGATTGACTCTTGACAAGGCACACCTGTTAATTCAAAACCATTCCAGGAGACTACCTCATGAAGCTGATAGAGAGAATGCCAACCGGCTCCGGTTACGGTATATTGTAACTTGGATATATAAGACAACTGTGATCATGTTGATTTTACTAACAACAACATCTAATAACATCTAGACATCTGAGACTTATATGCTTATCTCCTGCTGAGATAATGTGTCAATTTACTTGTACTGTATTTTTATTTATTTTTCCTATTGTGTGTGCATTGCTTTTATTTGTTATTTGAATTCCTAATAAATATATGAAAAACTAATCATGTAATGCACTATCCCAACTGAAGTGTACCTATGCAGTTGTATTGTAATTTGTTTGCTTGGTTTGTTGTGTGGTTCCTTGAGATTTCTAAATTCTCTTGGTGCTGGGTTTTTAATTTATTTTAATTTTTTTTAATTTTACAAGTTCCAGAGGCACAGGGATGTCAACATGAAGAGCTGGCGTCCTGACCAGCCTCCACTAGGCATGGTTTGGTTACATGCCCTTCACCATGGAAAACAATGTCATCTGTGGAAACTATGTAATGAAGACGATCTAGGAATAAGTAGCATTTTTTTATCAGTTAATAAAAAGCCAGAAGGGTCTGCAAAACACGCTGAGTTTAAGTAATACAACCTCTTTGGATTCAGTTTTAAGCAGATGATTAAACAGAGATAAGCCATCGGTACAAGCACATATACATGTCTCACATAAGTTATCAAAGGAAAAAAGCTATGATTACACTACAATATATCAAGGTCTATAGAGCATTGCAAATAATTAAAAAATAGACAAGTACTCATTTAAACCAAAAGGCGACACAGTTTGTAATTGATGTATCCAAAATGTTTCTCTCCTAAGCAGGGTCTTAGCTCTATCTCCTCCTCTTGGGTTGGGTGGAATCGTGCCTACAGTCCCTAAAATGTCTGGCAAGTGGTTGATTACAAGGTTTGCTTTCCAGTGCTTGTTGGGTTAATGACATATGCATGGCCATCCTGTCTGAACAGCCTAGTTGTTTTGCCTACATAAAGTAGGCCACAGGGGCATTTAACATAATATACCACAAATTTGGATGTACAGGTCAGAGGGAACCGTATAAGATATTTTTCACCCGATCAGGGGTGGGTGAACGTAACTCCTGTATCCAGGTACCAACATGTTACACAACCAATACATTTAAAATCTCTTGGTCTCCTTGTTAGAAAATGTTTTGGTGGTTCTTGATTCATATTGACAGCATCATTGTTCTCTAGAAAATCTTTTAGATTGTGTCCTCTCCTACAGCTGGGTAGTAATTAAAAGAGAAGCAAAGTCGGAAAGTCTTGATCCAAACTACCAAGCAGCCAGAGATGTCTTGCTGTTTGGATAATTTTAACAGATATATTGGCCAGTGTGTACAAGCGAACGACGTTGTTCACAGACATATCGCATTGGCTGTGCTGCACAGCCAATGGACCGATATATCTGCAGACATATCTGTCCATTGGCAAGTGTGTACCGACGACCAACGGGACCCGCGGCTGACTGGAAGATGATGGTCGTTCAGTGTAACTAACATCCTCTACAGATATACCCGCAGATCACTCGATCTGCAGATATATCTGCTAGCTGTGTACCACCCACCTTTAGAGCTTGATCCAAGTGATTTTATCCTCATTCGTTTTGTTCTTTGAGGCATTAGGAGAATTAGTCTTTGGTACGTCTAGTACTTTTTCTTTAGACCTTCCTCTGAGAATCTACAGAACAGTGGCGTAACTAGTGTGTTTGGAGCCCAGGGCAAGTTGCAGAACGGCGCCCGAAAACCCCCCCCCTACCCACACACACTAACTTACATTAAAATATATTTGTGCGCCTGAGCAGCGCAGCAAACAAAATGGGCCTGGTAACATACCGAAGAGGCGTGGCCACTGAAAATAAGGCGTGCCAACATGTCACTCCACCCATTTCACGTCACTCTGGCAACATTCCTTTCCATTCCATATGCACCTTACCTATACGGTAGTTTCTCACAATGTGGAACCTCTGAAGAAATGTATTCTTCCTTGGCAGACGGTGTCTGCAGTCGGTATATACTATTCATGTAGGTCACATGGTCCGGAAGAAGCCTGTTTGTGTAGGAACATTAAGAAGGTCATTATCATACAACAGCAGTTCAACCAGACTCGTTCCCCCTGTGTAACTTCCTTTCTCCTGCGTCTCTCAGCCACACATCGCCTCCCCCTGCGTCGTCTCTCAGCCACACCATCGCCTCCCCCCTGCTTCGTCTCTTAGCCATAACATCACCTACACCCCTGTGTCATCTCTTAGCCACACCATCGCCTCCTGCCACACCATCGCCTCCACCCCTGTCGTCTCTCAACCACACCATCGCCTCTCCCTGCGTCATCTCTCCACCCCTGTCGTACCTCAGCCACACCATCTCCTCCCCCCTGCGTTGTCTCTCAGCCACACCATCGCTTCCCCCCATGTCTTCTCTCAGCCACACTATCCCCTCCCCCTGCGGCATCTCTTAGCCACACCATCGCCTCCCCCTGTATCTTCTCTCACCACACCATCACAGATACACACACACACACTGATACTGAGACACACAAATGCAGCCAGCCAAATACATACATAACTGGCATGTATTGTTTTTAAAGTTCCCCCTCCCCGTTGGCAAAAAATCTAGTACATACCTGGCTGCAGAGCAGAGACCACAGAGAAAGTGCCGGGGAAGGAAGAGTCACTGTCACCCGGCAGCTCTCAGGATAGGAATGACTGCCTGGGAAGGGCTGCACGCTTCTGCTGCAGCTTCCCCTACAGTCAGTACCAGCAGGCACAGTGGCCTGATCATTGCATTAGTGTGTCCGGGCGGAATGGTGGCGGGGGGGTCGGCCGGTGCGGGTACGATGCCCTGGCCGGCGGCGCCCCTCTGCTGGGCATGCCACGGCGCCCAGGGAACATGCCCCGCTCAACCCCCATAGTTACGCCACTGCTACAGAATATACTGTGATCGCACCATTGCGATTAATAAATTTGATGACCACTTAATTTATTACAAGGGGAAATCGCCAAATGTTAAGGCAGGCTAAAGAAAAAGTACTAGCCTTACCAAAAACTAATTCTTCTAATACCTCAAAGAACACAACGACTGTGGATAAAATCATTTGAGTCAACAAATTTTACAACTGCTAGCTCTAAAATGATCTAAACAGCAAGAAATCTCTGACCGTTTGTTAGGTTGGATATAGACTTGACGAATTTCAAAGATAAACAATTACTACCCTTCTATAGTAGAGGACACAACCTAAAAGATATTCTACTGAACAATGATGTCAATGTCAATCGAGAACTACCACATCATTTTCTTCTTCAGGGTCCATAGAGATTCACAGGGATACCATGAGGTAATGTGGTTGGAGAGATCCAGGCACCAAACAGTTAAAGCTTTCAGCTCCCAGGATGCCTCGGGTCTTCCTCCATATGTACCCCGCCCAGCCACAGGCCTTAGTTTGTTTGGTGCTGCAGGATTCAGTCGCACCTTTGTAACAGGAGACTGCTTAGGCAGTCCTAAGCTTTTATTTTATGTTTTTAGTTTGGCAGTACTGAACGTCTGAATTAAGGCGCATGTTTAACTCCGCCGGGTCGCAACATCAGTAACATGGCTGGTGATTTTGGCGTGTCTCGGCTGAGCTTACTAGCAGCGATGCTGGGACCCGGACTGCAACCAGACGCACGGAGATGTCAGGTAAGGAGAGTCCTCGCTTATGGGGAATCGCGCGTGGCAGTCCTTGTTTCCGGCGCAGGAGACGCACTGGAAGCCGCTGCAATAAGGGCCCGGAGCGTCTGCATCTTCCCTAGACCACCGGGGGTGGCCTTATCGTCTGACGCCGGGGATCAGCAGCAAATGCTTCTGCTGCCAAAGGCCAGCATACCTGGCCGGTTGATGCAGCTTAAGGGAGGTAGACTCTCCCCCAGCAGCTCCTCCCCTGACCCAGACGCAGTCCCTTCAAAGGTTTTCGCGTGTCTGGGTCACTCCTCCTACCCGCCTCGTGTATATGAGATGCTCACAGTCCATTGTTGGTGCGCTGCTGTAGCTGTTGGTCTCAGGAGGTTTTGGGTCAGTCTTCTTCCTGAATACCTCTCCCATGGGCCAGGTATATAGTGCTCTATATCCTACCAAGCATCGTGTTTTGAGTATTTGATTCAGAGCCCAGTGCAACTAAATTTGCATATGCATTATATGTGACTGTTTGCTAGCTGCTGTGTTAATACTGCCTTTTATTTCTGACTATCTGTTATAACGATCACTGTTTTTCTCCTCATCCCTCTGTTGCAGGTGTGTGGGGTTTTTCTTTATACTTCACATTTATTTGTTATTTGTGAAGGTTGTCACATTACATTACATTGCATTGCATTGTTACCTTTTATATTTGATATGTCAAAAGTAAAGGGAATCAAGAGGGGGAGGCCCCTGTGCTGGTTTCATGTAAAGCCTGTTTGGTGGGCTTGTTCTCTCAGGATTTTATAAAGGATGGTTTGTGTGCTGTCTGTTATAAAGAGCCACCTCACCAGTCCAGTATAGCAGTCCCTGTATAAGGGCCATCTTGGGTGTCCTGTTTGTCTCAGGTTATGAAGCAGTTTGTGAATTATATGGCTACTTTCATACTGCCTCCTTGTATGGGGTACCCACAGCATGCTATGATTGCACCTCCTATACATTCTTCCTGGATGGATGCTTTTGCCCACTCAAGTCAGAGTA
The DNA here is from genome assembly GCA_031769625.1 of Taudactylus pleione. Classification (NCBI taxonomy): domain Eukaryota; kingdom Metazoa; phylum Chordata; class Amphibia; order Anura; family Myobatrachidae; genus Taudactylus; species Taudactylus pleione. The sequence continues at coordinate 1,289,337 of JAUIMM010000345.1, read as the reverse complement.
TGGCTCAGTCAGCTGTTGTAAGCAGACCGGTAGTTACTAAGGCACCTAAGCGAAAATTATCTTTTTATCGGTCTGTTCAGCATATGGATTCAGGCACATCATCAGAGGAATTAGATGATGCGCAGGGTTCTTCTCCAGGGTCTAGCTCGGGAGAGTAGGACCATCCGTCCATAGTGGATGTTCCTTCTTTGGTGACGGCGGTTAAATCAATCCTAGATATTCAGGATGATGAACCAGCCCCTAGTAAGAAGGCTTCAGTGTTTAAACACCAGAAGGTGGCTAAAACAGAGTTTCCTAAATCTGAGCAGTTCACTGAGCATATGGAAGAGGCATGGGGTAATCCAGATAAAAGGTTTTATGTGCATAAAAGATTAATATTGTTGTATCCTTTCCCAGCTTCTGAATGTACTAAGTGGGAGGTACCTCCTACTGTGGATGCTCACGTGACACACTTAGTCAGAAATGCTACATTGCCTATTCCATCAGCATCTTCTCTTAAGGATTCTACAGATAAGAAAATTGAAACATGTCTTAAGGCTGTTACTCGTCCAGCTATGGCTTGATCCTGGGTAGCCAAAGAAGAATGGATGGGGGCATTGGAAGACACTCTATCAGATGCTACCAGAGAACAGGGAAGTGGCCTACTATTTGGGAGGAGCTGCAGTAGATGCTGCAATTTTAGATTCTAAAGCTTTAGCAGCTTCAGTAGTGGTGCGCAGGGTGTTTTGGTTAAGATCTTGGAAAGCTGATACCGGATCAATGGCGGCTCTGGAAACCTCTATGGAAATATACTTTTTGGAGCAGAGTTAGATAAGATAATAGCTACTCTGGTGGCTTCAAAGTCTGCAGGTCTGCCATCTAAGGGTACAATAAATTCTAGGCCGTTTTCTTTTCAGTCCTCAGGGATGAGCAACGGAACAATCTTCCTCCAAGCCATCTAGTTTTTGCAGGACATCCAGGCGACAAACTAAGAGGTCTGGGCAGACCAGACGTCCAGCTTCTAAACCGGACGACAAACCCTTTAGCTTGATGGGGCAGGGCACCTACTGGGGGATCCCAGGGTAGGAGGCCGACTTCTTCAGTTTGTGGCTAACTAGCATCAAACAGCAACAGATGCCTGGGTCCGAGAAGTGGTGTCTCAGGGGTATGCCCTCACTTTCCGGAGGCATCCTCCCCAAAAGTTTTTTTGCACAGATCCTCCAGCAGGTGCGGTCAAGGCCTTGGCCCTTCAGAAGGCCATTCACTCCCTGTTGTAGGCAGGGGTAATAATCCCGGCTCCTGTGTTGCAACAAGGATGGGGTTATTATTCCAATCTATTTTTTTTTGAGAAACCAAATGGGTCTTATCACCCTATTCTAAGCCTAAAAACCCTCAACAGGTTTATCCATGTACCTAAGTTTCGTATGGAAACCATCTGGTCAGTTATTTTTGGAATGGAGCCTGGGGATTTTATGGTTTCCCTGGACATTCAGGATGCGTATCTGCATGTTCCTATCCCATCACCAATTTCTATGGTTTGCTGTCCTACAACAACATTACTAGCTTCAGGCACTGCCCTTTGGCCTATCAACGCCCCTTCCCCTGGTATTTACCAAGATAATGGCAGTCATGATGGCCTATCACAGGCATCAGGGAATTAGAATACTACCATATCTGGACGATCTTCTGATATTGGCACAAACTCCAGTTGTTTTACAATACCATCTTCAACTGACCATAGCCTGCCAACAGAAGCATAGCTGGATCATCAATTGGAAGAAATCCTCTCTTTCTTCAACACAGCAGATGGTACATCTGGGAGCACTTCTGGATTCTCAGGTACAATGGGTGTTTGTACCAGAGGACAAGATTGCGGCTCTATCATTGTGAGTATGCAAACTGCTACGCAAGCGAAGGGTATCCATTCTATCAGCTATGCAGGTCCTGAGATAATGGTAACCACCTTCAACATGGTGGGGTATGCTCAGTGTCATTCCAGGCCTCTGCAAAGATTAATTCTCTCCAGGTGGAACGGACAGTATCATCTAATAAGGTCCCAGAGGATCCTTCTCACTCCAGAAATTAGTCTCTACCTCTTGTGGTTGCTTAAAAAGGATCATCTGGACAAAGGGCGCCCATTCTGGATTCCAAATTTGGTGCTTCTCACCACAGACGCTAGTCTTCACGGATGGGGGGCAGTGATGGGTCGTCACGCCTTTCAGGGAAGATGAACAAATCGGGAAAGTAATTTGCCAATAAACATTCTGGAGCTGCAAGCAGTATACAAAGCACTTATCATGAAACAGAACCTGCTCCACAGCAGGCCGATCCAGATCCAGTCCGACAATGCGACAACAGTGGCCTATCTCAATCATCAGGGAGGCATGCGAAGTCATGCAGCCCTGAAGGAAGTGACACCGGTTCTGACTTGGGCAGAACGCCATCTTCCGGCCATCTCGGCAATATTCATAACAGGAGTCCTCAATTGGGAAGCAGACTTCCTAAGTCGTCAGGACATACACACCGGAGAGTGGTATCTCCATCCGGCAGTGTTTCAGCTCTTGGCATCACGTCACAACAAGGTCCCCAGGTACGGGTGCAGGTCCAGAGACCCATCAGCAGCATTCTTGGACGCACTAGCTGTAAGATGGGACTTCAAGCTGGTGTATCTGTTTCCTCCAATTTCCCTCCTCCTAAGAGTCCTCAGGAAATTCAAGCAGGAAGGCGGAACAGTAATACTAGTGGCTCCAGCTTGGTCCAGACATCATTTGTTCACCGACATAGAAGATCTATCCATAGACAGTTCGTATCCTCTACCTCTATGGCAGGATCTGTTAACGCAAGGTCCCTGCTGGAATCCGGACTTGCCTCATCTGGCTTTGACGGCGTGGCTCTTGAATCTTCCATCTTAAGAGCCAAAGGTTTCTCCATCTCTGTGCTTCAAACGATGCTTAGGGCACAAAAACCTGCCTCTGCCCGCATCTCTTACAGGGTTTGGCATTCTTTTGGTCAATGGTGTTCCCACAGGAAGTATGATCCTTAGGTGTTTAGGGTTTCCCGGGTACTTTCTTTTCTCCAGGCTGGTATAGACCTTGGTCTTCGTCTGGCCACTTTGAGAGTGCAGGTTTCTGCATTGTCAGTCTGGTTCCAGAGAAAGATTGCTTCAGTACCAGATGTTAGAAAAAAAATTTCAGGGAGTTCAGCCTCTTTGTCCCACTTTTGTAGCACAGTGGGATCTGTCTTTTGGTTAAGGGGCTACAAGCTCCCCAATCTGAACCTCTGGACTCTGTAGACTTGAAATGGTTGACAGCGAAGACGCACTTTCTCCTCGCTATGTCTTTTGCATGCAGAGTCTCTGATTTGGCAGCGTTTTCTTGTCTCTCTTGATTTTTCACCATGATAGAGCTGTTCTTCGTACAAAGGAGGGTTACCTTCCTAAGGTGGTGTCCATTTTTCTTGTAAATGAAGAAATTGAAGTTCCAGCTTTTCAAGCTCCAGACCTCTCTGTAGGTGAAGCTTCCCTGGATGTAGTTTGTGCTCTCCGTATCTATGTGGAGCGTACAAACTCTGTTAGAAAATCATTATGCTCTTTTTGTATTATATGGTTTTCACAAACGAGGGTGGCCAGCTAACAAGTGGACACTAGCTCAATGGTTTCGCATGACTATCTCTCAGGTGTACACACAGGCTGATCTCCCTGTCCCAAACAGGGCGACAGCACATTCTACCCAGTCTGTGGGGCCATTGTGAACAATTGTGCAAGGCAGCCACATGGTCTTCTGTCCACACTTTTTTTTAGGTTCTACGCCTTTGATACTTTTGCCTCTCAGGATGCTTCCTTTTGGCGATGAGTTCTCCTTTCTCCCACCCTTAGGAGAACTTCTTTAGAACATCCCCATGGTATATCTGTGGATCCCTATGGACCCTGAAGAAGAAAATAATAGTTATGGTAGACATACCATTGAAAACTCTTTTTCTTCGAGGTCCATAGGTTCCACCCTGAAGCACCTGGCTGCATTGGGTATTTTTTCACAAGGATTCTCTCATCTTGTGAGTGCTTCTGGTGTACGAATGTTCTTCCTTCTCCTCTTTATTTCTCCTGCCTTGATGCTTGTTTACAAAACTGAAGGCCTGTGGCTGGGGGCGGGGTATATATGGAGGAGCACCCGAGGCATCCTGCAAGCTGAAAGCTTTAACTGTTTGGTACCTGGATCTCTCCAACCACATTACCCCCATGGTATCCCTGTGGACCCTATGGACCTCAAAGAAAGAGTTATCAATGGTAAGTCTACCATAACTGTTATTTTCTAACAAGACCAGAAAATGTTTAATTTATTGCTTGTGTAACATGCCGGTATCTGGATACAGGAGTTACATTCACCCACGCCCATCTGGCAAAAAATATCTTATCCAGTTTTCTCAGACCTACATCTAAATTTGTGGTGTGTTATGTTAATGCCCCTGTGGCCTACTTTATTTAGGCAAAACCAATTGGATGTTCAAAGAAAGAATGGCCATACATATGTCATCCATCTGACAAGAACTGGAAGGCAAACCTTGTGATCAACCAGTTGCCAAACATTTTAGAGACTGTAGGCATAGCTTATGCCTCAAATATAAAATGATAGTTTGGATCTCACCCAACCCAAGAGGAGATGGAGCCAAGACCCTACTTAGGAGAGAAACTTTTTGGATACATCAACTACAAACTGCAGGCCTGATTCAGCACAGATCACAGCTGCGTAATCGCACGCAATGATCCTGCGAAACTATGTTAATATCTGCCTCTGCTCAGCCAGCATAAAGATGCACACTACTGCCTTATCACATCCGTAATACCTCGTAGTCCTGCGTATACATTGAAGAACATCGGCCCCCATGCACAATTTAAAGCAGGTCTAACCTGCCTCAGAGTTTGCAAGTCTCTGCGCACGCAGTGAGTACTTAAGCTGCGTAGGCTATTGTAGTGGCTAATTTATGCACGCCCATGCAATGGCGTTCACATAGGCAGGCACACTTGCTTTCCTCCGACCACTCCTCCATCACCACCCCAAAACGCTGACGTCCCGTCACTCACTCCGCGATGAATTCCACAGTGTGTCCGTAATTGCAGTATGATTCCCGCGCAGAACAATATGCCGATCTGCGTACGCGGTTGCAATTGGGATCCATGCTGAATCAGGCCCAGTATCCAGTTTTCTGTTTAAATGAGTACTTTTATTTTTGTAGTTGTTTCTAATGCTCTATAGACCTTGATATATTGTAGTGTTGTCATGTTTTTTTTTTTCATTTGTAGCTTATGTGAGATACGTATAGATCCGCTTGCATCGTCGACTTATCTTTATTTAATCTCTGCTCAAAGCTATGAATCCAGAGAGATTGTATTAATTATCAGCTGGATTTTGCAGACTCTCCTGACTTTTTAATAACTGATCAAAAATGCTGCATATACTTAGATCGTCTTCATTACATCATTTCCACAGGTATAATTGTTTACTTTGTCACCATGGTGTAGGGCATGTAACTAAGCCACACCCACCAGAGGCTTTCCTGACGCCGGCGCTTTGCACGCTGCTTGATATTACTGCACCTCTAACTTGGCCTGTTGGAGCTGCACATGGGGAGATTGCACAAGTATATGGGTTTGTTTTACAAGCTATTCCTGACTAAATTATATAAATCATGAAGCGCTGAATTAGTACCTGTTGCCGGTGTGTGTTTCTTTATGGTTCCATTTTTTTACACTGTAAACAGTTAAGTACTGTAGATGTGGTAATTGCATCATATTCCTAGTACTCAGGAAGAAAGTATACTCTTGTACAGTGACTGTTCAAAACAAAAAGACAAGGGCGGGCATCATAATTGGAGGATGGGAGGTTAGAGGCAGAGGGGATGTGCTCAAGTGAGCAGATGGATGTACCTGCTGTGAGTACAGAATCCGCCTACAGTTCATGTGTTTCCGCAAATAAACAGCGTACCACTGAAGAGAGTACAGGTCCTTGTGGTTCATCGCATTGTCGGTATCAGTTGTGATAATCCAATACACCTCTTGAAAAGCCAAACAATGACTGAACATTATAGCCCCTCCTTATACCAACCAGCCTTGACATTAAAATATAAAATACCAGGAAAAATATACAAAAACAAAAAGTAGATGCAATAACTAAGGCCAAGACAAGTTATGTCTTAGCCCACTTGCCAATTTAAAAACTTGCTGCAGCTACCAACTGGTGTTCTAAATTCCATTGGGGCATGTATAAATTCTGAAAAGTTTGCTGCTTATCTGGAAAAGCCATATAATAAGTGAAAATTTTAGCTCCCATTCCCACCAACCAGCCCCAACAGTGTTTTTATAGTGGTCCATTTATTGCAATTTTGTGCTCATTTTTTAGGAGCAGGCTTCAGTGAGTAATATGCAAAATTGGCAGTTATATTATTGACAAACTGGCACATTGCACTGCTGTGCAAAGACCAGTTGAGGGACTGATTATCAACCCCTGTGACCTACTCTGCATTATGGCTAGGGGATTGGGGATCTATTGCCCCTGGGGACGGGGAAGTTAATGCCTTGCTGATTAATGAAGTTGGTTAATGTTACTGGTCATTTACTACCAGTAAGTAGGGGGATTCTGTTACCACTGTTGGGGGAGTGTGGGGGGAGGAATGATGCTGAAATGGCTACATATGGGCACTGGTGGATCTATTATCAATTGATAATTGGGCGGGGGGGTTATTGCCACTGTTGGGGAAGTGGGGGGTAGTGGTTAAATGGCTACACATGGGCACTGGTGGATCTGTTCTCAATGGATGGTGAGGGGTAATGGCCCTGGGGCCACTGTGGAGGAGGGTGCATTGTGCTAGAGGCACCCCTAGGCAATTTTTTTACAACTAACTTATTTAAATACCGTTTAAAAAAAAATTCTGCACGATTTTGAGGTATCAATGAACTGTTGAGGTAAATTGTCTGGAAACTGGAGCAAAAATTGTTGAGTTGTTTTTTTTTTTTTCTTGTTTCTTTTATTCTTTTAATCAGAATATGGAGTTCATTTACTTCTGGTTTTAAAATATTTCAGGTTCCATAAGATCTCGCCTCAAAAACATTCCACTGCTAATTAGTAATAGAATTGTACACTACAAGGGCCCACCTTGGCAGTGTTCCTGTGCATGTGTGACCTGATTTCATGCGTGCACATTGCAGTTGTGCCATAGGGGTTGCAGGGATCTGATCGTATCCCTCTTCGCAAACCAGACTACTTTTCCATAGGAAGGAGTGGGGCTCAGGGAACCAATGCCATCTGAAGAAGTTTTTGGAGTGTACTGAATATTAGGCGGCCTCATTGTGAAATTAGCGTTTCAACATGTGTAACAGGAGTTTTGGTGAATGAGAGATTAGAGCTTATACAGTGCCTATAGAAAAATTATCATACCTTGTCAAAATGCTTTATTTTTGTTACATTACACTCTGGAAAAAAGATAAATGAAATTAAACATTTCCAACTTTATTTACACATTTGGCCTTACAACATTCAACTTATGAAAACTGAAGGCAACTGTTCTGAAAATGAATAAAATAATTGAGAAGTAGAATCACAGTGCTGGAAAACTGATCAGTTAATTTAATACTTTCTAGAGCCACCTTTCGCTGCAATTACAGCCATCAGTCTGTTCCGATATAACCCTACCAGCTTTGAGCACCTAGATTGAGGAATATTTGCCCATTCTTCCTTGAAGAATTGTTCAAGTTCAGTCAAATTTTGTAGTGAGCAGCAAGTCCATCTGCAGATTTCCTATCTGATTTTGGTCAGAACTTTGACTTTGAAATTCACCTTCCTATCCTTAAGCCACTGCGCTGTTTTCTTTGCCGTATGTTTTGGGTCGTTGCTGTGCTGAAAAGTGAACCCACTTGCCCATCTTCAGGTTTTCCTCAAGATTTTAGGTTACATAGCTGAATCCATATTCCCTTGAATCCTGACAAATTGCACAGTCCCTGCTGAAGAGGAACAGCCTCAAATATAATGTTGCCACCACCATGCTTCACAGTGGATATGGTGTCAGTCCATAAAGTTCTTAGTTTTATCTGACCATATAAAACTTTGCCACATGTCATTAGAATCTTCCAAATGTTTCATTTGCGCTTTGCAACAAAAAAAGACACTCACTTTTTTCAGAAGAGCCTTCTTTCTTGCCCCCTGCCATACAGGCTAACTTTGTGTAAAGTTTGTGAGGTAGTTGTCACATGCACAAACTGACCAATCTCTCGGCTATATAGACTTGTAAATCCTTCAAAGTTACCATTTCCTTCTTGTGAGATTACCTGCTCAATATCCTCCTTGCTCTGTCATCCAGTTTGAAGGGATGGCCCGATCTAGACAAGATGTCTTATTGCTTTGAATGGTACTCAGAGGGGGACTAAAGGCCTTTGAAATCTTCTAATTTTCCTAACTTTCCACTATTAAGCACCTTTACAACCATGGCGAATTCTTTGCATTACCATGTACTACTTAGTAGAATCTTCAAAGAACAGTCAGTTTTATTCTGAAGTAATCAAAACCACTACAGTTGAGTTCAGGTTATGGCCAATTAGCCTGTTGTGTGATCTGGTAGGTCATTGGTTGTAGAATGGGTGTGAACACTTTTCCAAATCATGTATTTTACGAACTATATTAATGGTTAAGGTTTTGTGTGATTATTATTTTAACTTTCATGTTGAGGGTTATACTGTGTAAAAAAAGCTGGAAAAAGTTTTAATTTTAGTTATTTTATTTTCCAGGGTGTAATGTGGCAAACTGTAAGGCTTTTGACAGGGTATGATGATTTTCAATAGGCACTGTAGGTGAAGAGAAAGATAGGCAATATTGCTTGGTGGGCAATAAAGGTGGCCATACACAGGACGATTTTTAACACTATTTTGGCAGTTTCTACAGGTTGGACAGACCAATCGTTTGAAAATAGTTGTATTTTGAGTCTTCTGCGACCCCGATGCGCGTCCCTGCCCCGTTGTCTAGTTGGATCGCAGATCAGATGGTTTTGCAGAGAGATCTCAACTAATCGTGTACGATGTGATACACTTCTATGCATCTTATCCTATGCTCTTAATGATCAATCGTACACCATTTGACCACATCTTATGAAGAATTTCAAGGGAAATCGTACAACTGATCTTACCAGCTTTGAATCTCACCATGTATGGGGGCCTTAAGAGCCGAAACTCCAAAGATTTGTAGTACATCAGAGGAGGAGCAGGTCCTGTAAACTTTGAGAAAAGAGCACACAGGGAAGTGTGAGCAGTGCAAGAGACATTTTGAGTAATGAAAGAAAAAAAGAGTGGAAAACTGAGAAGCAAATAAAAAAAATGTGCGTCTGGTATAAAAAGAGATGTTTTAAGAAAAGATTCAGCAGAGAAGAAGAAAAAAGGACGTGAAGATTGCAGAGAAGGAAGAAGGAAAAGAGAAAGCACAGCAAGGAGGGGTCAGTAAAAGAGCTTGGAGAAATAATAAGATACAGGGAGGAAAGGAATCCTGGCAGGTGGAAAGCGATGGGGGGGGGGATTGAAGATAACAGGTGGTTGAAAAGATCTTTTGTGACAAATCTAGCCTTGTAGCAGTGAACACAACTGATCACCACACACAGTACCTTGGATTATTTTATGGAATAAAGAGATATCTGTAAAGGTGTGGCCATCTGTTCAGCACTGAAAAACTATTACTGTCACACTTAACATTATTCCAAGTATATTATTGTTGTATATTGCTAATGCATTTTTTATAGATTTATCTAATATAACATTATTTCTTCAGGGTCCATAGGGTCCACAGGAACTACCTTGGGGATGTAGTTGGAGTAATCCATTGCACCAAACAGCTGCAGCTTTCAAGCTCCCAGCATGCATAGAGCCTCCTCCCTATATGCCACAGGCATTCAGTTTTCAGACGCACCTCTTATAACCATAAGACTGCTTAGGCAGTCCTAGGCTTTTTTTTATTTTTTGATTTACCTTAGTTTTTTTATATACTACTTAGTACTAACTCAACTAAGTGTGTACTACAACTCCTACTACTGATGCCGAAATGCCAGCTCCTGAACGGGCCTTGAGGATTTTGGTGGGTCTCAGCGAAGCTTAGCTAGCAGCGACGCTGGGGCCCGGACTGCAGTCGGATCCAAGGAGATTACAGGGTAAGGCGATTCCACGCTTGCGGGGAATCGTGCGCTGCAGTCCTGGCTATCTGTGTAGGAGAAGCATCGGAGGCTGCTGCGGGTGAAGGGCTCGTCAGAGTGCCTCACTAAGGCCGCCAGGGCCTTATCGTCTGACGCCGGGGATGGGTAGTAGACGCACTAGTAAGCATCTACTACTGTGAGGCCAGCGTACCCGACCATCAAAATCGCAGCTATGGGGAGATAATCGCTCCCCCGGCCGCTCCTCCCCCAACCCAGATGCAATTTCCTGTGTTGGTTCCTGCCTCTTGTTTGTTATTTATGACCACCTCGTGTATTGAGATGCTCGCAGTTCACCTATGGTGCGCTGCTGAAAGCCATTGGTTTCTCAGATTTGTGGGTCACTCTCCCTTGGGCCAGGTATACAGTGCTCTATAGCCTACCAAGGCCCCGGGAGTTTGGTCAGTTGATTCAGAGGCCATTTGCATTGGCACTTTATTTTTTAAACCGTCAGATATATCTATCACTGTGTTTCTCCTAATCCCTCTGTACTGGTGTGTGGGGTTTTTAATTGTCTTACACATTTACTTGTGAAGACGGTCACATTTAATTTATACCTTTATACCTGTGATACATTGCTAGAAACCTAGCAGTAAATTAGGAGACAGCACTGCAGCTGCTATCCCAGCCTATTGGCAGATGCACTCCTGTATTTGTGTCTTTTAAATACACTGGTATCATGTAGATCCTATTCGGCAGGCTTGTCAGAACAAGATTTTGTGCACGATGGTTTGTGTAGGGCCTGTTATAAACAGCCTCTTCTCCACACCAGCACCTGCACAAGAACCACCTTGGGTGGCCTCTTGGTCTCAGGTTTTGTCAAATTTAGTGGATCGTGCAGCAGCTTCACAGGCCCCTGCAGCAGTGCTGCATCCCTCTATGGGGTACCCACAACATTTACATCCTTCTGTGTATATGTCTCCCATGAATCCTTTTTGGTTTTATGCTTATGCTCACTCTAGTCAGACTATGCTGCCGTCTATAGCCACTCAGGAGGTAATACAAGCAAATAGTCCAGTTGTGGTAAAACAAAAACATAAGAGAGTATCCCTTCAGGCATTGCCTCAGGATCCTCACACGGCATAATCATCAGACTCTGATACCCAGAGTTCCGGTTCTTACTCGGTTGAGGAAGACCACCAATCTTCAGTAGATGTCCCCTCTCTGGTGAGAGCAGTTAGGTCTATCTAAGTATAGAGGAAGAGGAGGTTCCGCCTAAATCTAAGACTCTGGTCTTTAGGAGTCAGAAGGTGGTAAAGGATTATTTCCCACAGTCTGAACAACTGACGGATCTCATGTCTGATACTCCAGATAGGCGTTTCCATGCAACAAAGAATTTATCTTCTCGGTACCCATTTTTACCGGGTGAGTGTAGCAAATGGGAAGTTCCTCCAATGGTAGATGCTCATGTGATAAGATTGATCCGGGGTTCTACATTACCTAACCCTGCCGCATCCTCACTTAAGGATGCTACAGATGGAAAACTATTTTAAATATTTTTTTATATTATCTGGAGTGATTACCATGCCGGCTATGGCCATAGCCTGGGTGGCCAAGGCTATGGAAGAATGGACGTTGTCTCTGGAAGATAGTATGCCAGATGCTACCAAGGAACAGCTGTCTTATCTCTGCCAAATGCGAGAAGCAGCTGCATATTTTGGGGAAGCAGTTATTGATGCAGGTATTCTGGCTTCTAAAGTATCAGTAACCTCGGTGGCTACTTGGAGGACCCCTTGGTTAAGAACCTGGAAGGCAGATACAGGGTCCAAGAGAGCCCTTGAGTCTTTACCTTTTGTCGGGAAGGTACTGTTTTGGGCTGGAATTGGATAACATAGTGACTGCTCTGGCAGTATCTAAATCTTCCCGCAGGGAAGGGCGAAGGAACAGCCTTTCTATAGACAGGATATTTCCCGCAAGAAAATGCAGACCAGGAAATCCTGGTCAGTCAAACGTCCAGCTTCCAAGTCGGATGGTAAGCCCGCTGCCTGATGGAGCGGGCCTCCCCCCTGGGGGATCTCAGGGTAGGAGGCCTACTTCTACAGTTTTCTTACCCCTGGCATCAGACAACTATGGATGCTTGGGTTTGAGAAGTGGTCCTTCATGGGTACACCCTCACGTTCCTGAGGCATCCCCCTCAGAAGATTTTTTTTTGTACAACTCATACTTCAGATCCAGTCAAGGCCTTGGCCCTCCAAGAAGCCATTTGGGTCTTCCTAAGGTCAGGGGTTATAATCCCCGTTCCTGTGACGCAACAGGGAAGGGCTTATAATTCAAATTTGTTTCTGATTCACCAAGATTATGGCAGTCATGGCAGCTCATCTCAGGCGACAAGGAGTCAGGATACTACCATACTTGGACGACCTCCTGATATTGGCACAATCTCTGGAGGTTTTACAACACCATCTCCAAATGACATTGCCTGTCTGTAAGAGCACAGCTGGATAATGAATTGGAAAAAGTCTTCTCTTTCTCCATCTCAGCAGATGGTACATTTGGGGGTGCTGCTGGATTCTCTGGGACAAAAGATTATTTTACCAGTGGACAAGATTTCTACCCTACAAGTACAGTTCACTTAGCAATGCAGGTACTGGGGTCCATGGTATCCACCTTCAACATGGTGGCTTATGCCCAGTTCCATTCCTGGACCCTGCAACGATGGATTCTGTCTCATTGGGATGGTGAGTATCAAATGATCCGCATCTTGGCAGAAATTCACCTCTCCCTTGTGTGGTGGCTGCAGATGACTCATTTAGACAAGGGTCACCCATTATGGATCCCAGCTTGGGTGCTTCTCACCACAGATGCAAGTCTGTGAGGATGGGGTGCGGTGACAGGTCATCACACCTTTCAGGGAAGATGGACAGCTCAGGAAAGTCACCTGCCCATAAATATTTTGGAGCTTCGTGCGGTGCACAGGGCGCTCATTCTGGGGCAGGACTTCTTCACGGCGGGCCAGATTCAGTCCAACAACACAACCACAGTGGCCTACATCAACTATCATGGAGAGACACAAAGTCCGGCAGCTATGAGGGAAGTGGCAAACATTCTGGTTTGGGCAGAATGCCATCTTCCAGCAATCTCTGCAATATTCATCCCAGGAATCCTCAACTGGGAAGTGGATTTTCTAAGTCGTCAGGACATACACGCCGGAGAATGGGCTCTTCATCCGCACGTCCTTCAGTGCCTGGTGGACAAGTGGGGACTACCAGACGTAGACCTCATGGCATCACGTCACAACGACAAGGTCCCCAGGTACGGGTCCAGAACAAGGGACCCCTCAGCCACCTTTGTGGATGCTCTGGCGGTGAGGTGGGACGTCAGGTTGGTATACCTGTTTCCTCCGATCTCTCTCCACCCTCTTCTCAAGGGTTGTCAGAAAATTCAAGCAAGAAGGCGGCAGGATGATACTAATAGCTCCTGCCTGGCCCAGGAGACCCTGGTTCACCGACCTGACTTGTCTATCTATAGACAATCCACTTCCTCTATGGCCGGATTTGCTAGTGCAGGGTCCATGCCTATATCCGGATCTACCTCGGCTGGCTTTGACGGCATGGCTCTGAGTCTTCCGTCTTAAGAGCGAATGGTTTTTCCAGTTATGTAATTCAAACGATGATTAGGGCACGGAAGCCTGCCTCTGCCCACATCTATTAGACTTTGGTATTCTTTTGGTCAATGGTGTTCCCATAGGAAGTATGATCCTAAGGGCCAAAGGTTTTCCTACTTCCGTGATTCAGACGATGCTTAGGGCAAGGAAGCCTGCTTCGGCCCTCATCTATCACAGGATTTGGCATTCTTTTTTTCATTGGTGATCCCACAGAAAATATGTCCCTAAAGTTTTCAGTGTCTCCCGAGCTTTTGCTTTTCTTCAGGCTGGACTAGACTTAAGTCTTCTACTGGCTACCTTGAGGGTTCAGGTTTCTGCATTGTCAGTGTGGTTCCAGTGCAGAATTTCCACTCTGCCAGACATTAGAACATTTTTTCAGGGTGTTGTCCGTCTGCAGCCCTTTCATGTCGCTCTCCATTTTTTGATTTTTCATCAGAATAGAGCCATCCTCCATACAAGGGCGGGTTACCTTCCAAAGGTGCTGTCCCATTTTCATATAAATTAAGAAATTGTAGTCACAACCATTGTCTTCTGGCCTTTCTGCAGGTGAAGCTTCATTGGATGTGGTTCAAGCTCTTCGTATCTACGTGGATCGTACCAGCTCCATCAGGAAATCAGATGCATTTTGTGTTATATGGCTTTCACAAATGAGGCTGGCCAGCTAACAAGCAGACTCTGGCTCTGTGGCTGCATATGACTATTTCTTATATGTATACTCTGGCTGATCTTCCTGTTCCAAACACGGTGACCGCACATTCTACTCTGCCTGTTGGACCATCGTGGGCGTTTAGACATGGCGCCTCTGCAGAACAATTGTGCAAGGCGGTGACTTGGTCTTTGGTCCACACTTTCATCAAATTATATGCATTTAATACTTTTGCCTCCCAGGATGCTTCCTTTGGGCGGCTGATTCTCCTCCTTTCTGCTCAGGAGTGTCCCCACCCTTAAGGGAACTACTTTAGGACATCCCCAAGGTAGTTCATGTGGACCCTTTGGACCCCGAAGAAGAAAATAAGAGTTATAGTACAACATACCTTAGTTACAGGGGCGTATCTATAATGGGTGCAGGGTGTGCGGGGAACTCTGGGTCCAGGGGGGCCCCGCTCCACACACCCTGCACCCATAATATTACTTACCTCTCCGAAGTCCCACGTCGGCGGGGGGTCCGGCGCTGTAAAACTACAGGAAAATGGCCGCAGCGGCCATTTTCCCGTCATTTGGGCATGCGCAGTACAGGGAAACTGGCCGCCGCGGCCATTTTCCCTGTGACCTGTGCATACACTATAGACTCTGGGCACACTCTAGTGCCCAGAGTCTATAACTCCGGCGCTGGCTTCGAGGTCCACAGGGCACCCACCCTGACGCACCTGGCCTCAGTTGGGATCTGTTCTTTTCTTTTTGTATCACTGATTCCCTCTTCGTTTTTTGAGAGTGTTTCTTGTGTACATTGTACTGCCTTCTCCACTTTCTGTCTCTTGACGTTAGGCTTGTTTACAAACTGAATGCCTGGGGACGGGGTATATAGGGAGCAGGCCCTATGCATGCTGGGAGCTTGAAAGCTGTAGCTGTTTGCTGCAATGGATTACTCCTACTACATACCCCAAGGTAGTTCCTGTGGACCCTATGGACCTTTAACAGTGAAAAAATTATATTGGGATATTTATGTAAATTGAGTATTTTCAATATGCTGGGCTCGCCCCCAGCGTGACTAAATACGGGTGTGACAAGGTCATGCTCCTGCAAATGTCATACCAAAGGCGTGTGCACAAAAGTGGGGCATGACCTTGTGACAGCTATGCATGTGATCGGCTCTTTAACTTTTCCACAGATATTTTTTGGCTCTTTGGTTGGTCTGGTTGGCCACCCTTGGCATAGTTGCTTCATATAGAAACTAGGGGTGTGCACCGGCCACTTTTCGTGTTTTGTGTTTTGGTTTTGGATCTGGATCTTTCTTCGTGTTTTGGATCTGGATTGGTTTTGCCAAAACCACCCTTCCGTGTTTTGGGTTCTGGGTTTTGTGTTTTGGATCTGTATTTTTTTGAAAAAAAGCATAAAAACAGCTAAAATCACAGAATTTGTAGGTTTTTCTGCTCCTATGCTATTATTAACCTCAATAACCTTAATTTCCACTCATTTCCAGTCTATTCTGAATACCTCACACCTCACAATAGTGTTTTTATGTCCAAAAGGTTGCACCGAGGTAGCTGGATGACTATGCTAAGCGACACGAGTGGGCGGCACAAACACGTGACCCATCTAGGCGTGAAACTGCAGTGGCAGACAGGATGGCATTGAAAAACTAGGCCCCAAACTGTACATAATGCAAAGAAAAAAAAGAGGTGCAAGATGGAATTGTCCTTGGGCCCTCCCACCCACCCTTATGTTGTATAAACAGGACATGCACACTTTAACAAACCAATCATTTCAGCGCCAGGGTCTGCCACACAACTGTGGCTGAAATGATTGGTTCGTTTGGGCCCCCACAAAACAAGCTGGCAATTAATCTGTCCCTGCACAAACTGGCTCTACGGAGGCAAGAAGTCGTCCTCATCCTCCTCATCCACCGATTCCTCACCCTCTTCAGTGTGTACATCCTCATCCTCACAAAGTATTAACTCGTCCCCACTTGAATCCACCACCACAGGTCCCTCTGTACGTTCTGGAGGCTGGTCTCCCTGGAAGAGTTGATAATTCATTTTGATGAACATCATCTTCTCCACATTCTGTGGAAGCAACCTCCTACGCCTTTCGCTGACAAGGTTCCCGGCTGCACTAAACACTCTTTCGGAGTACACACTGGAGGGGGGGCAACTCAGGTAAAATAGAGCCAGTTTGTACAGGGACCTCCAAATTGCTTCTTTTTCCTGCCAGTACAGGTACGGACTGTCTGACATGCCTACTTGGATGCTGTCACCGATGTAATCCTTTAACAGACAGACGCACGCTTGTCGCTGCTGCTTTGAGGATTCAAGTGCGGCTACAGCCCACACAATTCACAAAGACAGAAAAAAAAAAGAATATTTTTATTGTTTGTGGAGCACACTTTGAGGGTTACACCACCCTCTAACAGACAGACGCACGCTTGTCGCTGCTGCTTTGAGGATGCAAGTGCGGCTACATCGCACACAAGTCACAAACACCTAAAAAAAATAGTTTTTTATTTTTTGGAGCACTTTGAGAGTTACACCACCCTTTAACAGACAGACGCACGCTTGTCGCTGCTGCTTTAAGGATGCAGGTGCGGCTACAGCCCACACATTTCACAAAGACCGAAAAAAAAGAACAATATTTTAATTGTTTGTGTAGAACACTTTGAGGGTGTCACCACCCTTTAACAGACAGACGCACGCTTGTCGCTGCTGCTTTAAGGATGCAGGTGCGGCTACAGCCCACACAATTCACAAAGACAGAAAAAAGAACAATATTTTAATTGTTTGTGTAGCACACTTTGAGGGTGTCACCACCCTTTAACAGACAGACGCACGCTTGTCGCTGCTGCTTTAAGGATGCAGGTGCGGCTACAGCCCACACAATTCACAAAGACAGAAAAAAGAAGAATATTTTTATTGTTTGTGGAGCACACTTTGAGGGTGTCACCACCCTTTAACAGACAGACGCACGCTTGTCGCTGCTGTTTTGAGGATGCAAGTGTGGCTACATCGCACACAAGTCACAAACACATTAAAAAAATAGTTTTTTATTTTTTGGAGCACTTTGAGAGTTACACCACCCTTTAACAGACAGACGCACGCTTGTCGCTGCTGCTTTGAGGATGCAGGTGGAATCTAGACGGGATTTGGAACCGAGGACACACTACCTCCATCAATTGTCTAAATCCCACTGCACTAATGTCGGATACCGGACGCACGTCTAACACCAACATAGCAGTCAAGGCCTCAGTTATACGTTTTGCTTCAGGATGACTGCTGTCGTACTTCATCCTCATCGCTAGGGACTGTTGGAGGGTCAATTGTTTAGTAAAAGTAGTGATGTTCCTACTTCCTCTCTGGGATGATGAACAACTCCCAGCAGCAGCAACAGCACTAGTAGGAAGTGGTTCTTGATCTTTCCCTATTTTATTTTTATCAGAGAAAGTTTGGTCCTCCATTTATGTTATATTGATATATATACGTGCGGCTAAAGCGCACACAAACACAGAAAATATTTTTTTATTTTTGCTGGAGAGTAGTGCACTTTGTGGGTTACACCACCCTTTAAGAAATGAGCCAGCCGGCTCTTTACTTATGGGACACAGGCGCACGCTTGGCGCTGCTCCTTTGTTGATGCACGTGCAGCCACAGTGCACACAAGTCACAAACACAGAAAATATATATTTTTTTGGTTTGGAGTGTACTTTCGGGGGTTACAGCACCCTTAACGGTCAAGCCAGCCGGCCCTTTACTTATGACACAGGCGCACGCTTGGCACTACTTTGTTGATGCACGTGCGGCTACTGCGCACACAATTCACAAACACAGAAAATAATTTTTTTTTAGGTTTGGACTGGAGTGTACTTTCAGGGGTTACAGCACCCTTAACGGTCAAGCCAGCCGGCCCTTTACTTATGACACAGGCGCACGCTTGGCACTACTTTGTTGATGCACGTGCGGCTACTGCGCACACAATTCACAAACACAGAAAATAATTTTTTTTTGGTTTGGACTGGAGTGTACTTTCGGGGGTTACAGCACCCTTTAACGGTCAAGCCAGCTGGCCCTTTACTTATGACACAGGCGCACGCTTGGCACTACTTTGTTGATGCACGTGCGGCTACTGCGCACACAATTCACAAACACAGAAAATAATTTTTTTTTAGGTTTGGACTGGAGTGTACTTTCGGGGGTTACAGCACCCTTAACGGTCAAGCCAGCCGGCCCTTTACTTATGACACAGGCGCACGCTTGGCACTACTTTGTTGATGCACGTGCGGCTACTGCGCACACAATTCACAAACACAGAAAATAATTTTTTTTTTGGTTTGGACTGGAGTGTACTTTCGGGGGTTACAGCACCCTTAACGGTCAAGCCAGCCGGCCCTTTACTTATGACACAGGCGCACGCTTGGCACTACTTTGTTGATGCACGTGCGGCTACTGCGCACACAATTCACAAACACAGAAAATAATTTTTTTTGGGGTTTGGACTGGAGTGTACTTTCGGGGGTTACAGCACCCTTAACGGTCAAGCCAGCCGGCCCTTTACTTATGACACAGGCGCACGTTTGGCACTACTTTGTTGATGCACGTGCGGCTACTGCGCACACAATTCACAAACACAGAAAATAATTTTTTTTTTGGTTTGGACTGGAGTGTACTTTCGGGGGTTACAGCACCCTTAACGGTCAAGCCAGCCGGCCCTTTACTTATGACACAGGCGCACGTTTGGCACTACTTTGTTGATGCACGTGCGGCTACTGCGCACACAATTCACAAACACAGAAAATAATTTTTTTTTTGGTTTGGACTGGAGTGTACTTTCGGGGGTTACAGCACCCTTAACGATCAAGCCAGCCGGCCCTTTACTTATGACACAGGCGCACGCTTGGCACTACTTTGTTGATGCACGTGCGGCTACTGCGCACACAATTCACAAACACAGAAAATAATTTTTTTTTTGGTTTGGACTGGAGTGTACTTTCGGGGGTTACAGCACCCTTAACGGTCAAGCCAGCCGGCCCTTTACTTATGACACAGGCGCACGCTTGGCACTACTTTGTTGATGCACGTGCGGCTACTGCGCACACAATTCACAAACACAGAAAATAATTTTTTTTTGGTTTGGACTGGAGTGTACTTTCGGGGGTTACAGCACCCTTTAACGGTCAAGCCAGCCGGCCCTTTACTTATGACACAGGCGCACGCTTGGCACTACTTTGTTGATGCACGTGCGGCTACTGCGCACACAATTCACAAACACAGAAAATATATTATTTTTTTAGCACTTGGGGGGAGCACCCCTGATGGACAGAGCACCCCCTGGACAACACTACAGCACCCCTTTAGGACTGGGACACTGCACAGGACTTTGGAGTGGACACAGCCCCTATGGAGAACTGACTGCACAACACAGTCCAGCCAGCCCCTATGGACTTTGAAGTAGTGGACACAGCCCCTATTAACAACAGCAGCACAGCACAACACAGCCAGCCCCTATGGACTTTGAAGTAGTGGACAACAGCAGCACTACACTACACTACACTACACAGCACTAACTCCCACCCTCCCTCTTCACTGTCCACAGCCGAGTGAGAAAATGGCGCCGACGCGGGTACCTTATATAGGATCTAAAACCCGCGAGACTCGGAAGGCGGGATGATGACGTTTTGCCTCGATGTCAGATCCGAGTCAGGCGGGAAAAGTCGAGCCTGACTCGGATCGGACTCGGATCGGGGGGGCTCGGGGGGGTTCGGATTTCAGAAATCCGAACCCGCTCACCCCTAATAGAAACTGGTCATTAATTCATGATTCTGGGTTGTTTTTCTTAGTGTTGATGCAATATGTCTTTATAGCATCATTTATAATAAAAGTGTTGTTAAGATGTCATTATGGAGTTGTCCTGGCATAGGACTATGTTAGGTTAGTGCTGTCTATGGTATCACATGGTCTGTTATGCCATCCATTTATTTTTCTTAGCACAGTGCACTAAATATGTATGATTTGTGCAGGGTAGAAAAGGTAACATATTCATTATGTATACAATTTACAGCTGGGCTCCTCCAATACCTTGGTTCACCAACGTTAGTATGTACATGTGTGTTATGGTTTGTAATGTTTTATGCAGTAGTATTGGAATATATTTATTGCAGTAGAATCAAATCAAAGAGATGTTCTACTGCACAAATCGATATTTGATATCTCCATATTCCTAACTTTGTGAGAAAAGTCTTTGATAAAAAACGGGGATAACTTTTCACTGTGTTTTACATGGCAAAAAAAAATGCAGAATTGGGGTTTAGAGTGCAGGGTTAAAAATAATAGCCTGAACCCCAGGGAATGGTGCCTAAAATGAATGTGTGTAAAAAAAATATATAATCGGGACACCCCCAAAAAAATAACTTTAAGTTTGGGGGTGAAAAAAACAAAAAAATAGGGAACAAACTTCTAAAATACTGAAATTAATTCCAGAGGGACTCCCATATATGCGGCAGGTGTTTTCTTCATTGCGGGTAGTAGCGGCAGGTGCATTTTTTAAGAATTTTTCAAAATCATTTTAGGGACTTAAAAATATGCTTGCACCCATTTTCATGTACCCCAAATTTGTGCTATTCTTCACCACCTTTATCCAGGCGCATTTATACACCTGCCGCGGCTATTTGTAAACCCGACTTACCTTCACCTGGCAAAAACGGGGGTACCCATAGTGATCCCCCATGTCTGGACATCTTTAGGGGGGTCCCAGGAACATTTCCAGAAAATTCCCAAATTTTTGCAATACTTACCTTTCTGACGGGTCCCATTTTCGTTGATTCCTAATTGAATTTGGGGATAAAGCGTGCACGCGCCCGATACTTTATCCCCGTCATAACCTCCAATGTGGAGCGAAAAGTCCAGCACAGACTTTTCGCTCCAAATTGAATACCCTCCCTAAGTGTACTACTTATAATATAACTATTCTAATTTATGGAGATGATTAGAAATATGGATAAATGGGACAAGTACTAAATATGGGAAAAATGCACAACAATGTATATATTAATCATACAAGCCTTTATTATTGTTATCTGTTTTCTTACATAAGTGTTCTTTTTAAGTCCCTCAGCACTGGTGCTTCCTTAGAGGACACAGAGGATGTACAGACAAACAAGCGCCCTCGAGTGAACAGTCCAACTAATGAAGAGTCCAATAATCAAATGTCGTTCGACCTGAAAGAGCCTGTTTCACAAAATCTCTGCCAGCCCTCTGGTTTCACTGACCTTGCAATCTAATTGCTCTGAACATAATGTTGGCAAAAAACTTTTCATATATTCCAACTACAGAGTGGATTGAAGCACCTCTCAACCATTCACAGACCAGATGTTTGGAAACGAATAATCAGCATTGCAATAGGCAAAGAACTACAATGGAGGGACATACGTTCTGGGTGACAGTCTCTAGGTGCTATCTTGAAACTGCTTATAAGATCCTCTCTCTCTACTTTTTGAAACTTTCCAAGAACATTTCAAAATAAGCTTTAAAGTAAACCTTTAGAGAGATTTGAGATCTGATTTTGTAAATGTCTGGTTTTAAAAACTTTGAAATAACGATCATTTTGAAATCAAGGTTTATCTAAACAGTTTCCCACTGAATTAAATGCTTATTATGTATGGGGCACTTAAATTGAACCGTGTTGTCATGAATTGTTTACTACCATTTTCATGGCTGGATTGTACAGTAAGTGTGATAGTGTTCCCCCGACTGTAGGTAGGTAAGCATTGTAATTTCTACCTGAATTGTCCTTGTTGTTTAAAAAGTACTAAATGTTATTTGGAGGAAATATGGCTAAATATGCAAAAAGATCCTAGAATAATCATGCATGAGATTTATTTTTGTTCCTTTCCTGGGTCACCTGGTTTGGGATTTATGGATTAGTGCTTCTGAGTATCCTAATGTCCATTGCAAAGTGTATTCCTCAGGAGTTGTGCAGCCTACTGCATGTTATCATTTACATAATTAAGAAAGCATACTGTTTCTTTGTGTCATGATGTTTTATTTTGTGCACTAATCAAGATTTCCAATTGCTTGATGACAGATGTATGGTGTATTTTCATGCCCTCCTTTTGTAATTAATTAAAAACAATCAAAGCACTGGATACCATTTCACTAAAATCTTTTGTGTACTTTTGTCATGCACAGCTGTAGTATGGCCTTCCTATT
The DNA here is from genome assembly GCA_031769625.1 of Taudactylus pleione. Lineage (NCBI taxonomy): Eukaryota > Metazoa > Chordata > Amphibia > Anura > Myobatrachidae > Taudactylus > Taudactylus pleione. The sequence continues at coordinate 1,266,690 of JAUIMM010000345.1, read as the reverse complement.
TATTCATTGTTAACTTCAAGTGCGATATCTCTTGGTAACACAATATGCACAATCTGCTTTTACTTAGCTTCAATTACTGAGTCTATTAAGCAGGTCAGTTCTCTTCACTCACACTTTCTCCATTCAAAGATAGCTTTTTTTCTTCTTCAGGGTCCATAGGCTCCACAGGGAGACCTTGCGGTTTAGGTGATGGCAAGGACATCAGGGCACGCAGTTCATTTTCTTTCACTCCCAGGATGCACTGGGTACCTCAGTTTCGTTTGGTGCCTGGCCAGAGTCGGGTCACTGTAACGTAGTGGGGCTGTTCAACAGCCCCTGAAGAGTTTTCAAGTGTTAATACTTCTAGTGGACAGTCCAGGGGACGTCCACGCTGCCGTGGAGAGACGCCAGTACTGATTCGGGGATCACGGCGGGACCCCGGGGTCTGTGCTAGCCAGACCTCGCGGGACTCCCAGGACTACAGCCGGATGTACGGGGAGCAGGTAAGAAGCGAATCACTGCTTGCGACCGTTTTTCCCCCTGGAACTCAGGGGACATACCGGGGATGACGGCATTGGAGTCAGGCACACACAACCTGCACTTCCACTTGACCACTAGGGACACATGCTAGCGCGCAAGCCAGCGTCCCAGGGGTTGATTGTCAGCCAACGGAGGCAGCCTTCCCTGTTTACAGCGGCTTCTCCCCTCTGCTCAGCGCGTCTTTCCACTGCGGTCTGGTTTAGCGGAGGCAGCACTCCTCCCACGGGTACACCCCCTCTGAGGTCTCTGGCAGCCATTTTCTCCCTGGCAAGTCGCAGATCTCTCAGGACACGCGGAGCCCGGGTCCCCCTACATACCTCACCTCCTGGTCAGCCTATGTAGCACTATAGCCTACCAGACACTACGTCTGGGTAGTTGACTTGTAGTGCCATTGTGCAGGTGTGTTTTTCTGCATTGTATGTGACTTTATGCTAGCGCTGTCTGTCTGTGTTTCTTACTCATTCTGTCAGACAATATTACTAGTATTGTTTTTCCTTTTCTGAGCCCATACATACAAGTGTTGTCAGGGTGTTTATTATACCTCACATTTATTTATATATATATATATATATATATATATATATATATATATATATATATATTAATAATTGTGTGGTTTGTCACAATCAGTGTACACTCCCTTCTCTGCAATGTCTGAAAGTGGGGATGATGTGCACGATTCTGCTCCAGCCCTGCAGTCATGCAAATCATGTGCTACAGGGTTAGGTGTGGGGGACCTGGTTTTAGAGGGATTATGTGTGAGATGTTATAATCCTCCAGGCCCCTCTGTAGTTCCAGTCACCTCACTCCTTTGCTCGGGCATTGACAACCATGGCGGTGGGCAGTACCCCCTGTGTTTCCCCAGATGAGGTTCACACAGCAGTCTGTTTTGCCCTCACACGGCCTGCCTTTACAGATTTCACCCATGCAGGTTCAGTCTGTGCCTCCTCCATGGGTAGATACTGTCTACTACAGTGCAGACCCTCCAGGCTATGTTGCAGGGGGATAAACCCCTCAGACCGGCTAAAAGGCCTATGCCTTCATCCCAATCTACACAATATGATGACACTGATACGGGGAGATTCTAGACAAAGATGACTCTGAGCGAGAGGAGAAGTCTAAATCTAAGATCAATATTCCGACTCTGATACGTGCTGTCCGTTCGGCCCTAGTCATAGAGGAGGACGAACCACCAGCTCCCCGGTCCAAACATGCTTTGTTCAAGGAAATAAGGACTACTTCAGCAGTATTTACTTTATCTGATCAGCTAGTGGAGCACATGGAAGTGGCTTGGAAATCGCCTGGGAAGCGATATTGGCCTCAAAGATGCCTGGCTTATGACTATCCCTTTCTTGTCCTGTACTTTTTTGTACTAAATGGGAATCACCTCCTGCGGTTTATTATCATGTGATGCGCTTAATTAAAAGCGCTACTCTGCCTATGCCGTCCATTTCTTCCTTAATGGATACCTCGGATAGAAAAGTAGAGGTGTGTTTAAAGTCAATGTATTCTCTTTCAGGGGCAGTCTCCAGGGTGGCCAAGGCTATGGAGTTCTGGGCAGACTCCCTAGAGGAGTCCTTTCCTTCAGATGCTACCACAGATCAAGTGGCTCTGGTGGGTAACCTCTGTGATTCAGCTGCATATAGTAACGAGGCTGCTTTGGATGGCACCCTCTTATCCTCCAGGATTTCGACTGCTGCGGTGTCAGCTTGCCGTTCCTTATGGCTGCGCTCTTGGAGAGCGGACACAGACTCTAAGAAAGGATTAGAGTGTTTACCTTATAATGGAAAGATCTTGTTTGGTCCTGACCTGGACAAGATTGTGGATACATTGGCAGCAACAAAGTCTGCGTGTCTGCCTTCGGCATCTCCTCCTTCAGAATCCCAGAGAGGAAAGGGTTATTACTCCAATCTCTTTCTGGTTCAGAAACCGAACGGATCCTATCGGCCCATTCTCAATCTCAAGTCCCTGAACAGATTCCTCAGGGTACATTGGTTCGGGGTGGAAACCCTACGCTCAATTATACTGGCTATGGAACCGGGGGATTTTATGGTATCACTGCATATTCCAATTGCTTCATCTCACCAGCATTTCCTCCGTTTTGCTATACAGCAACAACATTTACAGTTTCGGGCTCTGCCGTTTGGTCTCTCTACAAGGTTATGACTGTCATGGCATCAGGGAGTTTGCCTGCTGCCTTACCTGGACTTATTGTTGGCAGGGTCTCCAGAAGTAATTCACCACCATCTACACCTGATAATTTCTGTGCTTCAGACTCACGGCTGGTTGATCAATTGGACAAAGTCCTCCTTGACTCCATCCCAGAGGATGCTCCACCTGGGAGCTCTGTTGGATTGCCAACAGCAGAGAATCTTTCTGACCACAGAAAAGATCTCCATTTTGCAGACACGAGTACGCAGATGCCTCCGCAGTCGCAGAGTCACAATCCACTCAGCAATGCAAGTACTGGGGTCCATAGTATCAACGTTCAACATGGTGGAATGTGCCCAGTTTCATTCCAGGCCTCTGCAGAAATTGATCCTCTCCAGGTGGGATGGTTTACCCCATCCGATAAGAGCACAGATGATTGGCTTAGGTCAATCATCAAGGAGGAACTTTAAGTCAGGCAGCAATGACAGGTGTCACGCATTCTGGGCGGAAGGTGATCTCCCAGCCAAGTGTTCATTCCAGGAGTTCTCAATTGGGAAGCAGACTTCCTCAGCCGTCCCTGGATGACGTGCATCCAGGGGAGTTGTCTATTCACAAAGAGGTGTTTTCAGCTCCTAGTGGACAAGTGGGGCCTTCCAGACGTGGACCACCTCTTGACACAATGACAAACTGCCAGTGTACGGACCCAGGACAAGAAATGCAGAGGTGTTCCTGGTGGACGCTCTGTCAGTACAGTGGACCTTCCAGTTTGCATACCTGTTCCTTCCAGTCTACCTGCTTCCTCAAGTAATTCGGAAGTTCAAACAAGGAGGCACAGTCCTGATGGTGGCTCCAGCGTGGGCCAGATGGTGCTGGTACTCCAATCTTCGGAGTCTCTCCATCGACACTTGATGTTGCCTCAACGTCTGGACCTGTTGTCTCAAGATCCTTGCCTTTACCCGGACCTGAGTAGTCTGTCTTTGACGGCATGGTTCTTGAGACATCCCTCCTAAGGTCTAAGGGTTTTTCTAGCTCTGTTGTGGACACTATGATCAGAGCGTGGAAACCAGCCTCTGCGAGGGTTTACCACAGAGTGTGGTATAGCTACTTCCAATGGTGTCATCCCAGAGGTTATGATCCCCGGACATTTCGGATTTCCAGAGTGTTGGCCTTCCTTATGGTTCCAGAGGAGACTTTCTCCTCTATCAGATATCCGGACCTTCCTCCGGGGTGTCCTCCGGATTCAGCCCCCTTTGTCCCTCCTGTGGCTCCTTGGGATTTGGCTGTGGTACTTAGGCCCTCCACTTGAACCCCCTTCAGTGGATCTCAAATGGCTTATAGCAATACTGGCCATAGCTTCTGCCAGAAGAGTGTCAGATTTGGGGGCACTCTCCTGTCGTTCCCCATTTCTGATATTTCACCAGGACAGGGTGGTGCTTCGGACTCGCCTTGGGTTCCTTCCTAAGGTGGTTTCCAGTTTCCACATTAATGAGGAAATTGTTGTGCCAGCCTTTCAGTCTCCAGACCTCTCGACAGATGAGGCCTCTTTGGATGTGGTGCGGGCCCTCAAAATTTATGTTGACTGTACCAGTTCCCTTCGGAAGTCAGACTCCTTGTTTGTCCTCCTACGGATTTCACAAGAAGGGACGGGCAGCCAATAAGCAGACATTGGCTAGATGGCTGCGTATGATCTCTGAGGCGCACACTCAGGAGTGCCTTCCTGTTCCGCCCTCTGATGCCGCTCATTCTACTCGGTCTGTGGGTCCCTCGTGGGCAGCTCATCGTGGCACCTCAGCTGTTCAGCTTTGTAAGGTGGCAACGTGGTCTTCTGTCCAGACCTTTTTGAGGTTCTATGCTTTTGATACCTTTGCCTCTCAGGATGCTTCCTTCGGGCGGCGGATTCTCCTCTCAGCACAGGAGCGTCCCCACCCTTAAAATGATTGCTTTGGGACATCCCCAAAGTCTCCCTGTGGAGCCTATGGACCCTGAAGAAGAAAATTAGATATGGTAAGAACTTACCTTTTTTGTTATCTCTTTCTTCGAAGTCCATAGGGTCCACAGGGCACCCACCCTGACGCACCTGGCTTCAGATGGGTTTAGCTCTGGTCACCGTTTTTTCCGTCTCCTAAGTGAGAACGTGATTCTTGAGTGTTCCAGACTTTCTTCTCTCTCTTTTAATCCTCTGGCCTTTGGCTTGTTACGAACTGAGGTGCCTCTGGCTCGGGGGTGGGGTATAGGGAGAGGCCCAGTGCATCCTGGGAGTGAAAAAATTAACTGCGTGGTGCCCGGATGTCCTTGCCATCACCTAAACCCCAAGGTCTCCCTGTGGACCCTATGGATTTCGAAGAAAGAGAGATAACAAAGGCAAGTTCTTACCATATCTCTTATTTTCCTCTTTCATCCATGGGGGGCAGTGGAATACATTGGGGTATAGGTGGAGCTAGTTAAGTATGGGTGCCAAAGGAGTTACATTTTTGTACAGCCCGGTTTCCTCCTACTTTTTACTCCACCCCCTGCCTGCAGCCTTCAGTTTCATTTTGGTGATCAAGTGAGTTGGGCACATCTTTACAGCTGCTACTGCAGCTGGTTGTTTTTATTATCATTTATTTTATTAGATTTTTATGTTTACATTGGGTGGCTGGCAGTGATGCTGCAAGATGCGGCACTCATGCCGGCCGCTCTATCACACTAACCAGCCCCTGGAGCACACAGTGGGTAGTACCAGCTGTGTCTGTCGCATAAGGGGGCAGGTAACTGCGAGGAGTCAGGACACTGCAGCGATCCCGCTTCGCCCATTTTAAATAACTGGCCATTTCAATATAATTAGCCTGATTTGCTGGTCTATGCTCCATGCAAAGTGTCTGACTGCAATAATAATTTATGCTTCTATTCTACAGCAGTTAGTGTGGCCACAGGTTCAATTCTATGCCTGATAGGACTTCATTATTTCTTCTTTGGGGTCCATAGGGAGCCACAGGGATACCATAGGGATATTATGGTTGGAAGACCAGGCACCAAATAGTTAAAGCTTCTGCTCCCAGAATGCCCCGGGTCCTCCTCCATACAGCATATACCCCGCCCCTAGCCATAGGACTTCAGTTGTTTGTTTGGTGTGGCAGAATCAAGACGCACCTTTGTAACAGGAGGACTGCTTAGAGCAATCCTAAGCTTTTATTTTATGTTTTATTTTATGTTTTTCTAAATTGGCAGTGCCAAGTGTCTAAATTAAGACGCACATACTGTGACTCCTCCGTGTCGCAACATCAGTAATTGTGCTGGTGATTTTGGCGGGTCGCGGTTAAGCCGAACTAGCAGCAATGCTACGACCTGGACTGCACCGGATGTTCGGAGATGTCAGGTAAGGCGATTCCTTGTTTACGAGAAATCGCGCACGGCAGTCCTTGCTTTTGGTGTGAGACACGCACCAGAAGCCGCTGCTGTCAAGGCCCAGGATTGTCCGCGTCCTCACTACACCAGCCGAGGCCTTATCTGACACTGGGGATTGTCAGCAGGTGCTATCTTATGGCATGAGGCCAGCATACCTGGCTGGTTAACACAGCTATGGGGAGGTAAGCACTCCCCTGGCAGCTCCTCTCCCGGCCCAGACGCAGTCCCTACAAAGGGTTTCCCGTGTCTCCTACCCTCCACATGTATATGAGATGCTCACGGTCCACGCTCAGTGCGCCCTGTAGCTGTTGTTCTCAGGAGGGTCTACGTCAGTCTTCCTGTATACCTCTCCCGTGGTTCAGGTTTTGGTGCTCTATGTCCTACCATTCCTTTGTGTTGCTGTAGTTGATTTTAAGCCGATTGTAATTATGTTACATATGCATTGTATATGACTGCTGCTGATTGAAAGTCTTTTATTTCTAAATCTGTCAATTGTAACTATCACTGTTGTCTCTCCATCCTCTTGGGGTGGAGGTCTTTCTCTGAGTACTTCACATTCATTAAGATTTTGTGAAGGCTGTGACACAACATTGCAATTATCGGCTTTACTGTGAACATGTCAAAAGATAAAGGGAAACAGGAGGGGGAGCAGCCTGTGCTGATTCCATGTAAATCATCTGCTTATGTGTCCTCTCAGGAGGTAAAGGATGGTTTGTGTGTTGTCTGTTATAAAGAGCCATCTCAACTGACCAGTTTACCTGAAACTAGAAGCTTTGTAACCTGGTGTCAGGCAGCTATTTAGAGTACTGCCCCCACCCCTGTGTCTCTGATGTGCAGCCCTGCCCCCTTGTGAGCACATTTTGGGGGTGGGGCTGCACATCATGGGCCTGATTCATCAGTGTTCAGCAATCTGTGCAGGTGCATGGCCAGTTCTGCGCATGTGTAGAACAGGTCTGTGAGCCCGTTCATCAACTGGCAGCAGACTGCTGTTTGGGGGCGGCGACAGCCTCAGTTACCCGAAACAGAGGCGTGTTGCTGTCGGGGGTGTAGGGAAGAGGCTAAGATCTCCGTCGGCAGATGGAGATTTCCTGGCCTTTTCCTCTAAACTGCGGCGGCCGGCTGCGTAACCCATGGGTCACCTTAGCCTGCGATGTTACGCAGTTTATCCGATGCTGCGTTGGACAATGCAGCTTGGATAAGTAACGCACAGGAGGCGTGATGCCTCCTGCTGCATTACCATATCTACAAGGACCACAATTGCAAAGCTGCCTGCGTGCAGCTTTCCAAATGCGATCCTTGCTAAATCAGGCCCCATGTCTCTGTTCTCGTCATGCTGGGGAATTGGCCAGCGCTCCGGGAGCTGTGGGGTAGCCCCCGTCACAATGCGGATGACGGGCACATGGCCTGCAGGTAGTACAATGTCCAATAAGTCGGACTGTCCCACTGAAATGGGGACAGTTACAAGGTATGTAGAAAAAAAAAAAATATATATATATATATATATATACACACACACATGCATGCATAGATAAAAAGATTTAATTTATTTGCATTAGCATGTTGGGTTGGGCTGGGCTGTGATGTGATCTTCAGGGCTGGGATGGTCTGGCAGGCAGGGGCCAGGGAGACTGTTCACTGGCTTCCACGCCTTGGCAAAGCAGGAACTCCCAAAATGGCCGTGACTTTGCTTTAGGGGGCGTGTCCGTGATCCGCCTAGTCACGCCCCCTAATGTGTGCCAATTATGTGACGCCAGTGCTATTATGAGTCAGTCTGACTCATTATAGTACCTGGCTAGCCACTGACTGCGGGTCCCTTTACCCCCTCATATCAGTCACCCGGTGCACCCCTAGCCCCCCCCCCAGTTGCTGCCCTGCCCTGGAGAAGAGCCAGCTTGGGTTTCTTCTCTTTCCCAGGTTATGATGAAGGTTGTGAATTGAATGGCTGCTCCCACGATGCCTCTTTGGATGGGGTGTCCACAGTATGCTATATTGCACCTCCTATGCATACTTCATGGAAGGATGTTTATGGCCATTCTAGTCAGAGTATGGCACCATCTAATGTTGATAACAGACCGGTAGTGACCAAAGCTCCTAAGCGCAAGTTATCTCTCTATCAGTCTGCCCAACATATGGATTCAGAAGCATCAGGGGAATCAGATGATGCACAGGGTTCATCTCCAAGATCTAGTTGTGGGGAGGAGGATCATCCATCCACGGTGGATGTACTTTCTTGGTGAGGGTGGTTAAACCAGTCCTAGATATTCAGGATGATGAACCAGCTCATAGTAAGAAGGCTCCAATCTTTAAGCACCATCGGAAGGTGGTCAAAATGGAGTTGCCTGTATCTGAACAGCTTACAGAGCTTATCGAGGAGGCATGGGGTAATCCTGATGAACGATTTTATGTGAATAAAAGAATAACATCATTGTATCCTTTCCCACCTTCTGTACGTTCTAAGTGGGAGGTACCTCCTACTGTGGATGCTCATGTAACACATTTAATCAGAAATGTTACATTACCTATTCCATCATGGTCTTGGCTGAAGGATTCCACAGATAAAAAGATTGAAGCCTATCTTAAAGCAATATTTTTGTCATCTGGAGCGTTTGCTTGTCCAGGTATGGCTGGAGCCTGGGTAGCCAAAGCTGTTGAAGAATGGATAGGGGCATTGGAAGATTCGCTACTAAATGCTACCAGACAACAGATGATGAATATATCCCACATACGGGAAGCAGCTTCTTATCTGGGAGGGGCTGCAGTGGATGCTGGAAGTTTAGCCTATAGGGCATCAGCAGCATCAATAGTGGCACGCATGGCTCTTTGGTTAAGATCTTGGAAAGCTGATACAGGATCAAAGAGGGCGCTGGAAGTCTTACCTTTTTATGGAAAGGTACTTTTTGAAGCAGAGTTGGATAATATAATCACTACTCTGGTGGCTTTCAAAGTCTGCAGGTCTTCCACCAAAGTCAAACACTAAATCTAAGCAGGTTTCCTTTCAGTCTTTCCGTCTTCAGGGATGAGCAAAGGAAGTGTCTTCCTCTAGGCCAACTAGTTTTCACAGGTCTAAGCGACACACTAAGAGGTCTGGCCCGGCAAGACGTCCAGCTTCTAAGCCGGACAACAAGCCCTCGGCCTGACGGAGCGGGCATCCTCCTGGGGGATCCCAGGGTGGGAGGCCAACTTCTTCAGTTTGCGGATTATTGGCAACAGATGCCTGGGTCCGAGAAGTGGTCTCAGGGGTATGCCCTCACTTTCAGGAAACTTCCCCATCAGATTTTTTTTTGCACAGATTCCCCATCAGATGCGGACAAGGCCTTAGCTTTTCAGGGAGCCATTCACTACCTGCTACAGGCAGGGGTAATAATCCCAGTTCCTGTGTCTCAACAAGGAAGGGGGTTATTATTCCAATCTGGTTCAGAAAGTGAATGGGGCTTATTGCCCTATACTAAATCTAAAAACCCTCAACAGGTTTATCCATGTTTCGTATGGAAACTCTCCGGTCAATTATTTTGGCAATGGAGCCAGGGGATTACATGGTTTCCCTGGACATTCAGGATGCATATCTGCATGTTCCTATTATACCATCCCACTAACAATTCTTACGGTTTGATGTCCTTCAGCAACATTAAGAATTTCAGGCTCTAGCCTTTGGCCTATTTACCAAAATAATGGCAGTCATGACGGCCTATCTCAGGTGTCAGGTAGTCAGAATTCTGTCATATCTGGGCGACCTTCTGATATTGCCGCAGACTCGGTTATGTTACAAAACCATCTTCAAATGACCATATCCTGCCTACAAAGGCATGGCTGGATAATCAATTGGAAGAAATCGTCAATTTCTCCAACACAGCAGATGGTACATCTGGGAGCGTTTTTAAATTTTCTCGCACAAAGGGTGTCTCTGCCAGAGGACAAGATTGCGGATCTATCGTTGCAAATATACAAGCTGCTACGCAAGCGAAGGGTATCCATTCTGTTAGCAATGCAGGTCCTGGGATCTATGGTATCCACCTTCGACATGGTGGGGTATGCTCGGTTCCATTCCAGGCCTCTACAAAGATTGATTCTCTCCAAGTGGAATGGACAACATCATCTGATAACGTCTGAGGATCATTCTCACTCCAGAGGTTCGTCACTCGCTTCTGTGGTGGCTGAGCAAGGATTATCTAATTAAAGAGCACCCGCTCTGGATTCCAAATTGGGTGCTTCTCACCACGGACGCCAGCCTTCGCGGATAGGGTGCAGTGAATGGTCGTCACACCTTTCAGGGAAGATGGACAAATCATGAGTCATCTGACAATAAACATTCTGGAACTGCAAGCAGTATATAGAGCTCTTGTCATGGAACAGGACCTGCTCCAGGGAAGGCCTGTCCAGATCCAGTCTGACAATGTGACTACAGTAGCTTACCTCAGTCATCCGGGAGGCACAAGAAGCTATGCAGCCATGAAAGAAGTGACAAAAGGTTCTGATTTGGGCAGAACATAATCTTCCGCCATCTTGGCAATATTCATACCGGGAGTACTCATTTGGGAAGCAGACTTTCTAAGTCGCCGGGACATACATGCCGGGGAGTGGTCTCTCCATCTGGGAGTGTATCAGCTCCTGGTAAACAAATGGGGGCTACCAGAAACAGCTCTCATGGTGTCACCCAATGCCGCAACTACAAGGTCCCCCCAGGTATGGGTCCAGATCCAGAGACCCATCAGCAGCCTTCATTGATGCAATGGCAGTAAGATGGGACTTCAAGCTGGCATATCTCTTTCCTCCATTTTCTATACTTCCAAGAGTTTTTTTAGAAAATTCAAGCAGGAAGGCGGAACAGTAATACTGGTGGCTCCGGCTTGGCCCAGACATCATTGGTTCACCGACATACAGAAACTGTCCATAGACAGTCCATACTCTCTTCCTCTATGGCTGGATCTGCTAACGCAGGGTCCCTGCCGATATCCGGACTTAACTCATCTGGCTTTGACGGCGTGGCTCTTGAATCTTCCATCCTAAGAGCGAAAGGTTTTTCCAGCTATGTAATTCAAACGATGATTAGGGCGCAGAAGCCTGCCTCTGCCCACATCTATTACAGAGTTTGGTATTCTTTTGGTAAATGGTGTTCCCATAGGAAGTATGATCCTAAGATATTTAATCTACGCCTTGCCACTTTGAGAGTGCCGTTTTCTGCACTGTCAGTTTGGTTCCAGAAGAAGATTGCTTCATTACCAGATGTTAGAATATTTTTTCCAAGGAGTTTTGCGAGTTCAGCCTCCTTTTGTTCCACTGGTAGCACCGTGAGATTTATCTTTGGTTCCTAAGGGGCTACAAACTTCCACATTTGAACCTTCTGGAGTCTGGATTTGAAGTTGTTAACAGCAAAGACACTCTTTCTTTTTTTTTCTGCTCGCAGAGTCTCTGATTTGGCAGCGCTCTCTTGTCACTCCCCTTTTTTGATTTTTCACCAGGAGAAAGCTGTTCTTCCTAAGGCATTGTCCCGTTTTCATGTGAATGAAGAAATTGTTGTTCCAGCATTCCAGGCGCCATACCTTTCTGTAAGTGAAGCCTCCCTGGATGTAGTTCGTGCTGTCTGTATCTATGTGGAGCGTACAAACTCTGTGTTAGAAAATCAGATGCTCTTTTTGTAATGTATGGTTTTCACAAACGAGGATGGCCAGCTAATAAGCAGACTCTGGCAAGATGGCTACCATGGCTATCTCTCAGGGTGTACACACAGGCTGATCTCCCTGTCCCAATTGTGCAAGGCAGCCACGTGGTCTTCTGTCCACACTTTTCTTTTGCCTCTCAGGATGCTTCCTTTGGGTGATTATTTCTCCTTTCTGCTCAGGAGTGTCCCCCACCCTAGGGGAACTGCTTTAGAACATCCCCAAGGTATCCCTGTGGATCCCTATGGACCCTGAAGAAGAAAATTTGAGTTATGGTAGACTTACCTTGATAACTCCTTTTCTTTGAGGTCCACTGGGCACCCACCTTGACGCACCTGGCTTCACTGGGTTATATTCTTTCGGTCTCAGATTACCTCATTTTATGTAAGAGTGTTTCTGGTGTACGATTGTTCTTCCTTCTCCTCTTTCTCCTGCCTTTAGACTTGTTAACTAAACTGAAGTCCTATGGGTAGGGGCGGGGTATATATGAAGGAGGACCTGGGGCATTCTGGGAGCAGAAGCTTTAACTGTTTGGTGCCTGGTCTTCCAACCATAATATCCCCATGGTATCCCTGTGGACATTATGAACCTTGAAGAAAAGGAGTTATCTAGGTAAGTCTACCATAACTCAAATTTTCTGTTTAAAGTCCCATGCAGACTTTTTTTTTTTTATTAAAGAGAGTGCAAATCCTCCCAGGCAGATTGGTGCTACGGTATAGTGTCTCTGTCCTTACTTTACCTATAAAGGTGTTGACTGTACAACCATGGCCAAAAGTTTTGAGAATGACACAAGTATTGGTTTTCACAAAGTCCGCTGCTTCAGTTTTTATGATGTTAATTTGCATATACTCTAGAATGTCATAAAGAGTGATCAGATGAATTGCAATTAATTGCAAAGTCCCTCTTTGCCATGACCATGAACTTAATCCCAAAAACAAAATTTCCAATGTATTTCAGCCCTGCCACAAAAGGACCAGCTGACATGTCAGTGATTCTCTCATTAGCACATGTGAGAGTGTTGATGAGGACAAGGTTAGAGATCACGCCGTCATGCTGATTGAGTTATAACAACAGACTGGAAGCTTTAAAAGGAGGCTGGAGCTTGAAATCATTGTTCTTCCTCTGTTAACCATGGTTACCTGCGAGGAAACACGTGCAGTCATCATTGCTTTGCACAAAAAGGGCTTCACAGGCAAGGATATTGCTGCTACCTAAATCAACCATTTATCGGATCATCAAGAACTTCAAGGAGAGAGGTTCAATAGTTGTGAAGGCTTCAGGGCGCCCAAGAATGTCCAGCAAGCGCCAGGACCATCTCCTAAAGTTCATTCAGCTGCGGGATCAGGGCACCACCAGTGCAGAGCTTGCTCAGGAATGGCAGCAGGCAGGTGAGTGTGCATCTTCACGCACAGCGAGGCAAAGACTTTTGGAGGATGGCCTGGTGTCAAGAAGGGCAGCAAAGAAGCCACTTCTCTTCAGGAAAAACATCAGGGGCAGACTGATATTCTGCAAAAGGTACAGGGATTGGACTGCTGAAGTCTGGGGTAAAGTTATTTCCTGATGAATCCCCTTTCAGATTGTTTGGGACATCTGGAAAAACTTGTCCGGAGAAGGAAAGGTGAGCGCTACTATCTGTCCTGTGTCATGCCAACAGTAAAGCATCCTGAGACCATTCATGTGTGGGGTTGCTTCTTAGCCAAGGAAGTGGGCTCACTCACAATTTTATCTAAGAACACAGCAAAAACAAATGGTACCAAAACATCCTCCAAAAGCAACTTCTCCCAACCATCCAAGAACAGTTTGGTGACGAATAATGCCTTTTCCAGCATGATGGAGCATAAGGCAAAAGTGATAACTAAGTTTTGGGTCCATGGCCAGGAATCTCCCCAGACCTTTAATCCCATTGAGAATGGGTGGACAAACAAAAACCCACAAATTCTGACGAACTCCAAGCATTGATTAAGCAAGAATGGGGCGACCATCAGTCAGTATGTGGCCCATAAGTTGATTGACAGCATGTCAGGGCGAATTGCAGAGGTCTTCAAAGAGAAGGATCAACACTGCAAATATTTGCATAAATTTAATGTAATTGTGAATAAAAGACTTTGACATGTATGAAATGCTTGTAATTTTACTTCAGTATACCATAGTAACATTGACAAAGCTGTCTAAAAACACTGAAGAAGCTAACTTTGTGAAAACGAATACTTGTGTCATTCTCAAAACTTTTGGCCATGGCTGTATAGGAAACTGCCTAGTTTTTCTGTGAAGACTGGATGTCTCTGTGTGCAGGGTGCTACTTTGTGTTAGGCTAGATGCGGTGTCAGTCATGTTTTCACTATATTATTTTTTTACATATATACCTGTTTGTATACATTTAGCGTAGTATATACTGCTTTCCTATGCAGTACAAATTTATATCTTCTATACTTCGACTAAAGTGCCTATTCTACAGTATAATTACACACAGAACATTCAGTTCACCTCTGAAACATTGAAGTCACATATACAGATGTTACTAGTATAAAAGCAGATTATTAAGTTGGGCTGTGGCTAAAACAATCAATAAAATGTTAAAAAAAATAAAAATACTTCCTTTAGAAGTCTCTGCAAATCTCAGCTTCATAATTTTCTCCATGTGTGTGTATGTATGCATGTATGTGTGTGTGTGTGTGTGTATATATATATATATATATATATATATATATATATATATATATATATATATTTCATAACATGGGGAAAATGCATAGAGAAAATATAGTGCAATGATGTAACAAATTTATTCATATGTTCAGCTAGACATCAATGTAAAAACACAAGGCAAGATGGAGGTTTACCAGATTCCCCTGAAAATTGGGCATGGCAAAGATAAGTACAGATGCAGGCTCTGGAACCAGCCTCTTAAACTCCCTCTTTCCACTGGAATAACAATGTACTTTCAATGGCACTTCTGTCACTGCTGCAACGCATTTCGGGAACAAGCTTCCCTTCCTCACGGCAGTATCACAGGAGTGACAACTCAGTGCTCTTTTATATCATAGAGGAAAATCATATCTGGGTCATGGGTCATACACTCACATATATGCAATAAATACAAAAAACTTATAAATCCACACCTAATAATATCCTAAAATAAACATGTGATACATGATTTAAATATCCATAAAAATTCCAATAGATAATACTAGAACTAAAACCGGAAGTGCCCATTTATTGCTTCTGGTACCACTGAAGTAACTCACATAAGCCCCTATGCTTGTTAAGAGTGTACTCTATAGGTAAAATTTCTATGTACCCTTTATAATTTTAAGTCTGCAGGTTACTTCCAGTATGTGGAACGCACATGGAGCGCTAACCGGAATCGGAAGTGTTCATTTCATACTTACCGCGGATACAAGGTTCTGTTAATATGTAGCATTAGGTTCCTCTATTCTGGAAGGTAATACCATTGAGTTCCTTTGATGTTTGAGGATACTCCTAAAAGATTTCCCAGCAGCCATTTTCTAGAAGTCCTTCTGTTACTGACTGGTCATTTTCCAAAATCCCAGCTATCAATAATAGTTTTAAAACATGTCAGGCTGTTTAAAATAGGTATGTAATACCACAGCTCTCAAATACCTTATATTATCGATGAATATATAGGTATATGCATACATATATAAACAATAAATAGTTAAATATAGAAAAGGCATGAATCTAAAACCCTAATATCCATAAAAATGCATATAAAACTAGGAAATATAATCCTTAATAAACCTACTAATAGCATAACCAACCTTTCTTAAATCTATCTTTAAAAAAAAATGTAAAAAAAATAAATATATGTAAATGAGGGAGAAAAACTAATACAATACATGGGTCTCTTGGGGTAACTCATAAGAACCATTTGAGTTCAAAATCCAGGTTCAATCCTCTAGGAGTCAGACTTTTTAGTTCAAAGAGCAAATGGCTATAAAAGCATTACAAAAAGATATGAGTATAATAAACCATGCGACAAAGGAGGTAGAGTTGTTATAATAAAAAGGGAAGATTACACAAAAAAAATATACTGACATTTGGAGGATGGAAAAACATGAAACTATAAAGTGATCCAACAGGAAGGATAAAGTCAAACCTATATAAGCTTTTGGAAAACTTTTCTAAAAAGCATACAATCAGTAAACAGGAGTTAAAATTTACAGATCCCCAGTAGTACCTACAATTTATGTACTCCCAAAAATACATAAATATGCACAAAAAACCTCAGGTAGATCCAGCAGGGGTAGGCAGTCTTCTAGGTAATTAATCGGAATACATATAGTAGATGTACAACTGCAATCGGTAGTCACCAAAACCAAATCTCACTTGAAAGATGCAGAGGATACATTAAACAAAATTAAGGACATCTAATGGACTGAAGGCATGATTATGGGAACAGCAGATGTATCGGCGCTATATACAAACATTCCACATGAGAAAGGCATTCGAGCTATAAAATGGCATTTAGACAAGACTGAGTATACAGAGGACATGAAGGATTTCATCTTACAAGGAATATAATTTTTTATTAAAAAAACAATTATTTATATTTTGAGAGGCATTACAATCAACTTATGGGTACTGCTATGGGCACTAAATTCACCCCAAGCTATGCAAACCTCTTTATGTCTTACTGGCAAGAGGAACAAAGTTGGAGTAGCGAAGCCTGGGGCGAGAAAGTATTAAGATGGCACTGTTTTATTAACAACATGTTCTTTTGGATAGGCACCAAGGAGGAGTTAGAAACTTGAACAATGCTAATATCACATTGCGCCATATCATCAGCCAAGAAGAAATTAATTTATACATTTTTTGGAGTTAACATTGTATGTAGAGGAAGGCAAACTTAAAACCAAGTGTTATAACAAACCAACCCATGCCAATAATTTTATAGCCAGTACGAGCGAACGTCATAAAAACTGGCTGAACAATGTACCCAAGAGTCAGTTTTTGAGGCTCAAATGCAACTGTAGTAAGAAGGTTTGTGAAAAGCATATTAAGAACATGGAACATCAATTCAAATTAAAGGGTTATGATCTTGAAAAACTGAAGAAATACAAGGAAGACGTACTAGAGATGGATAGGGAGAAGTTGTTGGAAGGAAAAGCGCCACACAACGACAAAATACCAATATGTGTTTATAACTCAAAATGAGAACTCCAAAAACAAAATATGAGTTCACCTAAAATGGGAATACGTACAAATTTAAACCGTTCATGACATGCCACACCTCTAATGTGGTTTATCGCATAGAGTGCAGCTGTCACTTGATTAATATAGAAAGAACATGTACATCCCTGAAAACGCGTATGGGTGAACATGTGATAAATATTAAGAAAGTGATGAGTACACATTCCCTTTCCAATTATTTCAAGAAGAAACATAATTTCTCCCTTGATGGTTTTATAAGCTTTATGGCAATTGAATAGTTAAAAATACTTGGAGAAACAGGGATGAAGAGATCAGACTGGCAAGATCAGAAATTAAATGGTTCTTTGAACTTAAAAGTCTGACTCCTAGAGGATTGAAACTTGATTTTGAACTTAAAACTTCTTATGAGTTACCCCACAAAATCCATGCATTGTATCAGTTTTTTTCCCTCATTTACATATTTACATATTTATTTTTATACATATTATTTTAAGATGGCGTAACAGCCAACCTCTTTCTAAAATCTATTAGTAGGACTATTAAGGATTATATATTATAATATTTCCTAGTTGTATATGCATTTTTATGGATATTTAGTGTTTTAGATGTATTCCTTTTCTTTATCTACATATTGTTTACATATGTGTATATGTATATATAATATATATATATATATACACACTGTATATTCATTGATAATATTGGGTATTTGAGAGCTGTGGCATTACATACCTATTTTAAAGAGGCCCGACTTGTTTTAAAACTGTTTATTATTGATAGATGGGATTTTGGCTAATGGCCACCATCAGTAACAGAAGGACTTCGAGAAAATGGCTACCGGGAAATCTTTTTAGGAGTATCCTCAAACATCAGAGTAACTTGATGGTGCTCACCATATTACTTTCCAGAATAGAGGTACCTAATGCTACATATTAACAGTCAGTTAGAGAATAACACATCTGGTTCATGGGCATTCCACATACTGGAAGTAACCTGCGGACATCGGCGCTGGGAATTTGTACAAGTTTTACAGACTTTAACTTACGAAGGATACATAGAAATTGTTTCTAGAAAGTTGGTGGTAAACTCTTAACAAGCATAGGGGCTTATGAACGGGCACGACCGGTTTTAGTTCTAGTATTATCTATTGGAATTTTTACGGATATTTTAATCATGTATTACTTGTTTATTTTAGTATATTATTAGGTGTGGATTTATGAGTTTTTTTGTAAGTACTGTTTATACTGTATGTGAGAGCATGACCCATGACCCGGATATTATTGTCCTCCATGATATATAAGAGCACTCAGTTTTCACTCCTGACATACTGCCTTGAGGAAGGGAAGCTTGTTCCTTAAAACACGTTGCAGCAGTGACAGAAGTGCCATTGAAAGTACATTGTAATTCCAGTGAAAATAGTGAGTTTAAGGGGCCGGTTCTGGGGCTGCATCTCTACTTATCTTTTCCAAGCCCAATTTTCAGGGGCATCTGGTAAACCTCCAACTTGCCTTGTGTTTTTTTTACATTGATATCTAGCTGAACATTTGAATAAATGTTACATTGTTGCACTATATTTCCTCTATACTTTGTCTCCATATGTTATTAAACATTCTCTCTCTCTCTCGAAAAGGTTTAAAGGACGCACACATCACTATAAATATTCCATGGGTGCTCGGATAGCATCAAGAATAGCAACAAAGTCCAAATAGGAACATATCCAGCACATCCAGTAAAAAAATATATATTTAATGCCATAATCACCAACAGGGACATAAAGCCATGTAGAACAAAAATTGTATACTTAGCATATAATACATAGCCTTCAATGGGCTCGGGGAGCCATGCTCATGAACCCGATAAGTCCCGACAGCAGCCGTTTCGTATCCTTCGTCAGGGGACTGTGACGAAGGATACGAAACATCTGCTGTCGGGACTTATCGGGTTCATGAGCATGGCTCCCCGAGCTGGATGTGCTGGATATTTTCCTATTTTGACTTTGTTGCTCTCTATATATATATATATATATATATATCGATCCCATAAAAACAAGCGTTCATTAGTACGTTGTTCTCGCCGTGATCTCCAGTTGGATTTGGATTGTGCACAGTACTCACGTCTGTTTGGTTCTGTTCCCGTGAGCCAGCGATAGACCCTTTGTTCTACATAATCATTTTGCACCACCTGCCATTTAGATTTTTTTAACGTGTGTAGTTCTTTTTTTATAACTGTCAACTTGCTGATTGAGCTTCACCCACCATGTATTGTTATTCGGTTCCTGTAAAGTAATTTCCTCTGATTTTCTATACTCTTCAATTTTCTTTCGCACCCCTTGCAATTCTCAGCCAGCTTCTTCTACAACTAATACCATTAAGTCCAAGCTGCATTTATTTAAAATTGCACCCATTTGCGTTCTTACAGCCTATTGTCGGGACATTATGGACTCTGAAACCTCTGGGAATAAGCTTTTGCCAGTAATAGTCAGATAAGGTAGACCCATGGAGTAAAAAATCAACCTCGCGTTTTCTCAATCTCAAGAGATGATGGTAGACTTCTTCTGAGGAACTCTCAGATAGGTCCCTAGTTAGTTCCTCGTTAAAGAGAATATGTTCCAGTTGTTCAGAGCTAAAGCTTAATGTATCTCCTGCTTGCAGATTCAATGCAGCGAAGCTAATCGCCTCATTTGTGCTGGAAGTGCCTTCAAGTTCAGACATGATGAACTGTGCAAAATCCTAGGCGATGTTGGGGTAAATGGATCCACTACAAATAGATGATGGGTGCCTTCCTACTTGTGCTAGAAACCTCTAGCGCATAACATAGAAACAATATAATCCGGCACTCTCATAACCAATTAATATATCTACCTGAGTGCCACTGCAAAAGTTATGTAAGTCGATCCCATAAAGACAAGTGTCCAAATAAGAAGCACGGCAATGCAGGATTTTATGAAAGTAGCAAAATGTATTATTATGAGTGATACATCCTAATCCTCAACATTTCCGGGCCTCGCAGGGCCCCGTCATCAGGATTGAGGAGATGTATGTATGGAAACCTAGAAACCTTTTTTTTTTTTTTTTCTCTTGCATTCTAATTTCTATTTTTTCTCTTTGGTCATATTCGGATATTTGTTTACTCTTTTTTCTTTTTTCTGTGTTCAGCAGATAGTAGTATTTTTTTTATTTTTCATGGTCTATTTTTCATATTTATGTTTGCATATACATGTGCTTTCTTTTGATTTATTCATATTGTTATGTTTATGACCCACAGTCTGTATTTGTTATTCTTGCTTTTCTATTTTGTTTTATTGTACATACACATCTTTTTCTATTCTGTATGCCTCACATCGTCTCTTTCTGTTTTTCATTTAAAGTTTCATCTTTTTCTCCCCTTTTTTTTCACCAGCGATCCTACTTTGCCCCATTTCTGTTGTGCCTCTATCATTCACTCAGGCGTTTTTCCAGCCAGTGCCGGAACCAGAGACAGCGTCCCTGGTTACCGTGGCAACCGCTGTGCGCACTGTGGTGACGTCATCGGACGCTGACCAGCCAGACGCCTCCCCTCGTCCTCTGGTACAGGCTGTTTTACTTCTATGATGTCAATTTAAGGTAAGATTTCCACGGTGATTCTTGTTCTTTCACTTGGTGTTTCTAGGTTTCCATACATACATCTCAGTCCTGATGACGGGGCCCTGCGAGGCCCGGAGACGTTGACTTGGTGAGGATTAGGATGTATCACTCATAATAATAAATTTTGCTACTTTCATGAAATCCTGCATTCCCGTGCTTCTTATTTGGACACTTGTCTTTATGGGATCGATTTATATAACTTTTGCAGTGGCACGCAGGTAGATATATTGATTGGTTACGAGAGTGCTGGATTTTATTGTATGTATGTATGTGTATATATATATATATATATATATATATATATATATATATATATATACGCACACACTCATATATGTGGAGAAATTATGAAGCTAACTGATGTACAGAGACTTCTATGGGAAGTATTGGTCCTTCATTTTTTTAACATTTTATTGATTGTTTTAGCCACAGCGCACCTTTATATGCTTTTATACTAGTATTGTCTGTTTGGTTGAAGGGGTTATTACGGAGGTGCTGCAGTAGCTATCTATACATCAGTGCCTACTATTTCTCCTAAAACATTACTTTACATATACAGATGTGTCCTCATACATCTAGCCTCAAAATGCCACGTAGCGCGACTTGCTTGGCATGAGTGAGCTGCCAGGTCCTGTGCAACTCTATCGTCTGGCGTCTTTTTTGCATCTTTTTTTTGCCGGAAATGTGCTGATTTAATTTGATATGCGACACTTGTATATCCGTGTGCACCTGAGTCTGTATATGAAGCACAATGGAACATGGAATGAAATAAGTTGCGGCTACTACATTGTAACACTTTGTATACAGATTCAGAGACTCAGTCGCACACAGATATACTGTACTGCATCAAAGTTGTGTAAGGGCACATATGTATGATAGTGTGGACAATCCTCACAGATTCCTATTAGGTCTGCTTAGCGGGGCTTCCCCAGTGTATGGAGAATTAATGCATAACTCCCTCCCCTGTAGAAATCACTGTGATACATGCTCCACCATAGTGTAGCAGTCTAGTTCTCCAGTGGCTCAGCCGCTGACATGGGTTTCCACCCAGACCATGTTTGAGCTTGTAAAACAATGCCTTTGTCTAGATAGTATCCCTCAGCTATTAGCTCTGCGGGGACCACTATTCGACTCTGTTTGTACCCCCACTGGGACTTCATGGCTTTTCCCAGGCTGTAATAGGTTTAGCTCAGGTCTCCCGCTTGCTACAGCATATGCTGGACTTGTAGTTCCTCGGTATACATAGAAGCTACAGTCCGAGTCCAAGATCTCCATAGTGGGGGATGAATGTCCACAAGTCTCTAAATTACTTTCTGAGGAGGGATCAACCTGGTCCAGTGAACGGTAAGCCCTTAATAGCAAGGGTTGACCCCTCTATTTCTATTAGCAGTGCGGACTATCCTTCCCAGAGTATGTCCAACCTACTTATTGGTTCACAGGTCGCTAGTAACCTTTTTGGATTGTTTTTGTCCACTCTCTTCAACCATTGGAGCCAGAGGGGACTCCCCATCAGGAGAAAATAGCTCAGATGTTAAGTGCTTGAAGCAGATTGGTGGCGTCAGACCCACCTGAGTATTATATCTGATCAGTACATTACTCACTTAACTAATGCTGCTTATCTCCTCCTTCCTAACATAATTTTTCTGTCAGAGGCGACTAACAAAGAGCCGAGTTCCAGATCACGTGGAGCACTCTCTCCTATGGACAGCTGCTACAGGATCTCAGTGAACTTCGAAAGACTATCTTCTCCAGCAGCCTGTGCTCTTGCATATAAGTACTGTATGGTGTTTTTTCCTATTTCCTCCTCCATACCAACCTTACTTAGTTCTAGCTATGTAAATTCCTATATATATATATATATATATATATATATATATAGTGCCTTGCAAAAGTTTTCACCCCCTTGGCTTTTTACCTTTTTTTTTTTACATTACAACCTGCAATTTTTTTTTTATCTGAATTTTATGTGATAGATCTGCACAAAATAGTCTAATTTGGTGGAGTGAAATGAGAAAAATATATATAAAAAATTATCTTTATAAATAAAATTCTAAAAATTGGCATGTGCATATGTAATCACCCCCTTTGCTATGAAGCCCCTCAAAAGTTCTGGTGTAACCAATTACCTTCAGAAGTCACATAATTAGTGAAATGAAGTCCCCATGTGTGAAATATAAGTGTCACATGATCTGTCAGTATAAACACACCTTTTCTGAAAGGCCCCAGAGGTTTCAACACCACTAAGCAAGAGGCATCACACCATGAAGACCAAGGAGCTCTCCAAACAAGTCAGGTTCAAAGTCGTTGAGAAGTACAATTCTGGGTTGGGTTATAAAAATATATCCAAAACTTTGATGATCCCCCGGAGCACCATCAAATCCATCATCATCAAATGGAAAGAACATGGTACCACAACAAACCTGCCAAGAGAGGGCCCCCCACCAAAACTCACAGACCGGGCAAGGAGGACATTAATCAGAGAGGCAGCACAGTGACCGAAGGTAACCCTGAAGGAGCTGCAGATTTCCACAACAGAGACTGGTATATCTGTGCATGTGACCTCAATAAGCCCTACACTCCATAGAGCTGGGCTTTATGGAAGAGTGGCCAGAAAAAGCCATTACTTAGTGTTAATACTTAGGTTTGTGAGCAGAGGAATTATCACTTTATATAGGTAAGACAGACTGTACGCTGAGGGAGCAGATGGCACAACATCGGTCTGCCATTCGGGCTGCCCTTATTTCAGGTTCTAGTGAACAGCCGGTGGCAAGGCACTTTGCCGCCCACAAGGATAACTTAGCGTCTGTGTGCTATAGAATTATTGATCACGTACCTCCATTAGTTAGGGGAGGAAATCGTCAATTAAAGTTATTACAATGTGAGTCGCACTGGATTATTAGGCTTGATTCGCTGGCTCCAAAAGGATTGAATGAATCATTGGGGCTTCAGTGTTTTACGTGATGTGGTATCTAGAGGTCTCTTTGTTAGTAGCAGGTATATTATTGTGTATATATTTTGTTGTTGATTTATACATTATTGAATTTGATTTATATGTGAATAGTACTAAATACTCTGGGGCTATGCTATATTGCTCTATATGTGTTTATATATAAAAAAAAAATTTGAGTGCCTATTTTATATGCTGTTTATACCTAGTTAGCTGATTACCACACATTATCTGAGTGGACAGTTTGTTTTCTTCTATTATATACTCTGTGCATGTCAGTCTGTAGGTCTTGTATTTATGTTGTATGTATTTTATCGTATATTGCGGTTGCTATGGTTACCGCTGTGTAATGGGTGTGACGTCACTTCCGGCTCCTGTGACTTCCGGTCGGGGGGGAGGATGCTGGCGTCCCATATGGGGGTGTTTCTGTGTCCATATGCTATATATTTGTGGTAAGTGTTGTGTTATGTATATGTATTTCAAGCTTGACAAAAGCGCAATAAAGTGCTGAAACGTTGATTACTTAGCACGGCTGATGTGATTTCTTTCTTGCAACAGAATACCGCCAGGTGGAGTGTAAAATTGGTTTGTATGTTTATGTACACTGTGGATGGCACCCGGTATCTGTACTGCATTGATCTCATGAGTGCCGGATTTTGGAGATATATATAATGCTACAAGTCATGCTACAGAGTTGTATTTAGACATATTCTGTATAGTCCCTTTTAGTTACCCCCTACTGCTGTCCCCCAGCTGACTCTGGGTAGACTACTTCTCGATTAAGACCACAACTATGAGGATATTGTGCCTTATAATATCGTTATCTGTGGTGTGGTTCAGGAACTTCTTTTCAGGTGCACCCTTTGCTCTTTCATTATTCTGAAGGTCTGACTGCAATTTACGATCTGGGGTATATCTGGTCTTCTCATGTTTCGGCGTAATTCCTGTGTCCATTGCAGGTTTTCTATACCCATTTACATTAGTAACTTTTTTTTTTTTTTATTTTAATCCTGAGTTAGTTATATTTTGTAGCCTGGGTACTGAGGGCCTGATTCAGCAAGGATCGCAAGTAAGAATTCGCCTCGCAGTTGACCGATGTTGCGTCCCTGCACATGCATGTGTGTCTCAATGCGCGTGCGTGAACCAGTCATTGCAATCAAGTAAGGGATCGCACAGCGTATGCAGTTAGCACGGAGAGACCTGATGTTGATTGACAGGAAGTGCCATGTTTGGGTGGTGGTGGGGGTGGTCATGCAAATGCAGGAATGCCTGTGCGTTTGAACGGTGTTACAGGGGCGTGCATAATTAAGCTTGTGCGGCGTCATGCGCAGCCGTACGTCTCGATGTGCACAGTAAACTGCCACAATCCTGCTGCAGGTCAGGACTACCACAGTTGTGCGTATGTGTTCGATGGTTCTCGATGTTACCGATGTTTTCGCAAGCCTGTGTACTGATCAAGCATAGAGTAAAGGGAGGTGGGCTGGCTTTATGTAGTGCTGGGCGTCTGCATATTGTGTTGCAATTGCCGCGTGTATGCATTCATTAGCATATTCTCGCAGTGGCCAGGTACGTGCAATCTCTTACTTGCAATCCTTGCTGAATCAGGCCCTGAGTACGGTGGTTGTCTAGGTGACTTACATTGGAGGATCTTCTCTAAGATAAGAACCTTTTTGTATACATTTGCTGTATTTGGCATTGGGACTCCTACCTCTAGAGCTTCTATCCGGGGAATGCTACGACCAAATATCTACAGTATTTCTGGTGACGGAGTCTGGTTGGATATTTCAGTACAAATCGAACCGGTGGGTCCTTGGTGTAGGGAATCACTATATATGACTGGCTGACCGATTTCACCTTGTACAGCCATAGAATCTTCGTCCAAGCTATGGTCCGAGCCATTGTGAGTGAGCAACTTACCACTGACAATGTCACTGCGGCTAAGGCCATTTTCTACATATATATGCTTTTTCCAAAAATCTTCCGACACAGATGGTCTCTAATGTTAGGACTTCTATTTGTAATTTATCATACTCTTTCAGAGTTCAGTTGTGGTGTTGGATTTTTTTGAGGGTACTTTACGTCGCTTTATGACTTTATCTTCTCCCTGTAGTGGCTACAACAGGAGTTTTGTTTTCTTGAACCCTGCGATTCTCTCTAGACGTTCCACTGCCTTTTTGCTTTCTCCAATTTGAGATGCAACTACTGTGGTGAGCGACTATCTAGTGGTTTACTACCTAACCTACATGATGGGGGAAAGCCTCTGAGTTTTCCTTCTGTTGGATGCATTTTCCGTATCCTGGACGTTTATCCTGTTACATCTTCCTCCACTGCCCTGGCTCCTGGTGGTCTTTCCTGGCATCTGCTACTCAAGTTGGACCTTCTCGGTCTGGAATCGTTCTGAGATCTTCCTAATCTGGTTTGACCACACTTCCTTCATTTCTAGAAATTGACACTTTTGCCTCTGGTTCCGCTAGGTTCAGGCAGGAGTCCACTTTGGGACATCCCAACGTATGCCAGTGCCCCCCATGCATAAAAGAGAAAATTGGTGCTTACCTGATAAATTATTTCTGAGTCCATGGAGGACACTGGATGCCCACCCTTATGCTCCTGGCTTTGCTCAGGGGTGTTACCAGGGTATTGGCAATCCAGACATCTGTATGGATATGTGATGGATGGAGTTGGGAGACCTGGTCCTCAATGTTAGAGCAGGGTCTATGATAACAGTGGCTCTAGCCAGAAGCAGAAAGTCTTACATGTTAATAAAGACTTCCGGTTCCGGCACTCTTGTGAGGAGACGCTGGTCGATTGAGCTCCGTTGCAGCCTCAGCCAGCAGAAGCCTGTAAGCCGCACTGACGCCACTATCACCCTCTTCTCTGGCCTGACACTGGAGGGGAATACCCAAGGCAGTTTATGGACAAGTATCTCCTTACACAGATGCCGACCAAGCAGCAGCGCCAACGCTCTGATAAATGGAGAGCGGATTCCAACATGACTGCCACTAAAGTACAGGTGGGAGACTCTGCGGATGCCCCTTCTCTTTCCCATTCCTCTGACTCTCAGCCCTCTTCACCTCCATCTGAGTGCCCTGTCACTAATGCAGACATTGTAAGGGCCATACAAGACACGATGGGCCACATAATCGATGCTCATGCAGCCAAGTGCTCTCAAGCTAATCTAAAAGAGTGAATTCCAAAGAACAGAGAATGGGGGAAGTATTCCAAGATGTGGTTGAATTAAAATCGCACACAGATAACCTACAAAAATCTCAGTATCAATTTATTAACAAAATTGATGACCTTGAAAACAGGTCTAGAAGGAATAACCTCCTCATCATCAGTCTCCCAGAGTCTCTTAAGGGACCAGCAATTTTTACATGTATTTAATCTACCATAACTTACCTAAGAGGAGGTCTCTGCTGATTTAATTGTGGAAAGAGTGCACAGACTGGGTCCGGTTAGCACCTCCCCCAACAGCAGACTGCGAGCAGTTATTTTTCGCTGTTTGAACTTTCTTCATAAGAAAGCCATTTGGACAGCCTCCAAACATCAGGGAGATCTTCGTTGGGAAGATTCCATATATTTCAAGATTATTCTGCAGAGTTGTCAAGAGCACGGAAAGAGCTTTCACCAATGTGTTCCTGCCTTGTCAACCGGCAAAAAATTTGCGCTATTATTTCCTGCCCGTCTGCGTCTCTTTACTGGAGACTCTTGCAAAGATTTTACCGCTGTGGCAGATGCTAAGGGCAGTCTAGCAGAAGAAGCAGCTGCTTCCACTTCCTGAACTGTCTGACGCGGACATGTTAGATTTTAACCTGAATTTCTATTATATTTTGTCATATGTTGAGGGACTCACTTATGGTTGTTTATGAAGACCACATGGCTGATTGCTTACTGTTACTTGCCTGGAGTTGACTTTTCTCTCTCTTCAGCTTAATGTGGTCTCACTCCCCTTTCTTACCTGAATCTCTTTCTACCACCTGTTACTACTTTTCTTCTGTTTATGTTGCACTTATCTACAATGTTTGTTTGTGTGTGTTCCCTCCCAGGATAATTGAACTAACCTACTGTTATATTTTTATTATATATTGTTCTTTTCTGAGTAGAGTTATACTCCTTTTCATGCAAGCTTCCCTGCTCCATCTATAAGGTTTTTGATGTTTCCTTTATTGGGTCTGCTAGGAGCACCTCCCCTTTCTGAATCTTATTGTTTTTTGAGTTATTACTACGGATGTCACTATTAGCTACCTGCTACAAAAGGACATGGGAATTACTATGTCCTTATCTTTTTGTTACTTTTAATGCGTTCCTTGTTTCTATGACTGTTCCTCCCCCCCTTTTTGTCCTTCATATTTCTTGTCTCGTCTTCCCTTTTGTTCTGATATCATATTTCAGTATGCGACATTAGGTATCACAGGAGCTTGCTGTATTGATATCAATACTTGGTTCTTTTATTTATTATGCTTTAAGCCTGTTATTGCTTTGATATACCTGTTTTTTGCTATGAAAAATGTCTAGCTTGATTATAGGCACATTAAATGTCAGGGGATTTAACTCTCCAATCAAAACGAAGATATCTGTCCAAACTTAATATTGATGTAGCCCTACTCCAGGAAACTCATATTTTGCTTCCTGAAGTACTTAAATTAAACATGCTTAGAGGTTCAGAGCTAGAGTCGGCACCTTTTACTGCAAAATCAAGAGGGATTGTAATCTAATTTTAATAAGGAACAATACTGTTGTACATTCCACTATTATTCATCCGCAAGGCCGATATATATTAGTTTATGATACTGTGCCCTCCACAAGATATTTATTTTGTAACATTTCTGCCTCTAACTCTTACTCTAAAATTTTTTTTTTTTTTTTACATCTTTGACCCATTTATATACATATGCTGATGTTCCCATTATCTTCGGCAGTGATTTTAATATTACTACGTCACCACAAATGGACAGGACTGCCCCTATTGGGAGGTGCTCAGTGGCTCCAAAGATTGGTATTCACTATTTCTCCATCCGCAGGGGACACTGGAGTAAAGAATGGGGGTATATACGGGTGTAGAGTGAAGCTAGGGGTAAGTACACCAGCCTTCCCCGCTAGCAGGGGATAAGCCGCGGTGTACGGAGAACATATCTGCTGTTACAAGCGACGGCCATAGAAGCTGGCTGGATACCAGTCTTCAGCTGGAGTCGGAGCCAGGGGAGGCAGCCGCTGCTGAGACCGCACTCCTCATAGACTCCCGCGCTCTGTTCCCGCTCTTCTAGCCGCTCTACACAGGTCAGAGCTCTGCATGTAGAAACCCTGACCTTGATACAGACACAGTGCTCTCACTGGCCTCCAGCAACATCCTTCAGATTCTGCCCTAATAGCAGTCTCCAGCATCCTGTCCAGCCTACATCAGGGACAGTGAGTTATTGGTGGGGGGGAGGCTGGTTGTTTAGGGAAGCTTTATTGAGGGGATTCGAGTGACACTCCTCTCTGTCTATTGCTGTGTATCTCTTCCCTCTCTCCCTTTGTCACTGTGTGCCTGTGTGTGAGTGGGAAGCTGTTTGTCACTGTCTACTCTGTGTGGGTATAAGAGGCAATGGTGCTGCCTCTAAGGATTCACAGTAGCTATATGTCTGTATAAAGTGCAACACTAAGTTCACTCGGGCTCACTCAGAGTGTGCTCTGCTATGTGACTCTTGTGACTGTGGTGATCCTGGTACTGTTGGGGCTACGCCAGTCCAGAACCCATCTCCTCCTTGGATCTCTGCTCTAGCTGGTGTCATGACAGATCTTTCTGCGGAACTTGCAGAGTCTTGCAGGGAGATGGAAGCTTTTAGAGAGACAGCTGAGCCGGCCTGGGCTCAAGCCTTAGCTCAATCTATGGAAAGTTTGGTTCAGGTGGTCGGTACTTCCTCCCAGGTTCAGGTGGTGCCACCACAACCGCCGCCCAGAAAGAGAGCTGTACTGGTGATTTTGCAGTCGGAGGAGGGCCGGTCGTCTCTTTTAGGGAGATACTTTTTTCAGGACTCTGAGGAGGAGCTGCTTCCGGAGGAGGATCCTCAGGAGGCGGATGTTGGCCCTCAGGGGTTGGAGGCCCTCATCCTTGCGGTATGTCAGGTACTTGAAGTAAAGGATGCAGAGTCTCCGACTCCGAAGTCCCTCTTTGATAAACAACAAAGGTCTTCTATCACTTTTCCTATTTCCCAGGAACTCAACCACCAAATCGCGGTTGTTCGTAAACATCCGGACAAGAAATTCCAGATATTTAAGAGTCTTCTCTCCACCTATCCTTTTCCTCCAGAAAATAGGGTTTGGTTGGATTCTCTGTTTCCTGTCTCTCTAAGAAAACTACCCTACCAATTCCGAGGATAATTCCTCTGAAGGAAGCTTCTAAACAGAAGTTGGAAACAACAAGGGCTTGCGTTCTGGGACACCAAGGTCAAATTAGCGGAACACATTAGAGAATCAGCCATCTACCTTGGGGAGACATCCAGGGTTGTAGGTTTGCTTGGCTCTCGGATTTCAGCTTCAGCAGTTGCTGCTCGCAGAGCCCTCTGGCTTCATTCCTGGCAAGCTGATGCTAAGTCAAGGAAGGAGCTGGAGGCAGTACCATTCATCGGCAATAGTCCACTTTTCTGCCTTTTTCCTCGACTTCAGCTCCTATGCCACATAGGTCTTATTCACCAAGCCTGTCGGCAAGCCAATGGCATGACTGGCTGCCTGTCCCCCTGGGGGCCCCCATGGTGGGAGCTCATATTTCTCTTTTCAAAGATGTATGGCTTCAGACTTGTTCTGACGTCTGGGTTCAAAATCTGGTTTCTCAGGGCTATGGGATAGATTTTGCGGTTCATCCTCTTCCTTCGTTTCTTCACGACCGGCCTCCCATCCTTGGCTGTGAAGAGGAAGGTGTTACAGCAGGCAGTCAGCAAGCTCCTGGATTCAGAGGTTCTGGTCCACATCACCAGCGCAAAGAAGGATTCTATTCAAATCTCGGTCCGGCCGATTCTGAAGCTGTTGAATCTTAGCATTTTACAGATTCAAGATGGAATCCCTGCATGGGAGTTTGGAACTGGGGAAATTTCTGGTGTCCTTAGATATCAAGGACGCTTACTTACAAATTTCCATCTGGGTACCACATCAAGCTTTTCTCAGGTTTGCAATCCAGGAATCGCACCATCAGTTTCTGGCCTTCCTGGTCGGACTCTCTTCGGCCCCCAGAGTCTTCACAGAGGTCATGGCTACCATCGTTGCTCCTCTTTGACTTTAGGGAGTAACCATAATACCCTAACTGGATGATCTCCTCAAAACTCCTTCACCACCTTCTGCTGCAACACGGTTGGATTATACATTTTCCAAAGTCTCATTTGTTTCTATCACAGCGCCTCTAGTTTCTGGGGTTCATTCTGGACACCAATCTACAGAAGGTGTTTCTGCCAGAGGACAAATCCACGGCAATCAGGAGCTAGTCCTACTCGTCCTCCAGCCTCAGTAGGTGTCGGTGCATCTCTGCATCTGCCTGCTAGGGAAGATGGTAGTGGTTTTCCAGGCCTTAGAGTTCGGTTGCTTTCACTCTCAGACCTTTCAACTGGATCTCTTGTCTCAGTGGTCGGGGTCGTATCTCCACATGTATTGCCTAGTGCACCCGTCTCCCGAGACACGCATTTCCCTTCTTTGCTTGGCTACAGTCCAGCCATCTGCTTGCCAGTCGGCGCTTTGGTCTTTGGGATTAGGTCCTTCTAATGACTGATGCCAGTCTCGGAGGTTGGGGGGCGGTGGTGCCAGGGCCACTGGTCGGGTCAGGAGGCCCTTCCCCCAATAAATACCCTGGAACTCAGGGCAGTGTACCATGTTCTGATGGAGTAATTTCATCTGCTGTGGGGGCTGGCCATTCGAGTCCAGTCAGACAATGCCACTGCGATGGCGTATATCAATCGGCAGGGTGGAGCCTGAAGTTGTGGAGCCATGCAGTAAGTCAATCGCATTCTCCGTTGGGTGGAGAGACACTCCACAACGCTGTCGGCAGTATTCATTCCGGGTGTAGACAACTGGGAGGCAGATTACCTCAGTCACCAGGATCTCCATCCGGGGGAATGGGCTGTCCTTCGGTTTTCCAGCAGCTGATTCAACAATGGGGCAGGCCTCAGATAGATCTCATGGTGTCCAGACACAGTCATCAACTTCCTCATTATTGCTCCCGAACCCAGGTTCCAACAGCGGTGGCAGTGGACCCTCTGACAACACTGTGGCAATTCCAGTTTGTTTATCTGTTTCTGCCATTCTCCCTTCTCTCTCAGGTGCTCAAGAGCATCCAGAAGGAAAGGGTCACTGTCATTCTGCTGGCCTCGAACTGCCTGCGCAGGACCTGGTACTCAGACCTGCATATGCTCCTCGCAGACCATCCCTGGCCACTGCCTCTTTGGCCAGACCTCCTTCAGCAGGATCCGTTCCACTACCCCATCTTATAGCAGCTGCATTTAAGGGCGTGGATGCTGAAACCGCATTGTTGAGATGTAAGGACATTCCACGTGCGGTTATTCCAACCATGCTCCGGGCTAGGAAACTGATGACTTCAGCCCACTATCATTGGATTTGGAAGTCTTACGTGGCATGGTGTAAAAGACATGGTTTTCCTACCTCGTCTATTCGCCTGGGCCGTCTCTTGCATTTACTTCAGTCAAGCTTGGATGCCGGCCTTCGCATGGGATGTTTTAAAGGTCCAGGTCTTGGCCCTGTCCATTTTCTTCTAAATCAAGTTGACCTTGCTTCCAGACATAAACATTTTTGTAGGCGGTTCTCCATCTTCAACCTCCTTTTGTTTCCCCGACAGCTCCAGTTGTCTGTTCTCCAGTTGTCTGTTTTTGAACCGTTTGAGTCTGTGGATTTGAAGTACTTTTCCTGGAAGACAGTGCTTCTGTTGGTCTTGGCTTCTGCTAGGAGAGTTTCGGAACTTGGCGCTCTATCATGTCACTCTCTTATAGTTTTTCATGAGGATCGTGCAGAGCTCGTACTCGCTCTGCTTTTTTACCTAAGGTGGTTTCATCTCTTCATATTAACCAACCTATTGTAGTTCCAGTTTTGGTGGGGAATACGTCTGACTATTCGCCAGGTCTATTTGGCTGCGTCCTTGCCTCCACCAGTATCTTTTCCTGCACATTCTACAACTGACTGCCTATTATTGCATAATTTTTGTTCTTGTTTTGCTGTTTGTTCTGTTCTTCCTCCTTCTCTAGAGGTTTTTTTGTCTGTCTCCTCTCGGCTCACCTTTTATATCTGGGGAGGTGAGGGGCATAGAGGGGGAGGAGCCAGTCACAGTTGTAAATTTCTTAAAGTGCCAGCTCCACTCTACACCTGTCTATACCCACAGTCTTGACTCCAGTGTCCCCTGTGGAATCAGAGAAATGGATTTAATGGTGAGTACCAAAATCATGTGTTCTCTCAACAGCTGCATTTGGTAGATGTGTGGAGGGCATGTCATCCACTGGAGCAAGATTATACTTGCTCATGGCACGCTCTCCCGCATTGACTATATACTGTCGTCTGAAGCTACTTGGATGAAGTGCATGCATAATAATTTGGAGGTGGAACAGAGGGCCTGATTCAGAGCTGCTCGCTCTGAATCAGGGCAGGGTTTTTTCTTTTTTTGGAGCGGCCTCTTGGCCGCTCGCATAGCTATGGGTGACTACCCACAGCTATAGCAAGCGGCCATGATGATGGTCACGATGGTCAAGACCATCGCGACCATCGGGCTTGCGACGAGACCCTTGTGGTAGGGTCTCATGGCCGCAAGCCCCAGAGAGCTTTCGGCTCTAACAGAGCCGGAAGCTCTCCACTGATATCACTTGTGATGTCAGTGGGGCCGCCCCCAAATGGCAGGCATTCTCATGGGCCCCCACGGCCCGCCCACCAAATGGAGCGAGCTGTCACTCAACATCGACAGCTCACCCCCATTGGTGCGAGACCCGGAGCGATGGAGTGCCCGTCGCTAGCCGGCTCCGTCGTGCACATGCGCTGTGGGCCACCATCGACCAGGTTGCGAGCGCTCATCGC
Organism: Taudactylus pleione; assembly: GCA_031769625.1. NCBI lineage: Eukaryota > Metazoa > Chordata > Amphibia > Anura > Myobatrachidae > Taudactylus > Taudactylus pleione. Next base: position 1,233,205 of record JAUIMM010000345.1, on the reverse strand, counting down.
TTGCAACCGTGTCTGAATCAGGCCCAGAGTTCACCCTTTCATTTTTGGCAGGCCTCTAAACCAGTTATAAGAAGAGATATTATGTCCTATTATGCTCACAGATATAGTGTTTCGTTCATTATAGCTAGACACACAGGGCCTGATTCAGAATTGGGAATAGAGGGCCTGATTCAGACCCGCTCGCTAAGAGGCATACACTTGCTGCTGCCGATGGTATGCAGTCTGTATATGCATTGTGCGCATGCGTATGCATCGCAGTGCGCATGTGCATACCTTAGTGAAAGTTCCCAATGCATTCGCTCACTGCACATAGACAGCCCAGCAGAGTGAGTGACAGGGGAAGCTGTTTGTAAGTTGTAACAGGGGCTGGCCAATAAAAATGGGGGAGTGGAGGTGCAAACGCAGGCATGCCTGAGCATCTCAATGGCGTTTTAGAGGTGTGCATAATTATAAGACAGCATCATAGTACATGTCACCTGGCTTGTTTTTACGCTGAAGTGCTCGCAGTGCTTGCGGAAGGGTATGGTCAACCTCAAGCGCTGCGATAGCATCCGATGTACCGATGGTTGCATAACTTCCTGGACATGAGGTGCAGAAGTGGGCGTCTTAAAACAGGCTGGTGGGTGTCTGCATACACTATGAAGATGGGCGGTAGAACTGCGCTCTCATTGACCAGGGGGTGTTGTGTTGTGGTTTCGGGGTGCTGCACCTTTGTGTGGGAGTACCTTTCCCGCACTGAAAACGTATGGGGGTAGGGGGGGTAAGGTGCGCTCTTCCTGCTAGTAGTGGTGATGGTGATGACTTGTGTGTGTGTTGTTTGAGTGGTGTTAATTAGAATGTTTCTTCTGGTGGTGGTGGTGGTGTTTTGGGAGTGAGGAGGGTGTGATTGGGTATGGAGTGTAGTTTGGAGTAATGTGAAAAGGGGAAATGGAATAGGATCAAAATGAGGCCAGTGAGAGACAGTAATTTGGGGCAAAATCTTTTATTGAGTAGTCACAATGCTGCTCTGTTAAGATCCCGGGCAGGTGGGTGGGGTTCAGTGATGAGTGGTGATGAGACTGAGGAGGTAGGTGGACCCTTTTAGGTGGCTCCTTCCCGTGCGGTTCAGTGACCTTGCACGTCACCCCTGCTGGACCTATGGTCGACAGTCTAGGAAGTCTCGGGGGGTGGGTGGATGTGCAGAGTGGGTTGGAACACCAGTGCGGCGTCCCGCGTGTTGGTGTGAGTCTTGGCAGTACTTACCTACCGGTAGGTTTTTTGTTATAGTGATGTAGGTCGACGTTGCGGCCGTTGCAGATAGGTTGGAAGCTGCAGGTTTGTTGGTGAGCTGGATCAGCGTGTCGCTGGTGTGCTGCAGGTGCACGGCTGTTCTGATTGGTCTGCGGAGGTCAGCGACCGGAGTATGCAGCTGAAGTTGGCTCTTGGTCGTGCCGCTGGTGGTGCGGAGCCAGAGGTGTGGATGGGTGAGCCGCTGGGAGGCTGGGTTGCAGCATGTGTGCTGGGACCACCCCTGGGGGGTGGTCTGCCCGGGATACTGATGCAAAAAAAAGCCAGGGAGGAGGGGGATGTGGAAAGTGTGACTGGGATGGAGCTGGTCACTGGCGATGTTGGCTGGGCGGACTTGCGGCCGGATGTGCGGGCTGCTCTTATCACTGACGGTCCCTCGTGGAAATGGGGATCGATGGTGGAGACACTCCTGGTCAGGAGTGAGTTGCTGAGCACGCCTGGGAGCAGGGGGGGAGAGGGGCTGGTCCGGGGTGGAGCCGGTCACTGGAGGTGTGAGCGGTGTGGACCAGCAGGCGGGTGGGCTGAGAGCTTTCTACACTGGTGGTCCCTGGTGGGGATGGGGATCTTTAGTGGAGGTCAGCCTGGATCGGTGTCGGGTTTGATGTGAGGGTCTCCAATGCGTTTCGGCACAGGTGCCTTCTTCAAGGAGGGGTGTGATAGGATCAATGCTTGTGAGGTTCTTATGTAGGGCACTTCCAGGGGTCGGGGTGTGATCAGGTGACTCATGCGGCCAATGGTGTGTTTGAAAGGTAATGTGGTGCAGGTGTGTGCAGGGACTTGCTGAATGGTGATGCGGTGCAGGTGTGTGCAGGAACTAGCTGGAGTGATAAATTTAATCAGATTAGGCCAATGGTGTGTTTGATAGGTAATACGGTGCAGGTGTGTGCAGGGACTTGCTGATTGGTAATGTGGTGCAGGTGTGTGCAGGGACTAGCTGGAGTGATAAGTGTAATCATATTAGGTCAATGGTGTGTTTGAGAGGTAATGTGATGCAGGTGTGTGTAGGGGCTTGCTGAATGATGATGCGGTGCAGGTGTGTGCAGGAACTAGCTGGAGTGATAAGTGTGATCAGATAGGCCAATAGTGTTTTTGAAAGGTAATGCGGTGCAGGTGTGTGCAGGGACTTGCTGGAGTGATAAGTGTAATCATAATGGGCCAATGATGTGTTTGAATGGTAATGCGGTGCAGGTGTGTGCATGGACTTGCTGGAGTGATGAGTGTAATCATATTGGGCCAATGGTGTGTTTGAAAGGTAATGTGGTGCAGGTGTGTGTAGGGACTTGCTGAATTGTGATACGGTGCAGGTGTGTGCAGGAAGTAGCTGGAATGATAAGTGTAATCAGGTTAGGCCAATGGTGTTTGTTTTTTGGGGGGGTTTTTTGAAAGGTAATGCGGTGCAGGTGTGTGCAGGGACTTGCTGAATGGTAATGCGGTGCAGTTGTGTGCAGGGACTAGCTGGAGTGATACGTGTAATCATATTGGGCCAATGGTGTGTGTGAAAGGTAATGCGGTGTAGGTGTGTGCGCAGTGCAGGTGTGTGCAGGGACTAACAGGAGTGATAAAAGGTGAGGTAATAGGGGTTGGGGTTGGAGGAGAGCGTGGGTGGGCTGGTTGGAGATTACTTAGTTATAACAGATTTGACTTCGTTGTCAATGTTGAGTCCCCTGGGGGTTAATGTTTTCAGCGTGAATATCTATCTAAGTTCCCCCTTGTTGAGGATTTTGTTATGGTCTCCGCCTGGTGGTATTCTTTGTAGTGTACGGGTATGTTATGGTTCTCTGTTTGTTTGGTGATGTTTCTCAGATGTTCGGCAATTCTGGTTTTTAGTGGTCTGGTGGTCCTGCCTATGTATTGTTGATTGCATGGGCATTGTATGAGGTAGATTACGTTGTTAGTGTTGCATGAAATGTGTTCTTTAATTTTATACGCGGTGTTTGTCTGTGTGGATGAGAATGTTGTAGTGCGTGTGGTGCTTCTATATTTTAGCGTGACGCAGTTGGTACATGAGCCGCAGTGGAAGAAACCCCCTGTGAGTTTGGAGTTGTCTAGAGTGCTTTGTGTTCGGATGGGGGGAGGAATGTGGTTGGATACAAGTTTGTTATGGATGTTGGGGGCCTTGCGGTGGATGACTTTAGGTCTGTTGGGTAGGATACTTGTCAGTTGTGCATCTTCCTTAAGTAAGTGCCAGTGTTTTTTGATGATTCTTTTTATTTGTGTCACCTGGGTGTTGAATTGTGTGATGAAGGGAACGTGGTTGTCTGTGTTTTGTGGTTGTTGTTTGTATTCCAGAAATGGTTTCCTATCTTCTAGTCCTATTCAGGTGAGTGTGGCTTCTAATGTGTCCGGTTTGTATGCTTTGTCCGTGAATTGTTGTTTAAGTGTTGTGGCTTGTTCGTGATAGTCCGTGAGTTTTGTGTAGTTGCGTCTGATCCGCTTGAATTGTCCTGTGGGGATATTGCTGAACCAGGAGGGGTGATGACCACTACTGGAGAGGATGTAACTGTTGACGTCTACGGGTTTTTGAAAAGTCTTGGTCTGTATCTGGTGATTATCAATGTATATTTCTAGGTCTAAGAAGTTGACAGAGGATTGGCTGTAGTTGGTCGTGAATTTGAGGTTCCTGTGATTGTTGTTGATGTATTGAATGAAGTCAAGGAGTGTGTGTAGGGGACCCTTCCAGATGCAGAGGACGTCGTCTATGTATCTGGTCCATAGGACCAAATTCGCATCCCAGTCATGACCCGTCCATATGTGGGAGTCCTCCCAACTGCTCATGAACAGGTTAGCATAACTGGGCGCGAACTTGGTCCCCATAGCGATGCCAGTCCTCTGCAGGTGGAAGTCCCCATCGAACCAAAAGTCCCCATCGCCGCACAGGTGTTCCAACCCACTCTGCACATCCCCCCACCACCCGAGACTTCCTAGACTGTCGACCATAAGTCCAGCAGGGGTGACGTGCAAGGTCACTGAACCGCACAGTCTCATCACCACTCATCACTGAACCCCTCCCACCTGCCCGGGATCTTAACAGAGCAGCATTGTGACTACTCAATAAAAGATTTTGCCCCAAATTACTGTGTCTCGCTCGCCTCATTTTGATCCTATTCCATTCCCATTTTCACATTACTCCAAACTACACTCCATACCCAATCACACCCTCCTCACTCCCAAAACACCACCACCACCAGAAGAAACATTCTAATTAACACCACTCACAAACACAGACAACTCATCACCATCACCACTACTAGCAGGAAGTCTGCATACACTATGTGATCGCTCTCTAAAAAACTGGGCGCGGTAATGCATTGCTGTGCGATACCACTGCCTACGCAATTTGCATACCCACCGTGCGAGTGGCTCTGAATCAGGCCCAGAGTAAGAAACAGTAAGTAACTGTGTACCTGGACAAACCATGTTGCAATGCAAGTGGTGCAAATACATAGATTTCAAATGCAACAGAAGAAGATTTGACTCTCATGTGGCGCACATAAAATAATCTTTGTTATGACTACAAAACTTTTATTAAATATACATTAAAATATCCTATTAAGGACTAATGCCAGCGAAATAGAGGTTAAAAAAACAGAAAGTAGTAAAGTACCGTATATACTCGAGTATAAGTCGACCCGAATATAAGCCGAGGTACCTACTTTTACCACAAAAAACTGGGAAAACTTATTGACTCGAGTATAAGCCTAGGGTGGGAAATGCAGCAGCTGGTTGTGCCCCCAGTAGTAATTCCCCCTGGTTGTGCCCCCAGTAGTAATCCCCCCCTTTTAGTGCCCCCAGTAGTAATCCCCCCCTGGTAGTTCCCCAGTGGTAATCCCCCCTTTTAGTGCCCCTGTAGTAATCCCCTCCTGGTAGTACACCCAGTGGTAATCCCCCCTTTTAGTGCCCCCTGTAGTAATTCCCCCCTGGTAGTGCCCCCAGTAGTAATCCCCCCCCCTGGTAGTGCCCCCAGTAGTCCCCCCCCCCCAGTAGAGAGAGACGTAATAAAATTAAAAAATAAATCACTTACCTGAAACCCCCACTCCTGGTCCCGCCGCTAACAGCTCCTCCGGCCGCTTTGCATGGGAGAGACATCATTACTCATGACGTCTCTCCCATTACCCACTGCGGGAGCCGGAAAATGGCTCCCGCAGTGGGAGCAGCATCAGCCGATGAGAGTCTGACAGACTCGCATCGGCTGCTGATTACAACAAGCACACAGCTGCCGGCTCCGGCGGCTGTGTGTTTGTGATGTGTAGCGCTGACCGAACTCCGTCCGGTCAGCGCTACACACTTCACTCGAGTATGAGCCGAGGGGGTGCTTTTTCAGCACAAAAATGTGCTGAAAAACTCGGCTTATACTCGAGTATATACGGTATGTGATGAGTTGGAAAATGTGTAATAAAAATTATTTTATTCCTGCTGTGTGTCCGCCTTATTTATTGATATCATAGAAAATTAGTTTGTATAGTTTCAATTCAATCCAAGGTGCTGTGTGTATTAAACTTTAAGATATTATCTTTAAGAGTTCTGACTTACAGTCCAAGGGAAGAAGAAAATGATATCCACTAACCTATTTGTGTATATCTTTTATTAATTCCTCTTAGTAATGGAAGTTGGAATTATCAGGAAATAAATATGTTATGTGCCTCTATATTACCAGAGGGATGGATTTTATAGATATTATAGGTATTGTATGTTTATTATACTTGCTCAAAAAAGCCCTTAATTTGTAGGGTAATTAGTAAATGTAATATGGATGTACCTCTTATGTTATCCAGAATAAACTTAGATCCTCACCAATGTGTTAATTCCAAAATATATGCAAAAATATTTTCGGTGTTCCTCCCAGAATCAGCACTCTCACTTTCTTTAAATATATTGTCAGGACTGCGGCTATTTCAGTACATAAAGATAGACTACTTTTGCCAAAGTTCCATTGTGGTCGTTGGAGGAGCTATCCTGCTTGCTGGCATGCTTCTCATTCAGGGGATAGAGTGTTAAAGTGATCATCTGTTTCCCAGGTGTCGTTAGGTTGTGGGATTCCTAGATTGCTCATTATTTCAAGCCTGATTCCATTTGGATCACATGTTCTGAAGCTTCCTATGGATCACAGTCCTCTAGTATAAAGCCAGTTACTAACTGTGTCTCAGTGTCTGTGCAACATTGCTTTCAGGTTTTTTCTTGGACTCCTGCCAGATCCCCGCTGTACCTGTGGATTGCTGTGGACTTTGTTGTATTCTAGATGAACTTCTGATGTCAGTCACCCGCTGCATTACAGGGCCCAGCATTCCTATTGCCTAAGTATTGCTGATTGCTCCATCACTGCACTTTCACTATTTTTCTGCACTATTTACTTTGCCTGTTGTCTTTCCGTTCCTGTGGATATTGAACTCATACTTGTTACAGTTGTCAACTGCACCGTTACAGTGTTATCCCTGCTACAATCTTCTCCGCATCCCGGGGCTCAACCCCGCTACAATCTTCTCCGCATCCCGGGGCTCAACCTCTCTACAATCTTCTCCGTGTCACGGGGCTCAACCCCGCTACAATCTTCTCCGCGTCACGAGGCTCTCAACCCCGCTACAATCTTCTCCGCATCACGGGGCTCAACCCTGCTACAATCCTCTCTGCATCACGCTCCAAACTCTAGCCACGCCGCAGGGCTCAACCCTGTCCTGGAATCTCATCGTCTTAAAGGGCTCAACGCTGCTCCGACTTCACTACTCCACAAGGCTCAAGTTTGCTTCATCTCTCACTGCACCGCAGGGATCGGTCCTGTCCCGGGACTATACTATTCTGTAGGGCCTGCTCTGCTCCGGATTTCCATTACTACAGGGTTCTACCCTGGCAAAGGTCCTTAATGTCATCCTGAGTTGTTAGCCTCATTCCGGACTTGGGGTTCCCTACCACGTTAGTTCCTTTTATGCTAAAGACTGTTTAGATGTATATTTGGGGATTCTCTCCTATACATATTATTGCATATGTGACCTCTGTGCTGTTTGAGACTTTATTTGAGATCTTGCTGTTTATAATTCATATGTGAATAAATTCTATTTTACTTTTATCCTGTGCTACTGAGTTTCATGGAAAGGTCATTCCTAAGACCACCCCAGTTTATTGTGCCTAGTAGGCCTGCCTCCCTCCAGGAGTCTCAAGTGTCGGCAGCCGTGACACATACATTTGTCCATATTGTAATACTGGGTTGCAATTCCAGAAGCAGATGGAATAATTAGATTTATTTATAAGTCAATACAAAGTAGTTATTCATAGTGAACTTTGAATATATTCTGTCCGTATGTAGAGAGAGAAATTTTACAGCTTGTTATTAAAGACTGTGGCCCCCATTTTTCAATGAAGCATATAAGCCCTTTAACGCTCGCTAAAGGGGTTATGCCACCCTTTCTGGATGTAACAAACAGATGGCGAGAACGATGCGGTCCCCATTACCCCATTACCATGCTTCAGAGAAGGCTTCCAGGCACTGCCAGGTCCCCGTGTCATGCACATGTGCAGACAGACCGTCGCGCATACGCATAACACATGAGCCCTGACACTGGTAGCGATAGGCTGCCAACAGCCCAGCGGAGGCCCTGGCAGAGGAGGAGGACTTTGAGGGACTTCGCCAGAGGGGTAAGTATTGGTAAATACCAGTACATTTATTGTTTGTATCACAGTGAAACTAAATAAAAAATTGCGCTGGGGTTTACATCGTTGATAAATGGGGGACTATTCGATGGAATTGGTATTTCTCTTCCTTAGCAACAATGTTGCATGTTTCCCTCTGACTGCTCTGTAGCTATATTTAGTAAAGCTTCTATGCACATTATACCAGCAGTGTTATTTAACAATATAGACCAGTGACAGCTGACGGAGTTGACACCAATTATATGATTACAATGAGGCTGACATAAAGTGCTTTTGTTACTTAAATTTAGATGGATTTTTTAACATAACTTGTCATAGCTATTAATGTTAATTGCATGTGGCAGTCTTAAATATTTTCACGCCTACAGCTTATATGTTGATCCTAATGACCTTGTAATATTCACAGCTCTTATATTAAAGTACCCACTCACAGGAGCATGGCATAGCACCCAGCAGCTGGGACTAAATTATTCACTACTGTATTAGGATGATGGGACGGTCCCATAATAGCTGCATTTTTTATCAGGATGTATTAGGATGCTATAATGTAACACACACAAATTAAAGTGCTACAATGTTATTTTGTGCATCTCTCATGTAAATAACACATGAACATAATCTATTGTTTGTCATAGACATAGATGAATGAAGGACTTTGACATAACATCAGGTCATCTTAAACACACACATTCCGCAGCACATATCCTAACCCACTGCTCCATGCTCCTTCCTCACTATCTACCCCATCTGTGTCGCCCCTGTCTGTCTGCCCCTCCCCTTTAGAATGTAAGCTCTCACAAGCAGGGCCCTGGTCCCTCATGTGCTTCTCCTCTCCCTACTTATATTATCATTTACTCCTAACTGCCCAATTGGCACCTAACATTTGGTTGCTGAGGCCCTGCTGCTAGTGTTATGCAGCTATGTGTATAAACCATGTCCTTGTCCTGCATTGTTTTGTATTACTATTAACTGTTTCTCTTCTGTGCTCATTTATGTACTGTGTAAGGCGCTGCGGAACCTTTGTGGCGCCATATAAATAAAGGATAATAATGCAGTTCCACTGGATAAAAACCTGTTATTGTTTGTAACACTGATGAACTTTGATTAACATTACAGACAGCCCTGTTATCTGGCTGACAGCTTTACTTACAGTGTGATTTATATGGGCAGTTTATTGATAGCACAGACACAAGTCACATAACATTACAGACAGCCCGGTTATTCAACTCACAGCTTTACTTACAGTGTGATTTATATGGGCAGTTTATTTATAACACAGGGGCCTATTCATTAAACGTAAAAATTCAATGGAGATAAATTCATGGAGTTCTAGCTAATTATAGGTGGAATTCATCATTCCACCTCTCCATAAGTATCTATTCCGAAAAGCTGTCATTTTTGCGATGACAGCTTTTCGGGAAATAGATACTTTCCCCTGCCTTCACTAACTTATCGCATCTGGAAACAGTGCTGCGCATGCGCTGTTACATCTGTAAAACCAGCGCATGCGCAGCACTGCCTTCAGATGCGTTAAGTTTCGTACCCCCCCCGACCCACCCCCAGCCCCCCTCCCCCCTTCGCTCACCTTCCCCCCCCCCCCCCCCGACTTACCTGTCCGCGCAGCAGCCTCCGGCTCCGTCCTGCTGGTCTGTCATGTGGTTTCCCTTCAGACCACATGACAGATTAGAAAAAATAATAATTTTTTTTTTTTCTGAACCTTCTTGTGCTCTGCTGGGGAGCACACATGACAGACCAGCCTCCGGAGCCTGAGGACGGAGAAGAGCACCGGAGGGACTCGTCGGGGGACCTGCACACGCTGATACAGGTAAGTGGATTCTGCTATTCGCCACCTCACAGTGGCAAATAGTAACTGCATCAAATTCTGAAAATTTATAATTTTCGGAATTTGATGAATACCATAATTTCCATATCCCCATACTAATATATGGGGAGTGTGGAAATTAACGCAGGGGAACTTAGCAAGGTGATATCTGTGATATCTCCTGTGTTAAGTCTGTTCATGAATACCAAAATAACGTTATTTAAGGAAAATGTCCTTAAAAACTTTATTTTAGTGTTGATGAATAGGCCCCACAGACACAAGTCACATAACATTACAGACATCCCGGTTATTCAACTCACAGCTTTACTTACAGTGTGATTTATACGGGCAGTTTATTTATAACACAGACACAAGTCACATAACATTACAGACAGCCCGGTTATTCAACTCACAGCTTTACTTACAGTGTGATTTATATGGACAGTTTATTTATAACATAGACACAAGTCACATAACATTACAGACAGCCCGGTTATTCAACTCACAGCTTTACTTACAGTGTGATTTATATGGGCAGTTTATTTATAACACAGACACAAGTCACATAACATTACAGACAGCCCGGTTATTCAACTCACAGGTTTACTTACAGTGTGATTTTATACGGGCAGTTCCTTTGTAAAAAATGGACACACCTTACATTACATTAGCTGCAGCTCTGTTATTCAGGTTACAGCTTTATTAAACTTTTTGAGCGCTCTGAAACAGGGGAATTTGAAGAGAAGAAGGGGCCCATGTGCAGCCTCCGTTTGGATCCCCTCCTCTCAGTCAGCGCATTATGCCAGAATCTACTGCGCATGCGCTGGCCTCTGGGAAAATGGTGCCTGTGCATTTCTCACAGGGACAACTTCTGCCCATGCGCGAGTCACTGGGAAAATGGCCACCGCCATGTTCCCAGTAATTTTTTACTGCTCTGCAGCGCTGGTCCAGAATCTGCGGAAAGGTAAATATAATTAACTATGGGTGCACCCATTATAAAGACGCCCCTGCTCTGAATGTTACAGGTATTCCCTGTTATTAAATAGTTTACAGACTTCCATTTACGGGTCCTATTCTGCTAATCCAATATTACAATCCTCGCTGCAATGGGTAAACTCCTTCAAATACTTAAGGATTTGGATCTCCAATGACCCCTCGCAATATATACCTCTTAATATTACCCCGCAGATGGACTATATTAAAACTCGAATTTCTGTCTGGGGTAAACTACCATTAACTTTGACAGGCTGGGTTAATCTAGTCAAAATGGTTTTGCAACCTAAGTTAATATATGTTTTACACAACTTCCCATTATATATTTCACAGCGAATATTTAAACAAATTGATAGTTTAATTTCCTCCTTAATCTGGTCTAGCGGGAGAGTTCGGATAAAAACCGATACTGTCTAGAAGTAGAGACTCAGGTGGTCTGGCATTGCCCTGGGAATGGTTTCAAGAGTTGCAAGTAGATTCACTGCCTAATCTCATTATGGTTGGGAGTGGCACGGCCTATCTCCGGTACAATTACTCCTTAGCGATAATCTAACAGTGGTCAGGGTTCCTCTGTTTAAACAAGCTGTAATGATCTGGAGGTTGACCTCGCGGACTCTACAAGATGCGGGATTAGACCCGGATACCCCGTTAGCTTATGCAAAAGTGCTTACTGAGCTCTCTGAGTTACAAGTTGGGGAGGTGTGGAAAAGGTGGGGTATGATTTCTATTGGGCAATTATACCAAGAAGGGTATCTGAAATAATTCCAGCAACTACAAGACGAGTTCAGGGTCCATGGGGAATACTTTTACAGATTCCTTCAATTAAGGCACGCACTCAATGCTCATTTTAGTGAGGTCCCTTTGCTTCTCCAAGATTCATCTCTTAAATTAAATTATTGTCATCTGCATGCTCCCGCCGTCTGATTTCTATTATATATAGTAAACTGCTGGATGGGCATCATGATTCAGCTCTAGTGCACAGAGGACAAAAATGGGTGAATGATGTTGGTGTACTCTCTAATGAGGAGTGAAACGAGGCCCTGGCTAGTCCACGTAATGCCACAGTATCTGCTCGATTTCAGCAAATACAGCTGTTTATACTTCAGAGTGTACATGACGCCTACTAGACTACATGCAATTGGGGGTAGGGCAAATACACAATGCCCTAAATGTAATCTACCAGGAGGTACTTTTTGGCATCTTATGTGGCAGTGTCCAAAGATATGTGCTTTTTGGCATGAAGTGTGTCGTATTATATCTGATATAGGTATACCACTCCACTATCCTGTGTTTTAGCATGTATTGAAGAAGATTCTATTGGTAACTAAGATGTGTATGCTCGCTAAGGTGTGTATAGCGAGGGAATGGATGGCTCCTTGCGGCCCGAGCATTAATGCCTGGCTATCACTGGTGAACATTGTCGTCTCACATGAAAAAATATGAGATATGGTAAGAACTTACCCTTGTTATCTCTATTTCTACGAAGTCCATAGGGTTCCACAGGATACCTTGGGGTATAGGTGTGACGTCAGTCGCAGGGCACCAAAGAGTTAAGCTTTCAGCCTCCCAGGATGCACTAGGTCCCCCTCCTATACCCCGCCCCCGGGCCAAGGCACCTCAGTTAGTTACCAAGCCATAGGCCGGAGGAGGAGAAGGAAGAGAGAGAACAAAGATCTGGACACATACAAGAATCACATTCTCACCAGAGGGAGACGGAAAACCGGTGACCAGAGCAAAGCCCATCTGCAGCACAGGTGCGACAGGGCGGGAGTCCTGTGGAACCCTATGGACTTCGTAGAAATAGAGATAACAAGGGTAAGTTCTTACCATATCTCATATTTTCTACTTCAGGGTCCATAGGGTATCCACAGGATACCTTGGGGATGTCCCAAAGCAGTATCCTTTAAGGGTGGGGACGCTCCTGTGCAGAAAGGAGAATCCGCCGCCCGAAGGAAGCATCCTGAGAGGCGAAGGTGTCAAACCTGTAATACCTCACGAAGGTATGGACAGAAGACCACGTAGCAGCCTTGCAGATCTGAACTGCCGAGGCACCACGTCGAGCTGCCCACGAAGGACCCACAGACCTAGTGGAATGAGCCTTCAGAGAAGGAGGGACCGGTAGGCCTTCATGAAGATAAGCTTCAGAAATAGCCATACGGATCCAGGCTGCCAAAGTTTGCTTTGAAGCAGGCCAACCCTTTTTACGGAAGCCAAAGAGGACAAACAAAGCGTCCGACTTCCTAAACGAAGAAGTGCGGTCAACATAAGTCCTTAAGGCCCGCACAACATCCAAAGAGGCCTCACCCACGGAAAGACCCGGTGAGTTAAAGGCCGGAACAACTATTTCCTCGTTAATATGAAACTGGGAAATAACTTTGGGAAGAAACTCGGGCCGAGTGCGGAGCACTGCCCTGTTCCCATAAAAAACCAAGAAAGGGGGTCTACAAGAAAGAGCCCCTAACTCAGAAACACGTCTGGCCGAAGCAATGGCCAGAAGGAAAACAGTCTTAGCTGTTAGCCATTTAAGATCCACTGAGCCCAGTGGTTCAAACGGCGGTCCTTGGAGAGCCCTCAGGACCACAGCCAAATCCCAAGGCGCCACAGGTGGAACAAAGGGCGGCTGAATGCGGAGAACACCCTGCATAAAGGTGCGCACATCCGGGATTGTAGCAATCCTACGGTGAAACCAGACAGATAGGGCCGAAACCTGTACCTTCAAAGAAGCAAGGCGAAGCCCATGATCTAGTCCCGCTTGCAGGAAGGCGAGAATCCGAGACAGACGAAACTCCCGCGGTGCATAACCTCTCGGTCGACACCACTGGAAGAACGTATGCCACACGCGATGGTATATCCTCGCGGAAGACGGTTTCCGAGCTCGTAACATGGTACGCACCACAGAGCTGGAAAACCCCCGGGACCTCAGCATGGCCGTCTCAACAGCCACGCCGTCAAAGACAGCCGAGTCAGGTCCGGGTGAAGGCAAGGACCCTGAGACAGAAGGTCCGGTCGTAGCGGCAACCGCAGAGGAATGTCCACGGACAGACCCTGAAGGTCTGAGAACCAGTGCCGTCTGGGCCACGCGGGAGCTATCAACAGGAGCGTCCCTCCTTCCTGTTTGAATTTCCGGATTACCCGTGGAAGAAGGGAGACCGGAGGGAACAGGTATGCGAACCGGAACGTCCACCGGACGGACAGAGCATCCACCAGAGACGCCCCTTCGTCTCTTGTGCGAGACCCGTACACCGGCAACTTGTTGTTGTGCCGGGACGCCATGAGGTCGATTTCTGGAAGACCCCACCTGTCCACCAGTAGTTGAAAAACGTCCGGGTGCAGGGACCATTCCCCCGGATGAACGTCCTGGCGACTTAGAAAGTCCGCCTCCCAATTGAGCACTCCCGGGATGAAGACCGCTGATATGGCCGGAAGATTGCGCTCCGCCCAAACCAGGATCCGAGAGACCTCTACGAGAGCCGCCCGACTGCGAGTTCCTCCTTGCCTGTTTATGTAGGCCACGGTGGTAGCGTTGTCCGACTGGACCTGCACCGGGCGACCCTGGAGAAACCGCTGTGCCTGCTGGAGAGCATTGAAGACCGCACGGAGTTCCAAGATATTTATTGGAAGCTCCGCTTCTGTCGGCGTCCACCTGCCCTGGAACAAGTGTGGACCCGAAACTGCTCCCCAGCCCCGAAGACTGGCGTCCGTTGTCAACAGGACCCAATTTGGAACCCAGAACGGACGTCCCTTGTTGAGGTGGGTCGTCTGTAACCACCACGTAAGGGACAGGCGAACCTCCTGGGTGAGCACAATCGTCTGGGACTTCAGAGACTGAGTCAGCCCGTTCCACTTGGACAGGATCAGGTGCTGCAGAGGTCTGGAGTGAAACTGGGCGTATTCCACCATGTCGAACACCGACACCATGGAGCCCAGTAACCTCATCGCCGAGTGTAAGGACACCCGGCGGCTGTGCAGACAACTGCGCACCCTTGACTGTAAAGCAGAGATCTTGTCCTCCGTCACGAAGATCCTTTGCTGTCCCGAGTCCAATAAGGCTCCAAGATGCAGAATCCTCCGAGACGGGATTAGAGTGGACTTCTGCCAGTTGATTAGCCAGCCGTGCCGTTGCAGCAGTGCAATGGTCAGGTCCAAGTGGCGTAACAGGAGCTCTGGAGATCCTGCCACCAATAACAGGTCGTCCAAATACGGCAACATGCGGACTCCCTGCAGCCGCAGAGAAGCCGCCATGACCGCCATCACCTTGGTGAAAACACGTGGTGCTGTTGCCAGGCCAAAAGGTAACGCCCGAAACTGGAAGTGGTCGCTGCTGATTGCAAACCTGAGGAACTGTTGATGGCGCCAAAGAATAGGGACATGCAGGTAAGCGTCCTGTATGTCCAATGACACCAAGTAGTCCCCAGGTTCCAGCGCCAGAATGATGGACCGTAGGGTCTCCATCCGAAACTTCGGGACCCGCAAAGACTTGTTGAGTGCTTTGAGGTTGAGAATCGGACGATATGACCCATTGGGTTTCTGTACCAAAAATAGATTTGAATAGAAACCCTGGCCCCTCTGGGAGAATGGAACCGCCACTATAACTCCAGCCTGGAGCATAGTGTGCAATACCTTCCGCAGCTCCGTAGCCTTGTTCCGGTCTGATGGGAGACCCGTGGTGAAGAAGCGAGCCGGGGGTCTGTGCCGGAAGGAGAGGGCGTATCCGTGGGAAACCACCTCCAGAACCCAAGTGTCTGTCGTAGTGGTCGACCAACACTGGGCGAACTGTAGCAGGCGGCCTCCCACCCTGGGATCCCCCAAAGGGAGGCCCGGACCGTCAGGCCGCAGGCTTGCCATCTGGCTTGGGGGCCGGACGTCTGGTACTCCATGCCTGCTTCCGGGGCTTGACCGATTTCTTAGGGCCAGCCTGTCGAGGAAACGACTGTGGTTTGGGCCTGCCCTGGGCCCTAGATGACCGAAAGGACGATGGTCCCGAACCAGAAGGAGCAGCGGCCGACGGGAGACAGGCAGATTTGGCTGCCGCCAGCGTGGCCACAATCTTATCCAGATCCGGACCGAAGAGAACTTCTCCGGTAAACGGCAACGCTTCCAGACCTTTCTTGGAATCTGCGTCCGCCTTCCAGGATCGCAGCCACAAGGTGCGACGAGCAGCTACCGCTGCTGAAGAAATTCTAGACACCAGAGTACTAATGTCTAGAGCCGCCTCGTTGATGTAGGTGGCCGAATCACGGAGATTGCCAATCAACTCCGCCTGATCGGCCGGACAGTCGGATTCAAAAGAAGCCTCTAATGAATCCGCCCAGCGCTCCATCGCTCTGGCAACCCAGCAAATGGCCATAGCCGGCCGTGCTGCCCCCCCAGCAAGGGAATAAGCGGACTTCAGGCAGATTTCTACCTTGCGGTCCGTAGCATCCTTAAGGGAGGACATGGATGGCATCGGCAATGTGGCACTACGGACAAGACGGGTCACGTGAGAATCCACCTGTGGAGGGGATTCCCACTTCGCAAAATAATTATCCGCGAACGGATAAGCCACCGCCAGGCGTCTCTGCGGCTGGTATCTTTTGCCCGGTTGTTTCCACGCCTCCTCTAAATGGTCCACCAACTGACCCGAAAGAGGAAAGACTGTGGCATCGCCCTTCACATCTTTGAAAAAGGCATACTTAGATTTAGCCGCTGGGGGAACTTCGTCCTCAATCACCAAGGCTGTGCGGACCGCCCGAATAAGTCCAGGAATATATACTTTGGACTTAGCATCAGCGTCCTTAGTATGGAGAGGTTCCTGATCGTAAGGATCTAGAATCTCCCCATCATCAGACGTCCCTTCGTCATCCTCATAAGGAGCGGACAGAGACGCCACCGGCCTTTTATGAGACCGCATCACAGACTCCCCTTGCAACACATCCGACAAGTGCTGTACAGAACTCGTCAGGGAGTTAACCCACGCTGGCTCCTGAGAACCCGGGAGCGGGGAAATAGGGAGACTGTGGGGTACCACCAATTGTCGTGGGAACCCCTGCATGGGTGACGACACCACAGACTGCTGGGACAAACCCATCGGAGTAAACGCGGGCTGCGGAGCTAACTGGCCCACTAAAGCTGTTAACGCCTGAGCGAAACAAGCCCAGGGCGGCTCCTGTACCGGTGCTGTAACCGTAATAGGCCGCGCCATGGACAAACACTGCCGGCAAAGGCCCTCCGCGCTACCCTCCCCCTCCGCTAACGGTACTTTGCACGTGGTACACTGTAGCCGGAGGGGAAAATCACTTTCAGACATGATGGCACCACGTATGTGACCTCTCTCACCAATTAAGTATTAAATAGGCGAGAGACCACCCTGCAGCACCGCACCGCAAGGGCTTTAGCAGAAAGAACAGGGACAGTAATAAAGCTGACAGTTTAGAGAAGGAAAGATTACAGGCAGCAGCGCTAGCACAGTCACATACAATGCAGAAAAATAACAATTCCTGCACTAACAGCGCTGATCACTCAACTACACAGACACAGGGCCTGGTAGGACACAGCGCTGCATACACAGACCTGACCACAGCGGAGGAGAGGTATGCGGGGGGACCCAGACCACGATGCTTCCGTCCAGCGCTTCCAGCAGCGTTCACCATGCGTTCTGGAGAAGATGGCCGCCGAGGAGCAGAGAGGAGGCTGGCCTGGGGGAGGAGCGCTGCCACAGGACCAGTCGGCAGCATGCAGAGAGGGCTGTGTGCAGCGGGGGAGGCGCCGGCTGTGAGACAGGGAAGGCGCGCTCCCCTGGCATGCATTTAACCCCTGGGACGCCGCAGCGCTACCGCTCTGCTGCGGTCCGCTGTCCCAGGGGGTAGTGGAAGCGCAGGTTGGTCGCCTGGCTCCACGCTGCAGCCAGTCCCCAGGGAGCCCCCTGCCTGGGGACTTAGGACCATGTGATCAGCGGGGACCCACCGCGGGACCCCGCTGCTTACCTCTGTCCCCCTTGAATCCGGCCATGGTCCGGAGCATCTGGGGTCACCGCTAGCTGTGACCCCAGACGCCCACCAGCATCCCCGGATCAGTACCGGCGTTCTGGTACCGGCGGGGTGTAGGGAAGACAGCATGGACGTCAGGACTGACTGTCCATGCTGTTCATCCAGATGTGCAGCCACAGCTGCATGAAGAATAAGCTTCAGGGGCTCTTCTAGCCCCCACTCCAACAGGTGCACCCGACTCCGGCCGGGCACCAAACTAAACTGAGGTGCCTTGGCCCGGGGGCGGGGTATAGGAGGGGGACCTAGTGCATCCTGGGAGGCTGAAAGCTTAACTCTTTGGTGCCCTGCGACTGACGTCACACCTATACCCCAAGGTATCCTGTGGATACCCTATGGACCCTGAAGTAGAAATACGTATATATAGCCAGGAAATCAGAAAAGAAGAATCTTAAAATTTGGTCTAGATGGTTAGAATTGTCTTATGCTTATCGTGTTAATTGAAAAGTCTGAAAAGATTTATAAAGATTTATAAATGCATGTTGAGCCTTGATGTCTTCTTCAAAATACTAATCTCCCTATGTGAGATGTTTCAGGATGTGCTAAAATGATTGATACTCTCTTTGAGATTGGATACATGTATGTTAAATGTAAATGACACTGTTTAATTCCTCTTAACAAACGATTTGTTATATAACCCAGTGAGATTTATGGAGCAGCTGCCCGGTTATTCAGCTCACCACTTTGTTACTGTGTCATTTATACAGGCAGTTTGTTTGTAATACAGACACACTTTACATTTCATTGGCTGCAGTTCTGTTATTCAGTTCACAGCTTTAATAAAGTGTATATGAGTGTTCTGAATGTTACAGGTATTCCCCACTAATGAATAGTTTCTAGGAGGCTCACTTCTGAACCAACCACGGAAAACTTCATAGAGGCAGCAGCACTTATTCAGCTCACCGCTTTATTGTAGTATTTCTGTGAGCTCAAAGCATTAAGGGTATTTCACATTGGTAAGTATCATAAGCCTCTAGAAATTGTGGGGCCCGGTACTTAGAAAATAGGTAGGGCCCCCCTGGGGGAAGGCTGGACTAGGTGGAGGGACACATGGCAGGAACGATATACTTACCAGGCTACCTGGTTTCTTCAACTGGTCTGCAGAGAGTGGGGGCCCGGGTGACAGCAGAACTGCAGATATGCACAGTCAGTCAGCTAGAAACAGTGCCAGTGGCATATCAAATATGGCACTGGCCGCGATCCAAATGCAGCTCGCGGACCAGCAATCAAATAGGAGCGGCTGCTCCTGATTGGCTGCTGGTCCGTGAGCTGTGATTGCTCGTGGCTGGTGCCGTATTTGAAGGGCCGCTGGTGGCACTGTTTCTTCCTGGTTGCCAGTGCATATCTGCATCGCCGCCACCCGGGCCCCTGCTCTCTCTGTGTCTGGGACTATGGGCCTGGAAGAACCCCACCCACCCAACCCCCCCGATCATAAGGACAGCTCACTGTTAAAGCAAATGCACATCACGTCCTATTAACAACAATTCACTTGTTAGTTACGCTCACAGCAGACACACAGCAAACGTGCCAACACGTGCTTCGCTGTTGATGAGCTTTTTCAAGGCAAGCAGGTTGCCACTACGAACTTACAATATATTGGTATTGAAGAGCCATTCAGATTCTTTTTTCCGATCACGTGACTGTTCCAACCAATTATGTGCAGTCTGTCTTCACATTGGGAATTCAGTGTCACGTCCAATAGAGTAAGTTGTCCCGAAGAATCCATGTGGTGGGTGTTCCTCACCGACGGTCAAAAGACAATAAATGAGAACACATCTCTATACTTGTAATGATCGATAAATATGTATTTCAGAATGTACAAGAATTGGCAATATTATGTAACCATTAATACTATGTTAGCATTAAAATTCTATAAGTAATTAGGAGCATTGTCAGATTCATATCTAAAAGGGTAACATTTATTATTTCATGAAAATAAAAATTAATCAAATAATGTGGATTAAAATTAAGGATATGTGCTTCATCCTTTTTGAGGGAGGGAAATTACACTTACCACTTACGTAATGTTAGAAAGCGAGGTTATATCAGGCAGGATAGTCGGAGGACAGCCTTGAGGGCTGATTAGCATTGACTAGTCGTGGCCAATGGGCTAAGGATGTGATGCAGCCTTTGGGCTGTTGAAGCAGCCTTGAGGACTGGTCGGCCTTGGCTAATTGCGGCCTGGAGGGTGAGAGAGATGCAGCCTTTGGGCTGTGGAAGCAGCCTTGAGGGCTGGTCGGCCTTGGCTAGTTGTGGCCTGAGGGCCAAGGGTAAGAGTATATGGGAAAGATTTCTGGACTGCACACCCTGAATATATATATAATGGGAGGTGCTACCTGATGAGACTAATTGCAGGCACAAAAACAGACAAAATCTCAGGTGCACAACTCCAAATTATGCAATAAAATTTTGCAATCAATAGAGGTTTTTAGAATAATCTTGGCCAAGGTTAATTGCACAATAATTTGTAGTTGTGCACCTGAGATTTTGTCTGTTTTTGGCCGAGGGTAAGATTCAGCCTTTGGGCTGTGAGTCTCTGATTAAGTGTGCACACAGACGTGGAGATGTTACCAGTGTCGCTGGGTTGCATACTTAGGATGCTGAGTTGAGACCAGTGCCGCTGGGTTGACACTGGCGGTGGTGCGCTGGACTGCACACTTGGGGCGCTGAGTTGCGACCAGTGCCGCCGGGTTGACACTGGCGGTGGTTCGCTGGACTGCGCACTTGGGACGCTGAGTTGTGACCAGTGCCACCGGGTTGACACTGGCAGTGATGCGCTGGACTGCGCACTTGGGATGCTGGGTTGTGACCAATATCACTGGGTTGACACTGGTATGGGTACACTGGATTGCATAACCTCAATGCAGGGATGCAGCTGGCGTCGCCGGGTTGACGCAAGCCGCCGGATGTTGATAGCTGCTTCAGGGCAAGGAAGCGCAACGTGCTGCCTAGATGACACAAGCGGCATGAGCAGGTGGAATACAGACTGAGCCGCCTGGATGGAACAAATGGCAGTGGACAAATGCAGCAGAACTGGACTCTGGAACTCAACTGATCAACAGGAACCGGAAGCACAAGTAATTCTATCACCGGCATGGAGTAAAGGGCTGGCTGGAATTTAACAGAAACAGGGCCCAACCAGAGCAAGCCTCCCTTAATGACAGACTAGTGTGCAACTGGGCTGTGCACAGACAGGAGAATCAATTAGCGTGCGCCTGATACTGCACACAGACAGGCAGTAATTAGTGCAGTGCCTCAGTAGCAACTAAGGCTGGAAACTGCAAACAATACGATCTGCTTAACTGCAGATCCTAACACGTATCTCAAATTCATCCACAATTAAGAATACAGCTTCAATTATATTCATCGTCAAAAGTGCTAAAATTATCCAACAGTCCACAGTATAATGTCTTATGTAGAGTAATGAGAGAAATGTCCTCTAGAATTTAGAATTCAAAGTACATGGATGTAAAGAGAAAAAATATATTAAGCAATGGCTATGTATCACCTCCTTTCTTCTTCAGGGTGCATAGGGGTCCACAAGGTGACCTTGGGGTATAGCTGGATCCTTGGGCACCACAAGGTTAACTCTTTAGCTCCCAGGATGCACTGGGTCCATCCAACTCTATACTCCATGTTCGAGCCACAGGCACCTCAGTTTGAGGCCGGAGTCGGGTCACTGTTTACGCAGGGGGGGCTGATTAGCAGCCCTCAAGCTGAAATTTAAATTTTATGAGTTTATTTTTACTTTAAAATCTTCAGAGCAAGCAGCGACGGACTGTCCATTGGTTGTCCGTGCTGCTGCTCCGTCACCCTGCCGGTGCCACGACGCCAGTGCAGTTCTGGGGATCTCGGCGGGACCCCAGAGTCTCTGCTAGCAAGACTCTGCAGGCTCCCCAGACTGCTGCCGGATCTACGGGGACAGGTAAGATCGCTGATCACCGCTTGCCGTGATCCATGTGTTCAAGCAGTCTGTTGCCTCCGGTTGTTGAGGACACAACAGAGGTGCTGGCAGTGGTGACAGGCCCCCCCATACACCGTGCATCCACTAGACCACCAGGGACTTACATTCGGCAGTGGAAGCCGGCAGCCTTCCCTGTTTAGCGGCTCCTTAGCTCAGCGCACCTTTCCGCTTGGGACCGGTGTTGCTGAGTTGCTCTCCTCCTATGGCTATGCCCCCTCCTAGGTCTCCGGCGGCCATCTTCCCTGGCAGATCGCAGATCTCTCCAGGCAAGTGTGTGGACCGGTCCACCTGTAAACCTCTCCCCTGGGGTCGGTGTATACAGCGCTATAGCCCTCCCAGACACTGAATCTGGGAAGGTTGGTTGTAGTGCCTAGGTGCAGTAAGTACTTCTGCATTGTATGTAACTTATGCTAGTGCTGACTGTCTGTGTCTCTGATCCTGTCACTCTATACCTATCCCTTTCCTTTCCTACAGCCCTGACAGGCATGTGTAGGGTGGTTTATACCTCACATATATAAATTCAAGTATTTGTGAGGTTTGTCACATACGGTTGTGTGCTACACGGTGCCATATTGTTGGACCTGTGCGTTGCATACTTGTGGGTTCCCAGTCTGGCGCTTCCAGATTTCCCATATATACATACAGTGTGTATATATATATATAGAGAGAGAGAGAGAAAGAGAGAGAGAGAAAAATAAAAATAAATGAATGAATGAATAAAAAAAAATAATAATAATAATCGGCGGCACTCACAGGTCATGCAATGTAATGAAAGGGAGATAGACTCCGATTCAACATTCCGGTTTATTCCACCTTTCTCAAGAATATAAAGCATACATAAAATACACACCTTATATACCACCAGTTCCCTCATGAACACCTGCGTCCAGCCCGGCATCAGATGACGGCATCACCCGCGTGCGCCGCCGACCCCCGGCGTGACCACTCACACCTGTCAGCCCTGCGCCTCACTAGGGTCCGCCCACCAGTGCCCCAGAGGATGATCATAGAAACCATAGAGACATACAAACAAACACAAATGCACCCTGTGAGGGCCAGTAAAGAACAAATGAAACCTAGAGATCATCTGATCCAGTGTCAAGGGCAGATTTAAAATAAGCGAGGGGTTCACCCTCCCTATCAAAAAAAAACTCTTATACAAAACAGTTTAAATCAAAATTACATATACATGAAGCTAGGACATATGCTCAAATATCACTTGGCAATGCTATATATATCAGTGTGGAATAAATAGCGTCATGAGCCTGCACAAACAGATATTGAAGTGCATGGGTATGAACCCATACTGCATCAAACATATATAATACAGAAAACACCATAAGCATAATATACAGTAATGAAACAAACTGCCAGTTATAAAAAACAAGGAAAAGACTAAGAGGTTCGTTAAGACCATAGGGCACTATGGTATTCATGGAATGTATCTAGGCTGCCTCACGCTGCAACAATTTCCAATCACGATACCCGCCCCTTTTCAAAATCGGGATGTGATCAAGAATTTTGTAAGATAATGAGGCTAATGAGTGTTGTTGACTTTTAAAATGCTTAGCAACCGGCTGGTCAACATCCCTGCCACCCAACACCAAACGGATGGCAGATCGATGCTGAGCCATCCTTTCACGAAACATGCAACTGGTTTTCCCTATATACATCAAGCTGCAAGGGCATTTAATGCAATACATAACATATTTGCTGGTGCACGTAACAACATGTCTTATGGTGCGTACACACTACACGATATGCTCCCTGAGCGATATCGTGTAGTGTGTCCCCGGCAGGCTGTGCTCAATGTCGTTCATGACATTGAGCACAGCCGCTGAACGATATCATTAACGATATCGTTCTGCGCCGGGCTCTCTCCCCCATTCCCCAACATGCAGCAACCTGATGAGATCGTCAGGTTGGCCTGCATGTCAGCCCGATGAACGATGATGACGAACGACCCGCGGGAACACGCGTCATCGTTATCGTTCATCGTTTTGGGGTTAAAAATGGATGAAAAAGTGGACGACTGAACGATAACGATATCGTTATCGTTCAGTCGTCCACTTTAATCGCCCAGTGTGTACGCACCATAATTGGAATCTTTTTACCAGATCTTGGGTGGGACACAAAATTTCCTGTTTCAAGATACCTGCACGTCGTGCACCCCATGCACCTATAGCAGCCCGGTTATATCACAACATCAAATTTGACTTCACCAAAGGTTTCAATGTAGGGTCCGTATTAATGATGGGCCAAGGTTTTTTTTTAGCTGTACGCTGTACTATATTACTGGCCGTGTTGAATTCCTGTTCTGCTGTTTCTGTGGAGTGGGGTCATCTGCACGTTTTAGCAGATCGCCCCTGTTACAATTCTATTGTAAATCTATCGAGTTGGACCATCACAGACGTTGAATACAAGGTCCTAAGTAAAGGCCTTAATTTTATACCCACCAATAATTTTCAGTCCTTTGAATGGAAAAAAGACATATGGAGGTTTCAAAGGGGTCTGAAACTTAAAGAATTTTCTGCCAATGCAGGGAGCGGCCCTTTTATCCCTAAACTGGGGGTACCATCAAAGAAGTCTACTTTGGAACTGCCTACGCAGAATGCCGCCATTAAAACCTATATTCGGCTACTGGACCATGACGTGATGTCCCAGCAACATGTGTTTTCCAAAACATGATGTAGTCTTGCCCAGGTGAGCTCCAAGCCCTTAAAGATTTGCGCATCGACTTTTCTATCATTATTTGACCAGCTGACAAGGGGGGGGCGCCAATGTCATCCAAGATATCTACAAGCTCGAGATGTATCGCCAATTGCTGGATGAGAACGTATACTGTAAATTAGGAGCATGACCCCACTCATGAATTCAAATTAGACATGGATGTTCTTTTACAACAAGCAGTTGACAATAATATCATCACAGATGCAACCAGAAGGACACCCCAGGATAACGTTCATATATACATTACCCAAAATTCACAAATCTATGAATGCAGACCCATTATTTCTGCCAGGGACTCTATATACAGCAATTTGTTGAAATATTTGGATTCTTTTCTCCAGCCTCTGGCTGTTGCAGAAAACACTTCTATTAAAGATATGACCATGCTGCTACAAATATTAAACAACCATATAGATATTCCCAAGGACCTGCTTCTGTGCACTATCGATGTAGTGTCATTATACACAAGCATACCGCAACAACAAGGTCTAGACAGTGTCCGAGACTTTTTACAGAATCATGCTAGTTAATCAGGACCGGATATACCATTTTTCATTCAAGCATTGGAAAAAATTTGTAATTATTTTTTATTCAATAAAGAGTTTTCCCTACAACATATAGGGTGTGCCATGGGGTATCATGTGACCCCCTCGTGTACCAACATTTTTATGTTTCAGGTGGAAAAGGAACTTTTTTTGGACAACCCGAATTTCAACTCCTTTATTTTTTTGTTTTATCGTTATATATCGATTACATCATAGTGTTTTGGTCTTATTCCACTGAGCAATTTACATCTGCTATGGAGATAATTAATGGTCTTCACCCTGCCATCAAATTTACCTACACATGTCATCATGAAGAAATCCATATCTTGACGTGAGGATAAGCATTAAGGACAATGTACTCATGACCAATGTTTACCATAAACCCACCTATGCTAATACAGTCTTGCACGCACAGAGTCATCATTCCCCAGCCCTTACACGAGGTCTTCCATATTCCCAATTTCTGCGCAATAGACGTATTACCAATGATGACAATGTGGCTGCTATTGAAATTGACTATGTGATTACCAAGTTATTTGCAACGGGGCTACCAATTAAAAACTTGATATTGACCAAAAACAAATTGTTGAAGATGAACCGGGGCGATCTGCTAAAACATGCAGATGACACCACTCCACAGAAACAGCAGAACAGGATGTTCTTTATTAGTGAATTCAACACGGCCAGTAATATAGTACAGCATACAGCTAAAAAAACTTTGGCCCATCATTAATACAGACCCTACTTTGAAACCTTTGGTGAAGTCAAATTTGATGATGTGCCATAAGAGGGGCCGTAATGTATGCGACTGGTTGGTTCACAGTGATATTGACATGCCCTGTGACCAGCACTCCGCATTTTCTCACTAAACAACCGGTACTATAGGTGCATGGGGTGCACGACATGCAGGTATCTTGAAACAGGAAATTTTGTGTCCCACCCAAGATCTAGTAAAAAGATTCCAATTAGACATCTCATTACGTGCACCAGCAAATATCTCATGTATTGCATTAAATTCCCTTGCAGCTTGATGTATATAGGGAAAACCAGTTGCATGTTTCGTGAAAGGATGGCTCAGCATCGATCTGCCATCCGTTTGGCGTTGGGTGGCAGGGATGTTGACCAGCCGGTCGCTAAGCATTTTAAAAGTCAACAACACTCATTAGCCTCATTATCTTACAAAATTCTTGATCACATCCCGATTTTGAAAAGTGGCGGGAATCGTGATCGGAAATTGTTGCAGCGTGAGGCAGTGGCACTGGTGGGCGGACCCTAGTGAGGCGCAGGGCTGACAGGTGTGACGTCGTGACGCCGGGGGGTCAGCGCCGCACGCGGGTGACTTCTTCATCAGATGCTGGACTGGACGCAGGTGTTCACGAGGGAACTTGTGGTATATAAGGTGTGTATTTTATGTATGTTAAATATTCTTGATAAAAGTGGAATAAACCGAAACATTGAATAGGAGTCTGTCTCTCTATCAATACATTGCATGACCTGTGAGTGTCGTCGATTTCTTCTCTACATTTGGGCTTGGAACTGGAGGGCACCTGGGCAAGTACGTCTTTTTCATTGGAGTGATGGCCTGTTTGCTACTATATAGATATATATATATATATATATATACACCATGATGGCGGCACTCCGCTAATAAGTCATACACCAGCAGGCAGAACTATACCAACGTTTCGATGTTTAATGCATCGTCTTCAGGTTACACAATACAATACAAACAAACACTTACTTTATACCCCTCACCACACCACGTGAAAAAACACAGCTTCCGGGTCCGGACATGTGTCGCTCTGACATGACATCATAGAAACGGCCCGTTGCCATAGTAATAAAAGTGAAACTAAAAACAAGGAAGAGAAGTGTGAGAAACAATATTCAATAAGTATATCGAAAATTCATTGAAATCTAATCAGACTCGATCTATATAAATAGCAATCCATAAACATATTACTACAAATTAATAAATGTCAGGAAGGACTAGCTCCGCCCACTAACAACGTCACTATAGCGGCCCGTTGTCATGGAGATGACATGATATTTACCAAATAGCATCCTGGAGAACAACATCAAATAAACCTATAGCACCAATGTGCATTATCATCTACCCTAAAAAAAAATACGATACTATGTATATCCATATCTATACATTAATATTAGGACTCATAGAAAACAATGAAGCCCCAAACTGTCATTAAGCCCATTTGGGAATAATGTGCCCAACCTATATATCCACCGCGATTCACACTGAAGAAGCCTCTGTGATCTATTGCCTCCTCTATCAAGCGGTGGAATGTGATCAATCAAGATATATCTTAATGCTGCAAGATTATGTCCTGCCTGTGCAAAGTGTCTAGCGACAGGTTGGTCACTCACCCTTGGCTTTGTTGCCGCCCTTATTGCTGACCGGTGAAGTGCCATCCTGTCACGTAGAGTTCTGTCTGTCTTTCCAACGTAACTGAGTCCACATGGACAGGTTATCAGATATATTACAAATTTAGTCTGACAACTTAACCTATGCCTGATCATATATCTCTTACCACTATGGGGATGATTAAAACCATCTCCGACAGTCAGATACCTGCATGTGAGGCAATTCAGACACCGAAAACATCCGTTCTTAGTACTAAGAAAGCCAACAGCATCCGCTTTAACTAACTTACTAATGTCCGTTTTAACAACCCAATCACGCAGGTTTTTGCCCCTAGTATAACATGGCATCAAAGACATATCTTTAAGATTGATCTCACTATCGTTCTGAACATGGACCAATGTTTTTTAGAGATTCCACGTATCCTATCACTCAAGATATTATAGTGATTAACCCATGGCATACGTTTACCCTTTACTTCATCAGCCCTGGGCATTAACAACTTCTCACGAGGTATTATCTTAGCCTTAGATTTTGCCGATAAAAGTAAACCCTTATTATAGCCTCTATCAATAAAATTATTGATCATGATGTCAATTTTATCTGAAGCCACTTCAGGGTCACTGCAAATCCGCCTAGCTCTCAAAAATTGCGAATAGGGCAATCCATACTTCGCAGACTTCAGATGGAAGCTATTGGCGTGCAAAAACGTGTTCCGATCCGTTGGTTTATTATATAACATCGTACTAAGGACCCCTTTTGATTTATGAATTTCAACATCCAAAAAGTTACACATGTCTCGTCCACAGTATACGTGAACTTAATAGGACTATCGGAACCATTATGTCCATTGATGAACGCATCTAACTGTGTCCTGGAACCTGTCCAAATGATAAAGATATCGTCTATATATATATGTTGTAAAATCTGATACAATCAGATATAACAGACGATTTGAAGAATATCTCCTGTTCCATTTTGAACATATACGCGTTGGCGTACGATGGGGCCACAAGCGGATGCTGGTGGCTTTCTTAGTACTAAGAACGGATGTTTTCGGTGTCTGAATTGCCTCACATGCAGGTATCTGACTGTCGGAGATGGTTTTAATCATCCCCATAGTGGTAAGATATATATGATCAGGCATAGGTTAAGTTGTCAGACTAAATTTGTAATATATCTGATAACCTGTCCATGTGGACTCAGTTACGTTGGAAAGACAGACAGAACTCTACGTGACAGGATGGCACTTCACCGGTCAGCAATAAGGGCGGCAATTAAGTCCGGGGTGAGTGACCAACCTGTCGCTAGACACTTTGCACAGGCAGGACATAATCTT
This sequence comes from Taudactylus pleione, assembly GCA_031769625.1. Classification (NCBI taxonomy): domain Eukaryota; kingdom Metazoa; phylum Chordata; class Amphibia; order Anura; family Myobatrachidae; genus Taudactylus; species Taudactylus pleione. Next base: position 1,204,484 of record JAUIMM010000345.1, on the reverse strand, counting down.
GCAGCATTAAGATATATCTTGATTGATCACATTCCACCGCTTGATAGAGGAGGCAATAGATCACAGAGGCTTCTTCAGTGTGAATCACGGTGGATATATAGGTTGGGCACATTATTCCCAAATGGGCTTAATGACAGTTTGGGGCTTCATTGTTTTCTATGAGTCCTAATATTAATGTATAGATATGGATATACATAGTATCGTATATTTTGTTTAGGGTAGATGATAATGCACATTGGTACTATAGGTTTATTTAATGTTGTTCTCCAGGATGCTATTTGGTAAATATCATGTCATCTCCATGACAACGGACCGCTATAGTGACGTTGTTAGTGGGTGGAGCTAGTCCTTCCTGACATTTATTAATTTGTAGTAATATGTTTATGGATTATTTATATAGATCGAGTCTGATTAGATTTCAATGAATTTTCGATATACTTATTGAATATTGTTTCTCACACTTCTCTTCCTTGTTTTTAGTTTCACTTTTATTACTATGGCAACGGGCCGTTTCTATGATGTCATGTCAGAGCGACACATGTCCGGACCCGGTAGCTGTGTTTTTTTCACGTGGTGTGGTGAGGGGTATAAAGTAAGTGTTTGTTTGTATTGTATTTTGTAACCTGAAGACGATGCATTAAACATCGAAACGTTGGTATAGTTCTGTCTGCTGGTGTATGACTTTTTACCGGAGTGCCGCTATCATGGTGTATATATTGGAAGCACGGCTGGAGCTTTCTATGGAGGGCACCTGGGTTTGATGAACATTGTTTTGGGAGTGCCATCCGTACGGAGTTATATATATATATATATATATATATATATATACTGTATATATGTCTGCCATGTCTGACAATGAGGTTGAGCGCTCCGTTGCACCCACTCTGCTCTCCTGCAGGTGCTGTGCTGCAGGGGTTGGTAAGGAGGATTTATCTCAGGATGGACTATGTGTGAGGTGCTATCAGTTGCCTGGTCCCTCAAACCCCACAACAATGGGACTGGACCCTCCTTGGGCGGTCTTCCCTCAGGTGCTGGCCTCCATTGTGGATCGCCTGGTTGTTCCGGACATATTGCACCATATGGGGTTACCCCAAACAGCCATCCTCCCCTCTCAGGGTATCCCGCAATTATTGCAGTCTACTCCTGGGCCTCAGACTGTTACTCCCTATCAGGGGTTGCCACTCTATAGGTCGTCTCCTCCTGTACCTCAACAGTCTGTCATTCCCTTCCAAGGAATTCTGCAAGCTGGACAACCTGGGTGGATGTGTTTTCTAGCTCAGTACAGAGTCTGGCGGCCTCATCTACGGCCTTTCAGTCCATGCTACGGAGCAGAGACCCTCAGAAGACATCCAAATGCCCTGTAATGTCATCCCATTCTACACATCTTTCGGACACAGACGTGTCACCGGATGATGGGGAAATGCCTGAGGGGTCTGATTCGGATTCCCCTGCCCGGGAGGTGGAACCTAAATCATCTATTAATGTACCAGCATTAGTTAGGGTGGTTTGATTCATTCTTGATATAGAGGATGATGTCCCTGCCCCTAAATCCAAAAATTCCATGGACAGGAAGGTGGACACGTGACTGAAATCGATTTATTCTCTCTCGGGCTGTGGGCCCATCCGTCCATGGCTATCTCATGGGTGGCTAAGGCCATTGAGAGCTGGGCCAATGTGCTGGAGGATACTTTCCCTGAGGGGGCTCCTGAGGCTTAAAGATCTTTAGTGGGCCAAATGAGAGATGGAGCTGCCTATATTGGTGAGGCTGCTTTGGTTGCCAGTCTACTGACCTCCAGAGTCTCAGCCGCAGCCGTGTCTGCTCGCCGCTCTTTGTTCAAAACGCTCCTGGAGAGTGGATGCTGATTCCAAAAAGGGCCTGGAGGCCTTACCCTTCAATGGGGAGATATTGTTTGACCCAGACCTGGACAAAATTGTAGACATCCTGGCAAAGTCTAAGTCAGCTTTTCTGCCATCGGCAGCTGCACCTTCAAAGGCTAGGACCTCTGCATTTCGGTCCTTTCGTTCTCAAGGAAAGTCCAAAGGTCAGTCTTTCCCTAGGCAATTGGCGGCCAAGTCAACCTCTAAGCCTAAGAAACAGGCCTGGAGCACCAGACGCCCTACTTCCAAGCCGGAGGATAAACTCTCAGCCTGATGGGACAGGCCTCCCTCTGGGGGATCCCAGAGTGGGAGGCAGACTTCTTCAGTTCGCCCAGTACTGGTGCAACACCACCATGAATGCTTGGGTAAAAGACGTGGTCTCTCAGGGGTATGTCCTCTCCTTTCGTCACAGACCTCCCCACCAGTTTTTCTGCACGAGCCCTCTTCTGGATGAGACCAAGGCTTTGCAGATTCAGGAAGCCATAGAGTCCTTGCTGAAAGCAGGGGTTATTGTGCCAGTTCCGCTTTCTCAAAATTATGACTGTCATGGTGGCCCATCTGCGGAGTCAGGATATACGGCTTCTACCTTATCTCGACGACCTCCTATTCCTAGCAAGTTCTCCGGAAGTACTTCTGCAACATCTGCACCCGACAATCCCTTGTTTGCAAGTGCATGGGTGGCTGATTAACTGGAAAAAGTCCTCCCTCGTTCCATCACAGAGGATGATACATTTGGGAGCCCTTCTGGATTCTCATCAGCAGAGGATCTTTCTAACCCCGAAAAAGATCTCCTCTCTACAACTGTGGGTGCATAGTTGCCAGAACAGCGGCCGGGTGTCGGTTCACTCGGCAATGCAGGTTCTGGGATACATGGTGTCCGCATTCGACATGGTGGAATATGCCATTCCAAGCCCCTGCAGAGGCTGATCCTATCCAAATGGAACGGGTTACCAAACCGGATCAGGACTCAGATGCTGGTGCTGTCTCCGGAGGTGCAACTGTCTCTGTCTTGGTGGCTTCAGACATTTCATCTCACCAAGAGTCGACCCTTTTGGATCCCAGACTGGGTTCTTCTCACAACAGATGCAGTCTCTGGGGTTGGGGTGCAGTGACAGGTCTACATTCACTTCAGGGCAATTGGACAGCGGACAAAGCGATTCTCCCGATCAACATTCTGGAACTTTGGGCCGTGTACAGGGCCTTCCAGTTGTCAAGTCACGTTCTTCAAGGAAAAGCCGTGCAGGTTCAGTCCAACAACACCACCACGGTGGCATACATCAACCATCAAGGGGGCACTCAAAGTCGGGCAGTGATGACAGAGGTGTCACGCATCCTGTCTTGGGCAGAGTGCCACCTCCCGGCCATTTGGCAGTGTTCATTCCAGGAGTCCTCAATTGGGAAGCGGACTTCCTCAGCTGTCTCGCACTCGCCGTGGGTTCCTACCTAAAGTAGTTTCTATTTTCCACATTAATCAGGAAATTATTGTACCTGCCTTTCAGACCTCTCGGCTGGTGAGGCCTCCTTGGATGTGGTCCGTGCTCTCAGGATTTATGTGGACTGGACCAGTTCCCTTCGGAAATCGGATTCCTTATTGGTACTCTTTGGATTTCACAAGAGAGGATGGCCAGTCAACAAACAAACTTTGGCTAGATGGCTTCATATGGCTATTTCAGAGACTTACACACAGGCAGGCCTGCCTGTACTGGCTTCTGTTAGAGCTCATTCTTCTCAGTCTGTGGGCAGCTCGCCGTGGTGCCTCGGCTGTTCAGCTGTGTAAGGCGGCAACGTGGTCTTCCATCCAGACCTTTGTGAGGTTCTATACTTTTGACACCTTTGCCTCTCAGGATGCTTCCTTTGGGCACCGGATTCTCCTCTCCGCACAGGAGCATCCCACCCTTAATTGGACTGCTTTGGGACATCCCCAAGGTCACCCTGTGGACCCCTATGGACCCTGAAGAAGAAAATGAGAGATATGGTAAGAACTTACCTTTGTTATCTCTCTTTCTTCGAAGTCCATAGGGTCCACAGGCCAGCCACCCTGACACACCTGGCATCATATGGGCTGTGTTACTGGTCACCGGTTTTCCATTTCCCTTTCTGTGAGTGTGGTTCTCGAGTGTTTTCCTGTCGTCCCTTTCTCTGTTTTTCCTCCTCCGGCCTTGGCTACTTACCAACTGAGGTGCCTGTGGCTTGGGGTTGGGGTATAGAGGAGGATGGACCCAGTGCATCCTGGGAGCTAAAGCTTTAACTGCGTGGTGCCCATGGATCCAGATCCAGCTATAACCCAAGGTCACCCTGTGGACCCTATGGACTTCGAAGAAAGAGAGATAACAAAGGTAAGTTCTTACCATATCTCTCATTTTCTTCTTCAGGGTCCATAGGGGTCCACAGGGTGACCATATTTATATGTCATTTCATTGATATATTTACTTTAATACCATGTATTGATATGAAAATATAAATCATTGCTTCTCGCTTGCTTTATTTGAATGTAAAATTCAATAAACTGTCTTTAAAAAAAAAAAGTAATAAAATGTGCACCTACATACACGAAACCAATAAATATAAATATCCTTTATATATTCAGTTCAGAGTAGGCTGCTAGGCCGTTTAGTATCTGAAGTGTTTAGTTCTAAAGTGTTTTGAGCATTTAAAATCAAAATTAGCTTTATACCAGCGTTCTTGTTAGCTGTGAAGTGACACTGCCATCTTTCATCCCACAGGTAAATTGACCACTGACTACTCCAACCAGATGCAACTGATCTATGTTTTTATAGCATAGCAACAATTACATTGCATAGGTAAATTGATGGTACTTGTGTACTTTACGGACTCATTGCAGAGAACCTAAGTGTCCTACACTCATTATTATTATCAATCATGGTAATGTCTAAATCCCCTTCATGGAGAGAACCCTGACATCAGCAGCCAGTGTCCAGCATCATTCCCTACTATCCAAGTGGGCATGGAGGGGGAATATAACCTTGTGGCGATCGTAGCGAGGCGAGCAGACAACTTTCTTCTTTAGGTGGGGACAACCCGCAAGGGGACAACTTTCTTCTTTAAGAAGTTTAAATGATTAATTAAGAAGTGTAATTACAATTTGATAACTAAGTCAGAGTTACGCCATAGATCTTATTAGTCATATGCGCACCATGCAAAGACTGATGTGACTTCTTCTCTGCATTCCACAGGTAAATTACCTCTACTGCTCCCATCAGATGCTGTTTTAGTGATTGCCTCAGCGCAGTTTTGAAAAATTTATACTGGGTAAATTACCACTAGTGCTATGTTAAGAGCAATTTCTATAAAGGAGGAATGTATTGTGAATATGTGTTGGCCTCCCCCTTTCTCACAAATTGTTTATCTTAGACTTTATTGCATCCCAATTTAGTGTGTGTTGAGCTTTTGGGGTGGGGTCCCAATCAGTGAGCACAGAGACACATGTTTGTAACTTTAGATATTACTGCTCACTAAGGCTGCATAGTCTATGGCTGCCATAGTCCGTGTTAACATTCAAAGTGTTCAGATTATAAGTGTAATTACAATTTGATAACTAAGACTGAGTTACATCGGAGTTAAACTGGAGGAAAACCGAGGGAAAACAAACTCAAAACCAGAACACTTTCTGAACGACAACAAGCAACATACTTATGTGAATTAACAAAATCACCATCTTCTGCTGTATGCATATCCAGGCAACTACTTACTGCACTCACTGCTTGGACATTGCAAATACTGCCCTATCTGCGTTCTGCTCTTGTTGATTGATCTTTGTTGATCATAACACTTCAGACTGGATCAGCTCTGTACATTGTAATTTTGTCCTAATACTACATAAATTAAATTTTTATTGCCTTTTTCAATTGCATCACATCTATCCACTTTAATCATTTGTTTAATAACTAATTCCTGCACTCACTACTCACACACCCCTCTTTATATATCGCTTTTGGAGCTGTGCTCATACATTAGCAGTACTGTTCTTTTACAAGTATTTTTGAACATTTAACAACTTTAATCCACACTGTCTCTACATCACACAGCCTCCACTCCAGTTTTCATCTTGCTTATTACCTCGTCTACAGCATGAACACCCTTACTTCAAACAACCCCCATATTTTATGTCCACATAATCTTCTACTTTATCCATCCCTATCCTCCCCCTCTTGTCTCCTCCACTTGTTGTTCACCCCTTTTCTCTCTCATCAGTCTGCTTTCCAACCCTCTGCTTCTTTCCCTCACCTTTCCTGTCCCTCCACTCTCAACCACCTCCCTCCATGGCCTTGTTACCCCACCACTATTCCCTCCTGGTTCTGCCTGTCACCTCCAGGGCTGCCAAGAGAAATTCTGGGCCCGGGTACTACAACATCCTGTGGGACAACATCATGTTGGGCATGGCTGCACCCATTTGTGAGTGGGTCTAGCATGTGAGACGCACCCACTCACAAGAGCATGGCATAGCACCCAGCAGCTGGGACTAAAGTAATCACTACTGTATTAGGATGGCAGGACAGTCCCATAATAGCTGTATTTTTAGCAGGATGTCTGTAGATGCTAAAATGTAACACACTATAATTAAAGTGCTACAACTTTATTTTTTTTAATAATATTTTTATTAATATTATTACACTAAATTTGACAGAGAACATATTTCTCAACACAAAATACAATAGTAACATTTCCATAGCATGGTACTGTAGAAAAGTCAAAAACACATAACATATAATGATAGAAATAAAGAAGCATTCTCCAATCCGTAGTCAGCATCTTAAAGGATTAATACAGAGAACAAAGCATGAACCATTTAAGGATAATTTTGTATAAAATATTCCCGTATACCCTAGTTGGTTTTGCCTACCATGGTTTATCCTCAGAATGGTGGATGACCCCTCTCTAATATCTCCATATTATACCATGTGGTCATAACTGCCACCTTGCGTACATTTTCTTTGATAGATGGAGATAAATTATTGCTATAGGGGAACCATATTTCCAAGAATTTCTTTGCACTATTTTCAATATCAAGTGAACTTTCTACCCAATCCATCTGATAGAGATACATTAGTCTTGGTAGCATAAGCGTTAAAGGAATGGAATTAGGATCAATCCACTGTGAAAAGATAGTTTTTTTTGCTGTTCCCGCCACTCTAGCTAATAATAAGCAATTTCCTTTTGTTAGTCTTGGTTGGGTTTGATTAGAGTGATGGTTCCACAATGCCCATGCCATTGATATCTCAAAGGAAATATGTAATATATTATTTATATAGGATTGTACTTCTTTCCAAAATATCTGAACAATCTCACACGACCACAAACAATGAACTATGGGCCTGATTCAGACCCACTCGCGAGCGGCTGTCCGCTCGCAAGTGGGTCGATGGTCTGCACTGCGCATGCGCATGACGGAGGGAGCTCCGTCGTGCACATGCGCGAGACGCGCCGAGCGAAGGACTTTCCTTCGCTCGGAGTGTCTGATCAAAGGGGGCGTGCTGTCGATGTTGATTGACAGCACGCCCCCTTTGGTGGGCGTGCCGGGGGCATGCCTCCCAGACGGAGGCGTTCCCAAGGGAACGCCTACCGTCAGAAGCCGGCCCCACTGACATCACTAGTGATGTCAGTGGGAGTGATTTTGGCTCTGATAGAGCCAAAATCACTCCTGGCCTTGCGGTTGAGAAACTCAACCGCAGGCTTCTGCTCGCAGTGGTGATGGTCGCGATGGTCAAGACCATCGCGACCATCACCCTACACGCTCGTATATGCTGTGGGTGGTGACCCACAGCTATACGAGCGTCCAGGAGGATGCTCCATATTTATGGAGGTGGGCCCTGATTCAGAGCGAGCGCTCTGGTCAGAGCGTCCGGCTCTGAATCAGGGCCTATGTCAGCATTGGGAGCTGAGCATTTAAAACAATTAGAATTGTCAGATGTTCCTGTTAAATGTCTAAGTTTTGGTGTGTAGTATGCCCTATGCAATATTTTATAGTGCATCTCAGCATATGAAGATGAGACTAACTGCTTATTTAGTGTAGTACAGGACGTAATGATATACTGGAGCGTTAAGTCCGGAAATGTATCTGACCATTTGGCTAAGCCTGTATCAACCTTAGCAAGATGCAATCGTCTTCTTACATAATCATAGAGCAATGAAGTAGACCATGGATCTCCCATCCTACAGCACCTAGAACATTGACTCTATTTAATTGATCAAGATGCGACAATTTTTTTAAAATATAGCTTCTTACTTGAAAATACGCAAATACTGGAAAACTAATATTAGGATAACGCTCCTTAAGTACAGACAAAGACAATATTGTGGAACAGTCTTCATCTAAAAATTGGTAGATCAGGCTAAGTCCCCGAAGATTTCAGTCCCTAAAAGTCCTTGCAGATATATCATCTTGTAGAGTGACATCAGAAAAAATAGTTTTAAACAAGGACTCCGTGTGTGAAAGATGAAGCCTCTTCCTCAACAATCGCCAAGCAGAACAAGGAGTATTTAGCAGAGGATTGCATTTAATCTCTGGAGCAACTTGTGAGGGCGGAGTATGTAATAGATTAACCAAATTACACTCAGGGCTGAAAGCCTGGTCTAGTTCCTTATATGCAAAACAACTGCTATTTCCTATCCAATCCAGAGCATATCTATAATTAGCTGCGATGGCATGATCCTGTGCGCATGGTAAATTTACCCCTCCCAGTGATAATGGTTGTTTTAGCTTTAATAGCGAAATTCTGGGCCGTTTGCTAGCCCATATAAATTTGAATAGTTCTCCATTAATTAGTTTAACATCGGTTTTTGCCAAAGAAAAGGAAGCATCTGGAGTGGATATAGTAATCTGGGGAAGGAGATCATTTTATATAGCTGGCATCTGCCCAGAAAAGATAAAGGCAAATGCTTCCATCGTTCAAAATCTTGTAGCATCTGTTGAATAGAAGGTGTAATATTAGCTGCATATATATTTTCTATCTTATTTGGAAACTTTAGTCCTAAATATGTTAGATGACCCTGAGCCCATCGAAAGGGAAATTGATCTCCCCATGCCAATCTGGCCTCTGCATACAATGCTAAAGCTTCAGTTTTGCTAAAATTCACCAGAAAACCTGAGATATCATGAAAATCTTTTAATATTCTCAATAATGAGGGAAAAGCCCTCTTTGGTTCCTAAAATATAAAAGACGATCATCTGCAAAAGCTGACACCTTAATGATAGAATTCCCTAGCAAGACTCCCGTCCATAGATCATTTTTAATAAATGTGCGTATTAAAGGATCTAAAGCAAGATCAAAAAGCAATGGGGATAAAGGACATCCCTGGCGTGTGCCTCTTGATAAATAAAAAGGGGAAGAATTCCATCCATTAATTGTCAGGAAAGGAGTGGGACGTGTGAGTGGGACGTGTGTAGAGTAATCGAAAAATATTAATAAAACCAGTTCCAAATTGCTGCATGTGTAAGATACATGATATATGCGACCAGGAGACGCGATCAAACACCTTATCGGCATCACAACTAACTATTATAGTCTCTCTATTATTTATTTGATTAGATCGTGTCAAAGCTGCTTTCAACATTCGTACATTATGTATAGATGTACGTCCTTTAACAAATCCATTTTGCGCTGGGTGGAGTATTGTAGGAAGAATATTTTGAAGTCTCTGAGCTAGTAACTTAGTGAACAATTTTAAATCCTGGTTTAGTAGTGATATGGGTCTATAGGACTGAACTAATGTGGGGTCTTTTCCAGGTTTTGGCAAAACTATAATTCTGGCTTCATTAAAGCCAGTTGGTGGTGGTTTCCCTCCAATAATAGCATCAAATAAGGACACCAAATGCGGCATTAATTGGGTGGAAAGAGTCTGATAGTATTCTGCTCCAAAGCCATCAGGTCCTGGGGTCTTGCCTTTAGTTAATTTTTGAATTAACGGTAACAATTCCGTCTCCGATACTGGTTCTACCAAAGATTCTCTTTCCTCCTCCGTTAATAATGGTAAACCTGCCTCCCTCAAAAACCTTGTAGCTAACTCAGGAGAGTCTGGGGGGGCCGTATATAATTGTTTATAATATTGTTGAAACTGTTCTGAAATATCGGCTGAACCCGTAACACAAGTACCTGAATTATTCTGTAATTGAAGAATATGTGAAGATGTATTGTGAGTTTTGGCTAAATTTGCTAATAATCTACCTGATTTATTGCATCCTCTAAAATATTTGTTATGTTGAATATTATGTGAATATTGGGCACGTTCTTCACACAAAAGATCGTATTCATTTTTAGCTTCCACATATCTCCGCCTATTCTCAGGTGTCTCTTTCAAAATGAGTGCATCATATGTTTTAGTCAGGTGTTTGTTAGATGTATCCAATTTAGAAGCTAGCAGCTTACGTCTCCTGGTCACATACTCCATAATCTGTCCTCGAAGCACCGGCTTCGAGGCAGCCCAAAATAAGTTAATGTCCTCCAAATGTGCAATATTATCATTTGCATAATTACAAAATGCTCCTTCTAAATGGGTACAGAAATCAGTTGATCTACTCAAATACGCCGGGAATCTCCAATTATATGAAGTATAAATAGGGAATTGTAATGAAACAGTGAACCATATCGGAGCATGATCTGAGACTGCTATGGGTGCTATCCCTGAAGACTCTATCCTTTGATATAAAGAGCGAGATGTTAACCAAAAATCTATTCGTGAGAAAGTGTGATGTGGATGTGAATAAAAAGTATATTCACGAGATATGGGATTTTGACATCTCCACGGGTCGCACAGTTGCAGTGAATCTACTAGCAACTGTATAGGGGACACCAAAGCCTCTCTATTTCTACCGGGAATGTTGGATCTATCCAAACCTTGAGATATTACACAATTAAAGTCACCTCCTATAATCAGTTCACCCTCCATCCAGCCATTCAATCTAATATATAAATTTGTGGAAAATACTTTATTTGGGCCCGTAGGAGCGTATATAGTAGCCAAAGTATAGATCAAATCATGTAGTAATATCTTTACAAAGAGATATCTACCCTCAGGATCTATCAATGTGTCTTTAATAGTATATGGGATATTTTTTGCGAAAAAGAATCAAAACTCCTCTACGTTTGGACGTGAAGGAGGCGGCCCTATAGTCACCTATCCATGTGTCTCTTAATTTATTGGGGTCCCTAGAATTCCAATGCGATTCTTGCAAAAATGCCACATCCGGTTTCATGCTTTTTAAATGTTTAAGGATCTTACGTCTCTTGACAGGCGTATTTAATCCCTCCACATTCCATGAAATGAATTTAAGTACTGACTTAACCCTTGTGGAGTCTGAAGATTTTATGACCATATCAACCTATTCCCTCTCTAGATGCTGAACAATAAATAATCTTAATACTTGCGCCACCCCCACCCATCCCAGCGAGCAGGTATCGGGGTAAGAGAACATACTTTTCAAGAAACCACGTCATAAGAAATATAATAAAGAGAAAATATATATCCGTAAATAACCATGTAAGTAACAAGTAACATTTTTGTGAATTTTTAAGAACCCAATAGTACAATTGGAGTAATCGCCTTCTATAACAAAGATATAAAAAACGTTTAGAAAAGAGAATTGTAATATCTGTATAGGTGTCATGAGACCATTGTAAACACAATAAAATTATGTTGCCCAAAAATTTTTCTTGATATAAAAACTGTTGGTAAGCTAGAAGAGAAATTAGCAAGGGATTTTCTAATGGTCTACATTGTGGCCACCCAGAACACCATAACAGTAATAGTATTACCACTTGAGTATAGTAAATCATAAAAAGCTGTACCATATTGGTAAAATACTTAAATGCAATTATCAACAAACAAATCTAAAAAACATTTAGCATATAGGACCTGAATGTAATTCACTCATAGGGAAATCTTGGCACATAATGAAGCATCTGCGTCCCATCAATCATAACTCTGCGGTGAAGCGATAGATGGAAGTGAGTCCACAAAGTTCTTTGCAGCTTGTGGTGTTTCAAAGAAATAAGTTTTTCCTTCATATGAAATTCTCAATTTTGCTGGATATAATAAGGCGAAATGGTGTCCCCTTTCAAATAAACTTTTGCAGATGGGAGCGTATTCCTTTCTCTTTGTTGCAACCATATAAGAGAAATCCTGGAACAGGAGTATCTTAGCTCCCTGATATCTTAGATCTGATTGTTTTCTGTATGCTTCCATCAGTCGAGCTTTGTCAGCGTAATTCAACACTTTCATAATGACAGGTCCTGGTCTGTTTCTGGTATTTTGTCTGTCTGGACCAATACGATGGAACCGTTCCACCATCAGCACTCCCTTGTTAGGGACACTCTTTAATTCACGAGGCAACCATTCAGAAACAAGTGTCATCAACTCAGCATTTTTGATGGTCTCAGGGAGACCAATTATGCGCACGTTGTTCCTCCTGTTTCTATTTTCAAGATCTTCCAACTTATCCTGCATGGATATTGCTGCCTTTTCTTGGGTTGATAAATCAGCTTTAAGTACAACAAGCTCAACCTCCAAGTCTGAAATCCTTTGTTCTGCCTCTGAGATACGTTGATCATGTTGCATCAATTGTGTTAAGGCTGAGTCTAAAGAATCTTTCAATGGGGCTAATTTTTGATCCAATAATGAAGCTAAGATGTTGGTAATCTCGTGCGTTGTGATAGGGCCAGCAGTACTGTTGGATCCAGCATCTGACTCCCGGTCCCTAGGACTACTTCCCGGACTAGCATTCTGAGAAGTCGGGGAGGATGGGGAGGCGGCCGAAGGAGCCTCTCGTCCCTTGCCCTTTCCCGTCTGATTTCCCCTAGGACCTCTAGGTGTTTTGACCACATGTCTATCCATAGCGCTATGTGATCGTTAACAATAAGGACTATGACGGAAATAGGTACAGTCAATTGATGTAAATGTCCGTTGCCCTTGTTATTGGGCTCTGATTCTGGTGTTCTGGGAGTGTGTGGAAAGGATGACAGCCCACTGCTTCTCACCAGGACCCCCACGGAAAGGTTAGTGATAAACGTCCACTCTCTTACCACTCGTCTAACGTTAGCAAGACAGTTGTGTTTTAATATAGACTCCGTGAGCCAGCAGTCACTCAAATAGGACTGCCCACCAGATTTCAGCAGTAACCTTCTTTATATAATTACGTTTTTAGTATATGATGACTGTATTTACTCTTTTGATCTGAGATAGACACTATTCAATGTGGCCAGAGGTGATGTGGTATCTGGTGATAGATTATGTCAGAGCAAACAGCATTATAAACGCAGCTTATAACTGCAGCATCCTCAGAGAAAAGCAGCCAGGCTATGTTACTACAAGTTACAGTGTCCACCTGAGAGGGAGACCCAGCAGGAAAAAGCCACACAGGAAAGTTCCTTATGGAGTTTTGTCAAAGATAAATTTATGAGAGTTTTTGACCCAAGTTGCGGTCTGTCCCCAGGTTACAAAAGAGAGCCTTCTAACCAGTATGACCAGCACACAATGGAAGGGAGCTGCTGTATATGAAGAAAGCCCAGCAGTATAGGTGAGTTGTCCAGGAGTTTGCACTCCTCAGCACAGGCCCATGAGTCTTATTCAGCCAGGGAAGAGCCAGATGTCATGCCTACAACACCCAGGGCACTCACCCCTAAGTCTGGCCCGGTCCTGAGTGCAGGTGAGTCCCGGAGTCCGCTCTCAAGATGGCGGCCTTCCGCGGGATGCGGCTCCGACCGCACGCGTTTTCCGGCTGTTGGGGGTCTAAATCCACCCCTCGCCTGTCTCCAAGTCCCCAGCAGAGCCCAGCGGAGGGTCAGGGAGACCGTGGAGATGTCCAGCGGCGGTGCGGTGATTCCGCTGTGACCGCGAGGTCACAAAATCTAGTCCCCGGCCTCTGGAGGTGCGGTAGGCCACAATGATGCCAGAGCCGGAGGCCACTCTACAAACAAACAGCGGGGCTCAAGAAAGCATGCAGGGGCTCAGGGCAATCGATGGGGCCCCCCAAGTCCACCAATACAACATATATTTGTGCCCTTTTAGTGGGGTTTCAGAGGAGTCGATCTGGAGCACGTCTTCTTCCCTCAGATGTCAGGCCACGCCCCCCCTACAACTTTATTTTATACATCTCTCATGTAAGTAACACATAAAATCTATTTTCTGTCATAGAGATAGATGTATGAAGGACTTAATTTTTACATAACATCAGGTCATCTTAAACACACACATTCCACAGCATATATCCTAACCCACTGCTCCATGCTCCTTCCTCACTATCTACCCCATCTGTGTCGCCCCTGTCTGTCTGCCCTTCCCCTTTAGAATGTAAGCTCTCATGAGCAGGGCCATCTTCCCTCACGTGCTTCTCCTCCTCCTACTTATAGCATCATTTACTCCTAACTCCCCACAACGGCACCTAACACCTGGTTGCTCATGTCCTGCTGCTTGTGTTATGCAGCTATGTTTATAAACCATGTCCTTGTCCTGTATTGTTTTATATTACTATTAACTGTTTTTCTTGTGTGCTCATTTATGTACTGTGTAAGGCGCTGCGGAACCTTTCTGGAGCCATATAAATAAAGTATAATAATAATAATAATAATAATTAGGTGGGGACAACTTTCAGTACTTGTATACGTAAAGTACACAAGTACCATTTAAAACATTCATTGGGCTCTCTCTGCAATGAGTCTGTAAAGTACACACGTATCATTAAAGCTAATACAATAGCTTTTTAAGCTATACAACTATTTTTTTTTTCATGAATGTCCCCAACATGTACAATTTTTTTTTAATATCACTTCATGGAAATAATAGCTATTTAAAAACTTGATTTTGTATTTTTGTTCAAAAAAATTATATCGAATCAGGTTTATGTTTTCTCCAGTAAAACCAACATATATCTAGTCGCACAAGAATTACTCCTCACAAGGAGAATGAAGGCCCTCACAGTTAAATCTTCAAGAAATCAATATCATCAAATGAGGGCTGCTACCATGGACATCTATAATATAGTTACCAAAAAGGAAGAGAAAAGGGTTGAAATGTCCCTAATGGTGCACATGAAATTTAAAATATAACTTTTATTGTTCAATATTATAATACAATACAAAAAAAATGCAAAAATAGGTTAAAAAATGAAATGTGTATAAAATAAAGAATTGTGATTAAAAAGAAGCGGCACACTAATATCCCCAAAACTACGTCACAGTAAGGCAAGTTAATGATATATATTTCCTTGCATGTACAGCATGTAGTAGGGTGGCTAATAAGACAGATATATATATAATAGCCTCAAATATGGCTATCAGAAATTATCTACAATATTGGTGAATTTATATTAAATCACATGAAGTCTTCCATATGTTATTATATTGCCATTTCTCAAGTAATATTCATGAGACAAAAGTGATGAGATGCATCCCCAATGTGTGTTCAACGTGATTCTGTCCTTTGGTACACCTACAGGGATTATAAATTGGAAAGTAATTCTCATAAAACTCTAATGTAATTGTAGTGATACATGCATAGGTCACTTATATAGTGCTGTCTATCACCCTTGTATGCCTGATATATCGCTCAGGAGGGATATCAAAATATATTTGCAAATAACCCCCTTCTTAAACACAGTATTGTAAATCTTATTAACATAGATACAGATGGTGCTGGGAGATATGCAAATGTAGCACTCAGTGTAATGTTGTGGGAACACTGCACCACACTAGTCACTGTTATCAAGCATGACAGAGCTTTTGATGGTTAGAGTCACATATATTTTGAACCCTCTCGGGATAATAACATATGACTTTCACTGAAACACATAGTAAGATCGCTTATTTCAAGACATAAGGGGTATAAACATGCGCCGCTAACCGATGTGGCGTTTCGCTTCCATGCTTTATCAAGGTAAGCCGAATGTCTCACTGAGAAAGCCTTAAGTACCCGTGC
This sequence comes from Taudactylus pleione, assembly GCA_031769625.1. Taxonomy (NCBI): domain Eukaryota; kingdom Metazoa; phylum Chordata; class Amphibia; order Anura; family Myobatrachidae; genus Taudactylus; species Taudactylus pleione. Next base: position 1,188,680 of record JAUIMM010000345.1, on the reverse strand, counting down.
CATCCATTTTCATTTAAATAAATGCAATTAAAAACCTGTATTAGATCTTACCCAATATATACTACTCAAATGATAATAAAGATCACATATAATTTTACAATAGTGTAATACCATAATAACATCTATATATAATTAAACAAAATTGTGACATATCCATATACCTATGATTAAACTATAACTATATTATAAATTATAAAATTGTGTTCAGTGCTGAATATAAATACTAATATGTATTTGATAAAAATATATTTAATGGTGATGTGATAATATTGAAAAAAAATGCGTGAAAAGTGAAATATGAGAATAGTGAAAAAGATGGAAAAATTATATATTGAAGCATAATCTCCGTATCCAAATAAAATGTGTAAAAAAGATTAAATGTGAAATAATGTGTGAAAAAAATATGTGAATTAAGGAGACTGATAAATAGTCTCAAGAAAGTGATGTGAAAAAAGAAGAAAGGAAGGAGATGATAATAATAGTAATATAGAATAAAATATAGAATAAAATATATGTTGGGAATCTAACCTAAATATATGAAAAATATCTGATATATGATAATATCTAGGAAGGACTATATGAAGTTATTCCATATTTGATCTTCTGAATAACCTAATATAATTAGGATAATTGAAAGTTAAATATTTAGGGTTTTCACCATAACTACAATTGGGTTCAATTTTACTCCAAAAAAACTACATAGGTATTTTCTTCATTCAGGCCCCTAGGTGTTAAAGTGTCCATGAGGAAGATGAATTTGGTTTCTTGTTTTAATAGTTCTCGATCCACATCTCCCCCCTAATATTAGTATTAATTTTCTTCATTCAAAAGGCCCTCGGGATTGCCATCATGAAATCTCAAAAAATTTCTGGTTATTGGTGTTAGAGATTTGTATAGCTGTTGGTCACATTTAGCATTCCTTATGCTTCCAAGATGTTCAAGAATCCTCTTTTTGAGGGGTCTTATGGTTTTGCCAATATAATGTTTTTTTGCATGGGCATCGTAGATTGTATATCACTGCTGTTGTATTACAATCAATGTGTTCTTTAATATGCCAAACTTTGAAATTTATCACAATAAATTTCTGTGGTTGTCATGACTGAGCAAGCTTTACAAGTTCCACATTTTCTTGAGCCCTTTTTGAAATATAAGGGCTTCTTAGGTGTTTCTTAATGGCTTTGGACCAAAATATCCCTCAAATTCCTGGATCATCTCCAGCTCATTTGGATCTTATCTCCAAAGATTCTCATCAAATATTGGTCAGTATGTAGTACATCATGATGTCTATGTAAAATTCCTTGTATGAGTTTCCATTCATGGCAAAAAGTTCCCACAAATCTCACACACTCTTTTTTCTTAATTTTCGGTATGAGAAGTTGATCTCTGGTGTATGTGTTAGTATCTTTGTAGGCTCTTTTGATACTCCTGTTACTATATCCACGAAATTTCAATCTTTCACTTAATTGTTTTGATCTAGTCCAAAATGTTTGATCTTCTGAATAATTACGCTTCATGCATAAAAATTTGACCTTAGGTAACCCCTTCAAAACCGGAGGAAAATGTGAACTTGTCTTATGTAGTATACTGTTAGTAGATTTTTTTTACTAAATAAATCCGAGGATATATGTCCATCTCTTTCGATGGTCAATGTAACCTCTAAAAAATTGATTTTCTCTTTACTTGCCTCGAAAGTTAGTTTTAAGTTAAGGTTATTGGAATTTAGTTTATTTAAAAATTCCATAAATAACTCCACTTCTCCTTCCCAGATTATCAGGAGGTCATCAATATACCTTAACCAAAAAATTACGTGTTTTGTATAGATCTTGTTGAAAACGTACTCCTGCTCCCACCACCCCAGGTAGAGGTTAGCATATGTGGGGGCACATGTGGTCCCCATTGCAGTACCTCTTACCTGGAGGTAGAAGTTGTTATTACATAAAAAGTAGTTTTTGGTGAGTACGAATCGTAATAATGAGATGAGAAAGTTATTAAAATCACTATCCTGATCCATGCTCAAAAAGTATTTGACTGTTTTAATCCCCCATGTTCATGGCTGATACTTGTATAGAGACTTTCCACGTCACACATAATCAGCCATGTACCATCATTCAAGAAGACATCTTGGATTTTGCTCAATACATCTGGTGTATCCCTTATAAATGATGGTAACCCAAGAACGTGATTTCTTAAATGGGAATCCAGGAACTTACTGGCATTTTCAGTGAGGCTGCCCATCCCTGAAATTATCGGTCTCCCGGGTGGGTTAGTCTCATTTTTGTGGATCTTGGGTAATAAATAACGGGTCGGGACCCTAGTATTTATTGTAATTAAAAAGTCAATGTCCCTTTTTGTTATGATACCCTTTGTTTTGGCTTCTACAATGATCTTATTATATAGATCCAAAAATCTTTAGTGGGATTGAAAGTGAGGCATCTATAGCAGGATTCATCATTAAGTTGACGATTAAGTTCTTCCACATATAGCTTCCGAGACCACAAAACAACATTGCCCCCCTTATCTGAGGCCTTAATCACTGTATCTTCCCATTTATGCATCTATTTTAGTGCCCACCTTTCTTCTCTGTTCAAATTGTTATCACAATCTCTGATTGTTTTTTGACTTTCAAAACTATCAAGATCTTTGCTTACCAAATCCACAAAGACTTTTACTTGTGGGCAAATAGAGAGGTCTGGTGAGAATGTAGATTTTTTTCTTTAAGGTAGTTACTTGATTCTCTATAGGGTTTGATGAACTTGTTACACTGGATTCTGAAGATTGTGTCCCCCCTAGATCTTCCAGTATAGCAACAGCTGTTAAATCATTCTGTGAGAGATCAATATTCATGGATGTGTTATTTCCTTTGATCATAAAAAACTTCTTTAATAAGAGCTTTCTGGCAAAGACATTGATGTCTTTTTCCATTTAGAATCTATGAAAGGATTGTGTGGGTGAAAAGGATAATCCCTTATTAAGGACCTTAATTTGAGGGGGTGATAGGGTTCTATCAGTTAGATTAATGATCCTCAGAGAATCAGTATCGTCTATTTTCTGTATCGACGGTGGTCCCTTGGTTCCTCCCTCCATTCCCTGAAACTTCTTTTTCCTCTTCTTTCCCCTTCTAATCCTCTTGAATTTCACCCTATAGCATTCCTGGTTTCTCTGGGGGTAGCCCCTAAAAAATTCCTCTGTTGGTGAGGTGGTATTTGTTCTTTTATAGATTAATTTTCAGATGATTCAATGTCAGATGTAGTGTAATTCAGATGGCTGTCTGGTGTTCTTCTCTTGACATTGTACCATTTATATACAGTGTTAGACATGAAGTCATTTCTGTCTCTCTGCAATTTTCCTCTTTTTCTACTGATGATATCTATCTCAAAGGTTCTCTACCTCCTGCCTGTATTTGTCATGTTTTTTGAAATTTCTCTAAACTTTCAAATTGTTTCAGTTTGTTTCCTAGAGTAGAGATTTCTTGTGAGTATTTCTTCAGTAGTAATTCATCGTGTTTAATCAAAATGGTAATTAAGCTCAAAGAGCAGGTTGTAAGAGTCTTTTCCCATTCTATTCTTAAAGTGTCAGAAGCTAATTCGAAAGAAGGGAATACCCGTGGTCTTAGACCCCTTGGTGTGATGGACTGCTTGATATAATTTTCAAATGTAACTTTATTCCAAAAAGTCTTTGATTGTTTGATAGGCATTTGTTTCAACTGATATAGGTCATTCATCCAATCTCGACATAAAATATCTGAATTAGATGTTTCATTACTAAATGCACTGTCCATATAGTTTTTTAATCTCGTTTGTCTGTCATCTAACTCACGACTTAAACTGAAATTGGGCATGTTTTGTTCAGGTGTGTTTGAGCTAGACATCATGGGAATAAGTAAGAAGTACTTCATGATAATTCGACTTTACTGTAATAAATGATTATATCAAAAAATATAATTCTATTTGTTATACTTTCATCATGTGTTTCTGTGCTGACTAAAGAAAAAAAGGGGTGAGTAACCTCACCAAAAATACGTTAAGACCAACATATATCTAGTCACACAAGAATTACTCATAACAAGGAGAATGAAGGCCCTCCCAGTTAAATCTTCAAGAAATCAATATGATCAAATGAGGGGTGCTATCATGGACATCTATAATATAGTTACCAAAAAGGAAGAGAAAAGGGTTGAAATGTCCCTAATGGTGCACATTAAATTTAAAATATAACTTTTATTGTTCAATATTATAGTACAATACAAAAAAACAGCGAAAATAGGTTAAAAATAGAAGTGTGTATGAAATAAAGAATTGTGATTAAAAAGAAGTGGCGCACTAATATCCCCAAAACTACGTCACAGTAAGGTGATTATGGCAAGTTAATGATATATAGTTCCTTGCATGTACCACATGTAGTAGGATTGGCTAATAAGACAGATATATATATGATAGCCTCAAATATGGCTATCAGAAATTATCTACAATATTGGTGAATTTATATTAAATCACATGGAGTCTTCCATATGTTATTATATTGTCATTTCTCAAGTAATAGTCAAGTAATATTGCTATACTGGAGGATCTAGGGGGGACACAATCTTCAGAATCCAGTGTAACAAGTTCATCAAACCCTATAGAGAATCAAGTAACTACCTTAAAGAAAAAATCTACATTCTCACCAGACATCTCTATTTGCCCACAAGTAAAAGTCTTTGCGGATTTGGTAAGCAAAGATCTTGATAGATTTGAAAGTCAAAAAACAATCAGAGATTGTGATAACAATTTGAACAGAGAAGAAAGATGGGCACTAAAAGAGATGCATAAATGGGAAGATAGTGATTAAGCCCACAGAAATCATGTTCTTGGGTTACCATCATTTATAAGGGATACACCAGATGTATTGAGCAAAATCCAAGATGTCTTCTTGAATGATGGTACATGGCTGATTACGTGTGACATGGAGAGTCTCTATACCAGTATCAGCCATGAACATAGGGGATTAAGCCAGTCAAATACTTTTTGAGCATGGATCAGGATAGTGATTTTAATAACTTTCTCATCTCATTATTACGATTTGTACTCACCAAAAAGTACTTTGTATTTAATAACTTCTACCTCCAGGTAAGAGGTACTGCAATGGGGACCACATGTGCCCCCACATCACCTCTACTTGGGGTGGTGGGAGCAGGAGTATGTTTTCAATGAGATCTATACAAAACATGTAATTTTTTTGGTTAAGGTATATTGATGACCTGATAATCTGGGAAGGAGAAGTGGAGTTATTTATGGAATTTTTAAATAAACTAAATTCCAATAACCTTAACTTAAAACTAACATTCGAGGCAAGTAAAGAGAAAATCAATTTTTTAGAAGTTACATTGACAATCGAAAGAGATGAACATATATCCTCGGATTTATTTAGTAAAAAAACATCTACTAACAGTATACTACATAAGACAAGTTCGCATTTTCCTCCAGTTTTGAAGGGGTTACCTAAGGGCGAATTTTTACGCATGAAGCGTAATTGTTCAGAAGATCAAACATTTCGGACTAGATCAAAACAATTAAGTGACAGATTGAAATTTGGTGGATGTAGTAACAGGAGTATCAAAAGAGCCTATAAAGACACTAACACATACACCAGAGATCAACTTCTCATACCGAAAATTAAGAAGAAAGAACAAGAGTGTGTGAGATTTGTGGGAACTTTTTGCCATGAATGGAAACTCATAACTCATACAAGGATTTTACATAGACGTCTTGATGTACTACATACTGACCAAGATTTGATGAGAATCCTTGGAGATGAGATCCAAATGAGCTGGAGACGATCCAGCAATTTGAGGGATATCCACAGAAATTTATTGTGATAAATTTCAAAGTTTGGCATATTAAAGAACACATTGATTGTAATACAACAGCAGTGATATACAATCTACGATGCCCATGCAAAAAATATTATATTGGCAAAACCATAAGACCTCTCAAAAAGAGGATTCTTGAACATCTTGGAAGCATAAGGAATGCTAAATGTGACCAACAGCTATACAAATCTCTAACACCAATAGCCAGAAATTTTTTGAGATTTCATGATGGCAATCCTGAGGTCCTTTTGGCCTTTGGAATGAAGAAAATGAATACTAATATTAGGGGGGGAGATGTGGATCAAGAACTATTAAAACAAGAAACCAAATTCATCTTCCTCATGGACACTTTAACACCTAGGGGCCTGAATGAAGAAAATACCTACATAGCTTTTTTGGAGTAAAATTGAACCCAATTGTAGTTATGGTGAAAACCCTAAATATTTAAATTTAAATTATCCTAATTATATTAGGTTATTCAGATGATCAAGTATGGAATAACATCATATAGTCCTTCCTAGATATTATCATATATCATATATTTTTCATATATTTAGGTTAGATTCCCAACATATATTTATTCTATATTACTATTATTATCATTTCCTTCCTTTCTTCTTTTTTTCACATCATTTTCTTGAGACTATCAGTCTCCTTAATTCACATATTTTTTTCACACATATTGTTTCACATTTAATCTTTTTTACATATTTTATTTGGATATGGAGATTATGCTTCAATATATAATTTTCCCATCTTTTTCACTATTCTCATCTTTCACTTTTCACACATTTTAGTCAATATTATCACATCACCATTAAATATATTTTTATCAAATACATATTAGTATTTATATTCAGCACTGAACACAATTTTATCATTTATAATATAGTTATAGTTTAATCATAGGTATATGGAAATTTCACAATTTTGTTTAATTATATATAGGTGTTATTATGGTATTACACTATTGTAAAATTATATGTGATCTTTATTATTATTTGAGTAGTATATATTGGGTGAGATCTAATAGAGGTTTTTCATTTCTTTATTTAAATGAAATTGGATGGCAATCCGAGAATAGGTCATCTACTATTCAATCTGAATAGGCTATATACAATACCTTGTATAGTGATCACGTGATCTATAATATTTAATATTGCTATTTATTACTTTGTGAGAACTTTGATTGCTCATATATAGAGGATCTATCTACTCTAGAATAAATCCTTTGCATAATTATACTTATACCGGAGTCAAATTGTTGATATAGGAATTATACTATATATAGATCGGGGCTTGATTATTACAGTCTGAATACGATCTGGATACTCGAGCTTCCATTAGACTATCCTTGGTTGACGTTATCGTCTCTCTGAAGCAGCTATACCTGTCAATCAGAGACAATAAGGCAGCACTAACTTAGTGGTCACAAAGCAATAGGCCCGCTTAAGATCTGAACACCTGGGATTGGCTGACCACGGCATTCAGGGGTACTTAAGTCTTTCTCAGTGAGACATTCGGCTTACCTTCATAAAGCATAGAAGCAAAACGCCGCGTCGGTTAGTGGCGCATGTTTATACCCCTTATGTCTTGAAATAAGCGATCTTACTATGTGTTTCAGTGAAAGTCATATGTTATTATGCCGAGAGGTTTCTAAATATACGTGACTCTAACCACCAAAAGCTCTGTCAAAAACAATAAAACAAAATAAAAAAAATTAAAATTTACATACAAGTGTGGTTTCTCTTATTGTTATTCAAATAACACTGGATATTACCAATAATCCTCCGCATACAGATCAAACCAGTATATATGGTAATCTTACAACTGTAACCATAAGTATGACATTAAATACAGCACCGCACATAGTTTATTGCTACACGCTAGGAAAGAGAAGGGTCCATCTCCGCTGACTGATTATACAGAGAATCTAGCCATCTATCCCATACATTATAGTACTATATTATATATATATGTATGTAGCAACCACATCTACCTGAGATATCCAAGCTTCCAGAGTTGGCCCATTATTTGCCATCCAATCCCTTGCTATACACACTTTGACAAGCGTGCAAAGGTTATTAATATAGCGAATAGCAGGCTTGTCAATTATGTCCTCATTTATTACAGCCAATATGCATGCTGCAGAGGTAAGAATATCCTGAGGTATACCCGTAGCAACAATAACCCTGAATACTCTTTGCCAAAAGGAGTTTACTATAGGACATGACCATAACAAATGCCAAAAAGTACCCTCAGACGAATTGCATTTGGGATACTTTGAGTCCGTCCTTCCCCCTATTCTCAGTAACCTGACGGGTGTCATATATACTCTATGTAATATGAAGTATTGTATCTGCTGGTATCTTACAGACATAGTGGCAAGGCGAGGACTGATAAGAGCTGCACTCCAGTCATCCTCCACCAACACACCAACATCGTTTTCCCATTGTTGTTTTATAGATACTAAATCACACTCATGATTCAGTAAGTTAGAGTAGATCACAGAGATTAAGCGATTAAGACTAATAGATTGTAATAAAGTTTTAATAGGAGAGTCCTGTATAGTCAAAGGAGCTGCAGAAAATTGGGCATTAATAGCATGTCTGAGCTGAAGGTATCGAAATAAAAAATTATTGGGGACGTCAAATTCTAGTTGTAGTTGATGAAAGGACTTTAGAACTCCCGCCTGAAATATTTGTCCCACTGGCGCCAGGCTTCTCCAACTTGGATGGCAGAGAGCTCCTTAAGGCTATTGGCATGGGCTAGCGGAGTATCTGGATCTATGCCTTCTGCCTGCAGTATACGTGAGACAATCCTCCAAATATTGATGGCCTGCTTAATTAAGGGCACGTTGACTATGTGTATATTATTGCTCAAAAGCAGACGCAGGGGCGATAGACCTGTCTTGGACTGGGCCAATATGAGGATTCAGCATTTTTATCATTTATCCATTCCCATATATGTGATAGTTGTGCGGCATAATAATATAATTTGAAAAGGGGTGGTGCCAAGCCACTACAGTCTCGAGATATGGTTAGAGTGTCCAACTTGATCCTAACTCTTTTGTTAACCCAGAGTAATGAGGACAAAAGACCATCAATCTGTTTGAAAAATTTCTGAGGAATATATACTGAGGAATGATTCAAAATGTAGAGGATTTTTGGCCGGAGAACCATTTTGACTAAGTTTATCCTGCCTGTTAAAGTTAGTGGCAATTTACCCCATATCGGGACAAGGGACTTGAGATATTCAATCTATGGCTGTACGTTCATTGATAAGTATTTATGAGGTGTATAAGAGATCCAGATTCCCAAGTATTTAAATGAATCCACCCACTTTAGAGGAAGATTTATGATAGTAACATTGGGGCGAGTTCTCTTGAATGGGAGGATTTGTCCCAGTTAACAATCCTGAGTATTTTCCAAATAAATCAATTATTTCTAGAGCCTTAGGCATAGAGGTCTCATATCGCGAGATAAAGAGCAGTATGTCGTCCGCATAAAGTGCAATTTTATCTACCCTTGAGCCTAGCTGAAAACCATAAATATTTGATTGAGCACTAATCAGACAAGCTAAAGGCTCAATAGCCATAGCAAATAAAATGGGTGACAGGGAACATCCCTGCCTTGTTCCCCTATATAGGGAAAATGATGCAGAAACAAGACCGTTTACCGACACTCTCGCCACAGAATCCATATATAATAGTTTTACCCACTTAATATATCCCGGGCCAATACCAAATCGTTCCATGGTTTCCCAAAGATAAAGCAACTCGACCGAATCAAACGCCTTAGCGGCATCTAGTGAGACAATAATGGAGGTTTGTGCATCTTCCCGTTTTAACTGTAAGTGTGTAAATAATTGGCGTAGATTGACTGCCGTGGACTTACCAGGCATAAAGCCTGTCTGGTCAGGGTGTATCAGTTGGGTTATGACCTGATTAATCCTAGAGGCCAGTACTTTTGTCTGTGGGGAGGAGAGATATAGGTCTATAAGAATTGGGCCTAGTAGCGTCTTTCTCTGGTTTAGGTAAGACAATTATTAATGCCTCAGACATACATTTGGGCAATGTATTAGTTGTGTACAATTGATTAAAGAGTTCAAATAGTTGGGGTACAAGTATTTTACTGTGTTTTTTGTAAAACTCAGGCAGCATCCCATCTATCCCTGTGGCTTTACCATTGGGAAACGAGTTTAACCACTTGCCTGGCACGGTCGTATCAGATACGAACGCACCAGGCTGGGCTTTCCCTGACATGATCGTATCTGATACAACCAGTCAGAAATGCCCACTAGGCCGCTGTGGGAAGCTAATCTTCCCACAGCTGAATACATCAGAGGGACCTTCTGGTCCCTCTGCAAGCATGGCTGCCTTGCCAGCGTGTCCCGATCACTGCTGTCCACAGTGATCTGGCACCGTCGGCAACCCCCACCCGGCGCACTGCCATTGAAGCAGCAGCCACGGCTCATGTAGCCGCAGCTGTTGCTGTGACCTGATCTCTGTGGCCAGCAGTGATCGGGCAGCTGGCCCCAGCAGCTGCGGCTCTGGCAGCCGCTGCTTCTGCTCTGTACCCGGGCCGCCAGCGGGAGACCCTCCCGCTGTGGCTACAGCACTACAGTGATCACTAGGTGATCACTGTGTGGTGGAGGAGCAGCAGGAGTGGCTCTGGAAGCCGCCGCTGCTGCTCTGTATCCGGGCCACCAGCGGGACACGCTCCTGCTGTGGCTCTGGAACTACAATGTACAAGAAGCGGCAGCTCTGGCTGCTGCTTCTATGTACACAGGCAGCCCCCCGCACACTCCCACCCCGGCCTCAGCTCCTCCTCCTCATCCCCCATGATGCCAGTTTTGATAAGGGCCACAATAGTGTGTGTATATATATATATATCGCAGAGCCTCTGATTAGGGATGGCAACCGACCATCGATGGTTTGCAAACCATCGATGGTCTGACTGAAAACAAGTGGTTTGACATTGCTGGTGGCCATCAATGTTGCACCATCGATGGCAACCCTCAATCGATGTTAATGGAAGCATCGGCAGATGTGGTCTACATAGATCTCCTCGACCAATCGCTAAACAATTGATGGCTTCTAACGATGGATGAACCATCGATGGTACAGTTGTCAATGGCCATCACTACAGTATAACAAACGTCACTATTTTTATGGTATACTGTGTTTTAAAAAAAATGTTTTGCAAATAAAATAGTGATGGATAAGTTTAAAATTATGTTCTTGACCTAATTCAATCATAAAAGAAACCGACAATTTTGGAGCGGTTTTTGGAAAAAGAATTAGGGCCTGATTCAGACCCACTCGCGAGCGGCTGTCCGCTCGCAAGTGGGTCGATGTTATGCACTGAGCATGCGCACGACGGAGGGAGCTCCGTCGTGCCCATGCGCCAGACGCGACGAGCGAAGGAAAGTCCTTCGCTCGTTGTGTCCGATCAAAGGGGGCGTGCTGTCAATGTTGATTGACAGCACGCCCCCTTTGGTGGGCGTGCCGGGGGCGTGCCTCCCTGACGGGGGCGTTCCCACTGACATCACTAGTGATGTCAGTGGGAGTGATTTTGGCTCTGATAGAGCCAAAATCATTCCGGAGCTTGCGGTTGAAAACCTCAACCGCAGGCTCCGGCTCGCAATTTCGATGGTCGCGATGGTCTCGACCATCGCGGCCATCAAAAAGCACGCTCGTATAGCCTGTGGGTGGTGACCCACAGCTATACGAGCGTCCAGGAGGACGCTCCATGAAGATGGAGCCCGGCCCTCATTCAGAGCGTGCGCTCTGCTCAGAGCGTACGGCTCTGAATGAGGGCCTTAGTCAGTTAAGTGGTTAAGGCTACCTCGATTTCCTCTATTGTCAGGGGAGAATCCAAAAAATCCCTCGCCTCTGGCGAGAGTGTCGGAAGTGAAATAACAGAGAAATTTTCACACCTCCAGTTGAGTATAATTCAATCTAGATTTGTATAATTGATGGTAGTACCCGTACAAATTCCTCCGCTATCTCTGGAGTACGCACATATGCAACGTTATCTGAACCAACTAATTTAACCACAGTGTTTGATGACTTCTGTTCTAATCGAGCCAGGTTAGCCAAATATGATCCAGGTCTATCGCCTGATGCATAATGTAAATGCAAATTAAAACGAATCTTATATTGGGCCTTGTCCATTAAGCAGTGCTTCGATAATTTTTGGGCAGCACACCATGCTCTTTTATTTGCCTCTGAACCATATAGGCTAATTCTAAAAATTTGCAGGACACTTCCAAATCCAATTCAGTTTTTTTATAAGAAGACTTTAATTTAGCAACTTTTTGAATTAAAGAACATCTTAGAAATGACTTAAAGGTATCCCAGAGAACAGCAACAGAAGCAGTGCCACTATTTAATTAAAAAAATTCTTTCCATTCGGCTTCTAACTCCGCCCCAGGTCCCATGCGGGACAACCAGAACTGGTTGAGCTCCCAAAATTGTTGACCGCGTTGTCCCTCCATGTCCAGACTGACTGACAATGGGGAGTGGTCGGATATACCCCTAGTCTCATACATTATCTTATGTATTCTCGGCAATAAGCCTGTAGTAACTAATGCCATATCTATCCTGGAGAACGTTGAGTGTGGGTAAGAGAAACAAGAATATTGTTTCACATTAGGATATCTCATCTTCCAAGCATCTACCAATCCCATTCCCCGGACCATACTTGAAAAACCAGTTCCCCTCCCCTGTGTATCTGGAGCTGACATTCTATGCCTGTCTAGCAATGGGTCTAGGATATTATTAAAATCCCCCAGGCACAAGGCGGGTGTGTCCGGGAATATAGCCAAAAATTCAGCCACCTTTTTGAGAACCTCATGTGAGTATGGTGGTGGAATGTAAACCACCAGTAACAATATAGATATAGAATTAATTTAAAATTTTATGAATACATATCTACCCCAGGCATCACACTGCACCTGCTCCATTGAGAATTGGACAGATTTACGCACTAATATGGACATGCCCCTGGATGCAGAAGTGTATGTATAATGATGTGTCCAAACAATCCATGGCTTTTTTAAAGACATCAATTTCTCTCCAATCAAATGAGTCTCCATAAGACAGATTATATCTGAAGCATACTGTTTCACCTGTTCTCTTGACCGTCACATTTAAACCCCTCACGTTCCAAGCGAGAGTTTTAACCTTTTGCAATGCCGTCATTTGATATATTTTGGAAAGTACCTAAACAGCCTTGGAAACATACAGAGGAAATTAATACAATATCACACATAGCAGAAGAAAACCTTTACACAGAAAAAAATAATAAAATATCCCATATCAACTGATATTAGGCCTTCCCCTAGAACACCCCCCACCCTGTATACCAAACCCAACCTAGGCATACCTGTACCTGAACACCCTACCCCACTCTATTAAACTAAACTAGGCAATACAGTTATATTATTATTACCTTACTACCAACAAGATAAATGGAGCAAAATATATACATATATTATACAAATATCCATAAATGGAGTCGTCCCCCGGGAATAAACACACGTCTTTGAAAAATACAATATTGGATTGATCGATAACTAACCAGTGGAATCACATGTATCAATCTACCAATACGCGATTTAAAAAAAAAATCCCACCATTATTAATGGAATGAATGGATATATTAGCCAGACATTATGAGATAAAAGATATTATGAGTATATTCATAAATATATGGCGCCAACATCAGTAGGTCCCAATTTATATATATACTTTGTCTATTCAAGCAATTACAGCACTAAAGCACAAACTTTAGAAACCATAACAAGATGGAAAAAACATTTGCCGTATGTGAACAGCTGGCTGATGTAGCGTCAGACATCAATCATGAGCCATTGCATCCCTGGCAGGTCTGCGATGGTCCAGCCAAAGCGCTGCCTCCCTTGGAGTCATAAAAAATTTGGTTTCCCCATCAGCAACTACACGGAGTTTAGATAGGTATAATATGGCATATGAAATATTGAGGTCCCGTAGGCGCCGTTTTATCAGTAGAAATTGGGCCCTGTCCGTTTGTATTTCCATAGCGAAATCTGGAAACACTGAAATACGAGTCCCGTTCCATTGCAAAGGACCACTAGTGTGGGCCAAGCTGAGGATAGAGTCCCGGTCACAATAGTGCCGGAACTTTGCTATTAGAGTACGCGGTGGCGCCCCAGGCGGCAAGGGTCTAGAAGGCACCCTGTGAGTTCTCTCAATCGTAAAATAGGATGAGAAAGAAGTAGAACCAAATGTGTCAGACAGCCATTTTTCCAGGAATTTCTCAGGATTGGGACCCTCCTCCTTCTCTGGTAATCCCACGAATCGTACATTATTGCACCTCAGGTGTCCATCCATGTCAGACATTTTCCTCTGTACAGAAAGAAGCTGTGAGCCCATAGAGTCAATTTTGACACTCAAAGGTGTTATCTTATCCTCCAGGGTGGAAGTGCAAGTTTCCACCTCGCCAACTCTCTCATGCACACACTGCAGGTCATGGTGTATAATTGAGAGATCTGACTGCACTTTTCCAATTTTTCCTGACAGCCTAGTCTCACAAGCTGTCACTGCCTCGAGAACGCGTTGAAACGCAGCGTCTGATGGCTCAACCGAGGCTACCGATTCTGCTGGAGATGTAGGAGGGGAGTTATCACCCTGTGCAGTAGAAGTGGATTGAGCAGGAGGCACTCTGGAGAATTTTTCTAGCTTCGCTGCAGCAGCAGAATTTTTCCCCATCATGAGAGTATATATGGGAGGGTCTAGCCGTATATTACTGTATAGGGCTAAAAATAGTAGTTTAGAGGAAGATTTATAAAGAGTCACTCTTTCTATATTGATGATACAGGTGGGAATTATATTAAGAACAGCAGTTGTCAGGAGATATGCTGGATAAGAGGCTGCCCCTCCTATGTAATTCAGTGTGAGTTGGAAAGCACTGCCTTGTGTCATAAGTATCCGGACTGAGCCCACTTTCAAGGTCAGTAGAGGCTACTCTCATCATCAGCAGCTCAGGGAGACCACTTGCCTTACTGCCTCTCTGCCGCCAGCCGCTGGGAAGAAACACCCGCAGTCACATACAAGCCGCCGCCGGGACTCTGCACATTCAGGGAAGATGGCGCCGACAGGTCATGCGGACAGGCCCTGTCCACCTAAAACTCCTCTAGCTGGGTAAGTACGCGCCCGCAGCCGCAACCAAGCTGCTCTCCATGGCCAATAATGTTTCCGCCGGCAGTCACCGCTATGAAGTCTCGTTGGAGCCGACAGACTTAGTGCAATGGATATTTTGGTCCGGAGAGCACACCTAAACATGTGCTATTACATGCTCTCTGTGGCCATGCCCCCAGCACCATCTGTATCTATGTTAATAAGATTTACAATACTGTGTTTAAGAAGGGGGTTATTTTCAAATATATTTTGATATGCTTCCTGGGTGATATATCAGGCATACAAGGGTGATAGACAGCACTATATAAGTGACCTATGCATGTATCACTACAATTACATTAGAGTTTTATGAGAACTACTTTCCAATTAATAATCCCTCTATGTGTACCAAAGGATAGAGGGGCTGATTCAGACCCGCTCGCGAGCGCATGACGCTCGCAAGCGGATCGATGGTGCCAAATTGCGCATACGCACGATGGAGGGAGCTCCGGCATGCGCATGCGCGAGACCCGAATAACGACGGCCAAGCCGTCGTTATGGGTCTCGCACCAAAGGGGGTGTGCTGTCGATGGTGAGTGACAGCACGCCCCCTTTGGTGGGCGTGCTGGGGGCATGGCTGCCAGACGGAGACGTTCCCATGGGAACGCCTACCGTCTGAGTCCGGCCCCACTGCCATCAGTTGTGATGTCAGTAGGAGTGATTTTGGCTCTGATAGAGCCAAAATCACTCCAGGGCTTGCGGTCACCAAGACCCTACCGCAGAGTCTCGTCGCAAGCCCGATGATTTTGACCATCGCGACCATCATCATGGATGCTCGCTATAGCTTTGGGTGGTAACCCACAGCTATGCGAGCGTCCATGAGGCCGCTCCAAGTTGAGGGAGGAGGGCCCTGATTCAGAGCGAGCGCTCTGGTCAGAGCGTCCGGCTCTGAATCAGGCCCAGAATCACTTTGAATACACATTGGGGACGCATCTCATCACTTTTGTCTCATGAATATTACTTGAGAAATGACAATATAATAACATATGGGAGACTCCATGTGATTTAATATAAATTCACCAATATTGTAGATAATTTCTGATAGCCATATTTGAGGCTATCATAAATATATCTGTCTTATTAGCCAATCCTACTACATGTGGTACATGCAAGGAACTATATATCATTAACTTGCCATAATCACCTTACTGTGACGTAGTTTTCGTGATATTAGTGCGCCGCTTCTTTTTAATCACAATTCTTTATTTCATAAACACTTCTATTTTTAACCTATTTTCACTGTTTTTTTGTATTGTATTATAATATTGAACAATAAAAGTTATATTTTAATTTTCATTTGCACCATTAGGGATATTTCGACCCTTTTCTCTTCCTTTTTGGTAACTGTTTTCTCCAGTTAATGATGGCAGTAAAAGGGAGTTCTTCCAAAGTTAAAGCTAGTAAAGTTACTTTATTTTATACCTGCTCCGAATGACAGGTAAAATTAACTCAGGGGTGTTCGGAGCCACAAGCTCTCTGTCAGCTGTGAAGTGAGGGTCCAGGAATTGCGACTACCTGAAAATGACTCATCTGAGATGGTAGAACCACTTGGCTTACGGCACTGGTGCGTTCTCTCGCAGAAACACTGCAGGAGTGAGGTGAGTGAGTCTTTACCTGCTCAGCCTTGTTGGTCACATACTCCAGTCACATGATGTGCAACACAACCCTTATCTTGACACAAGTGTTCCACATTTGGTCAAACAGCTGAACCTCAGTGGGTTTCTTCTATGCAAAAAGGTTATGCTTTAAGTTTATTTGCATATTCCCTTGATTGTTTATGTGAGGCTTCCACATTGTCAAAGTCACATTACCGATCAAGTTCTTCTAGATTACATTTTCCTGATGAATCAGATTCAGATTTGTTTCCAGAGAAAGGTGAAGATATTCCGGAGGTACTGAGGTTGATGTTTCAGCCTGGGAGGATGATTTCTCTTCTAGACAGAGTGTTGAGAGTGCTGGCTATATATCAAGGAGCAAATATATCACAATCTGCATCTCAGATGTGGATGGGATGTGATAATATTGCCCAAATTCGCAATGCGATATTTGAATACACTGCAAGGATGTATCAAATATCACATGCAGCAACAGAGCTTTCGAGAAAGCTCTGACCCTGCAAATGTTCTACCTGCACCTCCCCCCCAACCACCACCAAGTGACCATCCTCCCTGCGAGATCCTCCCCACGAGCTATGGAGGCTCTTTCGTTTTCAGGTCCTGCACTGTTTGGGTCAGGTTTGCAGGTCTAGATTAACAAGGAACCTCCACCATACTCCACTGTTGACCGCAGACACTCATTATTGAACCACTCTTCATTCCTTCGGCGAACAAACTGCCTTCTGTTACAGCCAAACAGTTCACATTTTGACTCATCAGTCCAGAGCACCTGCTGCCATTTTTCTGCACCCCAGTTCCTATGTTTTAGTGTATAGTTGAGTCGCTTGGTCTTGTTTCCACGTCAAAAGGGATGGCTTTTGGCCGCGGTTCTTCCATGAAGACCACTTCTGGCCAGACTTCTCTGAACAGTAAATTGGTGTACCTAGGTCCCCATCTGGTTTCTGTCAGTTCTGAGCTGGAGAGTGGTACAATAATGAATGACTGCAGGCATTAATGAAGCATGGTAGAGATTCCTTGCAAGTTTTGCATTTTGTTAATAGATAAAAATATTAACACTTCTATTATTGAAAGCATTCTTACTTTGGATCATTCTTTCCACACCCGTCTGCACAGTACTGTGTACACATATATATATAAAAGCATACCTCCTAACTGTCCCGCATCCAGCGCGACAGTCCCGTTTTTCTGGGACTGTCCTGCTGTACCACCCATGGGCCGCAGTGTCCCATGGTGGGGGGGAAGTTGGGGTGTGCAGGAGAAGAACAAATGCTGTGCACGTGCGCACGGCCTCTGCTCACCAGTATATGCAGAGCCTGGGGGCTGCCCAGCATCTCGGAGATTGCTGGGCATGCCCCCATAGTGATGTAAACAGGGAGAAAACACGGGGCTCTGCCCCATTTTCTGGAGGCCCCTCCCACTTACCCAAAGCCCCACCCCTTTTTGGTCACGCGCTCCTGCTGTGAACTTTCATTGACCCAAACTTCCTCAGGGGTACTGATCATGTGCAGCCCCAGGGGAGATAGTCTCTGGCCTGCCAGCAATAGCCTAGCCCAGGAAAATCTCTGGGGACCCATTAGTAGAGGGGGTCGCAGGGCAAAAGGGCCTGGGTGTTGGCATTTTCTGGGTCGCCTGAGCCAGTTAAAGGCCTACGGTGGAGTCTGTGGATAAAAGTAGCAGACAAAGAGTGAGAGGGGAGTTCAATGTGGAGCTGGTCCATCGTGTAGCACCCCAGAGATCAGAGTACTAAGGATAGAGGGGTATCCCCAAGACCAGAGTCCAGCAACAGCCTTGGGGGTTGGTTACACTTGGCAAGATGCAGCCATTTAACAGCCATGAGGGCTGGTAATGTTTTAACAAGATGCGGCCTTTGGGCCATGTAGCAGCCTTGAGGGCTGATGATGTGTAGCAAGATGCGGCCTATGGGCCATGGAGCTAGATGCGGCCTTTGGGCCATGTAGCAAGATGTGGCCTTTGGACCATGTAGCAGCCTTGAGTGCTGTTGATGCGTGGCTTGATGCGGCCTTTGGGCCGTGTAGCAAGATTTAGCCTTTGGGCCGTATAGCAGCCTTGAGGGCTGATGCTGTGTGGCTTGATGCGGCCTTAGGGCCATGTAGAAAGATGCGGCCTTTAGGCCATGTGACACTTGGAAAGATGATGCTGGGGCCACAAGCAGCAGTACACTGGATTGCATGCAGAAGACGCTGATGTGCAACTTGTGCCGCTAGGTTGACACAAGCGGCAGTCCACTTGATTGCGTACACAGGACGCTGATGTGCAACTTGTGCTGCTGGGTTGACACAAGTGGCAGTATATGGATAGTGGCCTGTGCCGTCTAGATAACTCAAGCAGCAGGACACTGGAATACATAGACTGGAGACTCTGGAGTGCAGCCCGTGCTGCCTAGATGACACAAATGGCAGGACACTGGAATACATAGACTGGAGACACTGGAGAGTGGACAGTGCCGCCTAGATGACACAAACAGCAGGAGACAATACAGAACAAGCAGGAGAACTGGATACTCGACTGAACAGGAGACTAACCACCAGAACCAGAAACACATGAAAATGCTATCACCAGCATCTGAGCAGCCTATGCACAAGAAAGAAATAGTCATAGTAGCTAATCCGATCAGACCAGGGAAGACAGACAGCTGGTAGGCGGAGCTCAGCAAATGATCGCCCGGTGTTCGCCTCGCCCAGCATTCGCAACGCGGTAGCTTGTGACAGTACACCCCCTTGATGAGGGGTTAAAGGACCCTGGCTTGTCAGGAAAGTTCACAAAAAAAAAGTTCTTCAAAGTAGGAGCATGCAAAGATCTTTCGGGAACCCAGGAGTGCTTGTCCGGTCCATAACCCTTCCAATGGACCAAGAATTGAAGGCAACCTCGCGAGAGTCTGGAATCAAGGATTTTCTCCACAACAAATTCCTGGCGACCCTAGACGAGAACCGGTGGAGGTCTGACTGAATGCCTAGGAGTAAACTTGGAGGAGAAGAACACTGGCTTCAGGAGAGCACAATGAAATGTGTTGTTAATCCTAAAAGTACTGGGTAATTTTAGTTGAAAGGCCACAGGATTAACCAGCAAAATTATTTTACATGGGCCAATGAATTTGGGACCCAACTTCTTTGACCTCTGGCAAAGGTTAATGTTCCTGGAGGACAGCCAAACCTAGTCCCCCATTTTGAAGTTACAGGGCCTACGATGTTTATCGGCCCAAACCTTGGAAGACCGGATGCTTGGAGAAGAGATGGTGCACCTTTTTCCAGACTGACCGTAACCTTGAAACAAACTAAGGAGTTCTGGTTGATGTGGTCTCAAAGGAATTACTTCTAGGATGAGTCCCAAAATTGCAGAAAAAAAAGAGAAACAGAAGAAGCAGAATGGCAGGAGTTATTGAAGGCAAATTCAGCAGAAGGCAAAAGAGGAACCCAGTAGTTTTGATACTTGGAGATGAAACAGCGGAGGTACTGCTCCAAGGACTAAGTGGCCCGCTCCATCTGTCCGTTGGATTGAGGGTGATAGCCTGATGGCAGGCTGACATTAATACCCAGGTCAGGACAAAAACACCTACAAAAACGAGCAACAAATTGAGTCCTTCGATCAGAGATGATATCTGATGGAAGCCTATGAAGTCTAAAGACATGTTGAATAAACAATACTGACAATTCCTTAGCTGAAGGTAATTTGACAAGGGGAACGAAATGAGCCATCTTGGAGAATCTGTCAACAATGGTGCAGATGACTGAACAGTGGGAAGATGATGGAAGATCTACCACAAAATCCATACCAATATGGGTCCAAGGTTTTGAGGAAGTAGGCAGTGGACATAGCAGACCTGAAGGAGTAGTCCAGAGAGTCTTATTCCTGGAACAGATGTCACAAGTCAATGTCACAATGTCATGAACATCCCGAGACATGGACTGCCACCAAACTAAATGGGAAAGTAGTTCAAGAGTTCTAGAGATGCCTGTATGACCAATAGCTTTAGATGAGTGAAAGTCCTTCAGGACTGTTTTACAAAACTTTTCAGGAACAAAGAACAATGCTGGTGGCATTTTAGGAGGAGCTTCAGATTGGCAATGCCTGAGGGAATCTGCCAGAGTTCTGGTCAAGGCTAAATGAATATGGGAAGCCAGAATGATGGTCTCCTCAGAAACAGCAAGAGAGTGAGTAATGGGAAAACTTTGTGAGAGGGTATCTGCCTTCAGATTCTTGGACCCAGGTCGAAAGGAGATGAGATAGTTGAAACGGGTGAAGAACAGAGCCCATCGTGCCTGTCTAGCATTCAGCCTCTTGGCAGTTTCAATATAGGACAGACTCTTATGGTCTGTCAGGACTGTAACCACATGATTAGCCCCCTCTAACCAGTGCGTCCAGTCCTCAAAAGCCCACTTGATGGCCAAAAGCTCCCGGTTACCAACATCATAATTCCTTTCTGTGGAGTCAAATTTTCAGGAGAAGAAGGCACATGGATGTAACTTGCCATCTTTAAGTTCCTTCTGAGAAAGAATGGTGCTGACTCCAATCTCAGAAGTGTCCACCTCAACCACAAATGGAAAATCCAGATTAGGATGTTGAAGGACAGGAGCAGACACGAAAGCCATCTTGAGCAAACTGAAAGCTTGAATGGCGCTGGTGGACCACTTAGCTACATCAGCCCCTTTCTTCATTAATTCCACAATGGGAGAGACAATGGAAGAGAAGGATTTAATAAATCTGCGGTAATAATTTGCAAAACCAAGAAAATGCTGGATGGCCTTCAGCGTAGTGGGTTGTACCCAATCCAAGACGGCCTTCACCTTGCTTGTGTCCATGGAGAATCTTTCAGAGGAAATGACATAACCCATGAAGGACACCTCCTTCACCTCAAATTTGCACTTCTCCAACTTGTCGTACAAATTGTTCTCTAAGAGTCTCTGTAACAACGGCCTCACGTGCTGACTATGTTGCTCTAAGGACTTGGAATAGATGAGGATATCATCTAAGTAAACCACCACAAAGACTCCAAGAAAATCCCTTAACATCTCATTGATGAAGTCTTGGAAGACAACTGGGGCGTTGGAGAGACCAAACGGCATGATGTGGTATTCGTAATACCACATCATGTGTTGAATGCCGTCTTCCACTCATCCCCTTCTCTGATCCGGATAAGATTGTAAGCTCCCCTGAGATCGATCTTAGAAAATATAGAAGCCTCTCGAAGCTGATCAAAGAGAACAGAGATGAGCAGCAGGGTATAACAAGTTCTTGATGGTTATTTTATTTAACCCTCGGATGTCAATGCAGGGATGGAGTGATCCATCTTTTTTCAGGACAAAAAAAAACCTGCCCCTACTGGAGACTTGGATGGCCAGATAAATCCCTTCTCCAGGGTCTCTTGGATATACTCCTTCATTGCTTTGCCCTCAGGAATAGACAGAGGGTATAGTCTGCCTTTGGGAAGTCTATATCAGGCACGAGGTCAATAGCACAGTCATAAGGTCGATGAAGTGGCAGAATGTCTGACTTTTTTTTAGAAAATACCACAGCCAGATCACGATATGGAGCACAGATGGATGAGGACTCCTATGGATTAGCAGCCGCAAGACAAATGGGTTGAAAAAGACACTGAGAGAAACATGAGGTTCCTCACTGAAGTATTTTACCAGTTTGCCATTGGATCATGGGGATATGTTTCTTGAGCCAAGGTAATCCCAACACCACTGGAGCAAGTGGGCAGTGAAGCAAGAGAAAGGTCAACTCTTCGAGATGCAGGACAGACAATCATATAGGAGGAGTCCGGAAGGCATCCGGAACCTTGGACAGATCTTCGCCATCGAGACCAACAACTGCAACTGGATGAGATAAGGGCTCAGGGGTTAGCCCCAATGTGCTAAAAAATGACAGGTCCATAAAATTATTTGCAGCTCCACTATCCAAGAAGCCAGGAACGTAAATATGAGCAGTTGGTAAACGAATTACTGTGGAGATAAGGACTGAATTTTCAGGAGAGATGGATGTAAGGCCTAGATGTAACTCTCCTAATACACCTAGACCTTGCCTTTTCCCGACTTAACAGGACAAAGCTGGGCTACACGTCCTTTTCCTCCATAGTACATACAAAGGACCAAAGAGCGTCTCCGGTGCTTCTCCTCAGCTGAAAGACGAAAAGTTCCCAATTGCCCTCCATAGTACATACAAAGGACCAAAGCGCATCTCAGGTGCTTCTCCTTAGCTGAAAGACAAAAAGCCCCCAATTGCATTGGCTCTTATGGTTCAGGCAAAGACATCCAAACAGGAGACCGAGGAGCCTGAGATGGTAAGTTCTTTTCCACTCCCGGAGTCGTCGGTCAATGCGAATGGCCAGGTTCATTAAGCCATCCATGTCTTCTGGAGAAGGATATTTTACTAAGATTTCTTAAATTTGGTAGGAGAGTCCCCAACGAAATTGGCTCTGGAGAGCAGAGTCATTCCACCCAGAATCGACAGCCCATTTATGGAACTCTGTACAGTAATCCTCGGCTGCCCTGTTCTCCTGCTTCAGGGACCGGAGACTAGCCTCTGCCAAAGCGGCTTTGTCCGGATCATCCTAAAGCAGACCAAGTGCTGTGAAGAAGGAATCCATGGTCTGGAGGGCCGTACTAGTGGCTGGAAGACCGAAGGCCCAAGTCTGAGGGTATCCCTGTGGCAGGGAAATAACGATTCCTACTCGTTGAATTTCCGAGCCAGAGGATCTGGGCCGGAGTTTAAAGTAGAGTTGACAACTCTCTCTAAAATTTAGGAAGTCTTTACGGTTACCCAAAAAATTTGGGCTCGACCACAGGTGCTGGAGCAGAAACAACCTCTCTTCTACCTGTAGTGAAAGTTCCTCTACTTCTTGGGTAAGGGCCTGAATCTGGGCTGCCAGGATTTCAGCAGGATTCTGAGAGGGCTCCATAAATAAGGAGCTAAATAAATGTAAATACCCCTATCGTCTCTTTGGCCGGTGATAATGTTAGGGATAGAGGGGTATCCCCAAAGCAGAGTCCATCAACAACCTTGGGGGTTGGTTACACGTGGCAAGATGCGGTCGTTTAACAGCCTTGAGGGCTGGTGATGTTTTAACAACATGTGACCTTTGGGCCGTGTAGCAGACTTGAGGCTAGTTGCGGCCTATGGGTCATGGAGCAGGATGCGGCCTTTGAGCCATGTAGCAAGATGTGGCCTTTGGGCCGTATAGCAGCCTTGAGGGCTGTTGACACTTGGCAAGATGACGCTGGGGCCACAAGTGGCAGTACACTGGATTGCATACTGAAGACGTTGATGTGCAACTTGTGCCGTCAAGTTGACACAAGCGGCAGTCCACTAGATTGCGTACGCAGGACACTGATGTGCAACTTGTGCTGCCGGGTTGACACAAGCGGCAGTCCACTAGATTGCGTACACAGGAGGCTGATGTGCAACTTGTGCCGCCGGGTTGACACAAGTGACACTGAATACATAGACTGGAGACGCTGGAGTGCAGTACGTGCCGCCTAGATGACACAAACAGCAGGACATTGAAATACATAGACTGGAGATGCTGGAGTGTGGACTGTGCCGCCTAAATGACGCAAAAGGCAGGAGACAATACAGAACAGGCAGAAGAACTGGATACTCGACTGAACAGGAGACTAACCAGCAAAACCAAAAACACATGAAAACGCTATCACCGGCATCTGAGCAGCTTACGTACAAGAAAAAAATAGTCATAGGAGCCAATCTGATCATACCAGGGAAGACAGACAGGTAGTAGGAGGAGTTCAGCCAAGGACAATCTGGCGTTCGCCTCTCCCAGTGTTCGCAACACGGCGGCTTGTGACACTATGCCCAGCATTCAGGGGAAGACAGTCTTTATGAGAGATCTGAAGGGTTAGTGGTTGTGGCACAGGAAGCTGCACAGTAAAGAGAATCCTGGCTGCATGTAGCTGGTGCAGGATGCCTGTCAGGATCCTGGCTGTTAAGAGTTGTCTGATCACTGGAGGGAGTGTTATGGTCAGACTGCTGCTGTTTACCCCTAAAAATTGTGCTGTCGCTGGATGCACAGGAGGCTCCTACATTGTCTGCCTGCCCCAGACAGAGTGCTGATGTATCAAGTGACAGCTGCTGGAGAGGAACCAGGTAAGGTGGATGGTGTGCGCTGCCCATGGGAGAAGAAACCCGGCGGGTCCTTGCTGAGGGCAGTGGAAAGGAATCGGGCCAGCAGTACCGCCGTGAAGGAGCTAAGGGCCTTCTTCCCGCTTGGTACGGACACCGCCACGGTTAGGACAACTGTTGCCAACCCAGAGGAGTCAGATGCAGGAAGGACAGCCCAGCGGCGAGGGAGCCCGTCACTGAAGATGACAGCAGAAGACCGATGGAGAAGCGACCCGTAGGACCTGGGCTCTACATCCAGCACAGCCCAGCAGACACAGAAGATCAAGTCACAGCTGTGGAGAGGCACCGAAGGGAGAGTACAGTGCTCAGCATCCCAGGCGGCGCAAGAGTCTATCTATTGGAAGACAGCAGCGGAGGTGGTGGAAGAGCCTCTGCAAGGGATGAGACTTACAGACCAGTTCCCTTTGGCCCTGCTTAGTATTGCCCCACCTTGCCCTACGCTGTTGGTCTGGGTATGTGGAGGGTGTAACACCCTTAGCTGTTAATGTTGTCAAAAAGGGGGGAAACATTGGGAGTTGGTAGGGTTAGTCACCCTTGTCCCCTGCAGGTAAATCACAGAAGGAAGGTTACAAGGTTAAAGCCCCTCATCTGTCCCCCTTCTCTCCCTCCCACTCTATGATGTGTAATGCTGCTTGAGCATAGCTTGTCGGAGGAGAGTAGTTGTGGTTGGTATTAAAATCGACAGCTTAATCTGCATGGCCATATGTAGATGTTTAATGTAAATGCCCATCCTGCATTGCTACTGTATATTTTGCCATTTAATGTGACAGCTTAACCTGCATTGCCATATATTATGTTTAATGTGAACCCTCATTCTGCATTACTCTATGTATTAATTGTTCATTACTACTCACTATATATGCTTAATGCTAAATTAACAGAGCACTTATGCAAATCCCTAGTTTTGCCTGCTAAAGCCTGGACAAAGATACTGCGCTGGTGTGTCCCCGTCAAAACAACACACATACTGTATATGTTCAATGAATAAATGTATTAAAGAGACAAATAAGGAATAATAAAATGCTAAATAGCAGATCAATTTATACATCCTATATAGCAGCCAAATAATTTGTACACATACAATAACACCTTATATTGCAACAATGTCCTATTTGAATACAAAAATACATATCTCAAAGTTCTCTAATACAGAGATACCTGCATTATAAATCCTATATAGCAGCAAAATAACGATGTGATATAGACATACAATAATAACTTATATTGCAACAAGGCGAGCTCAGGGAGGACAGAAACCTCCCGTGGAGCAGAATGGACACCATACAAGTACAAAATATCAATTCTCAGAATAGTTATGCATATATGCCATAAATATATTGGAATAGTCCAGTATTTTATTTGAAATCCAAAAAAAGGAGAAACAGTCTAGAAATAAGCCACGGCTTGTTGTAGCCAAGATTAACCTCTAATTTCCAGTCATGTCTCTCAGCTGTGATTTTTTTTTTTAACTCAAATAATTTTTATTAGAGAAAATTTTTTTAATACAGATCATTTAGATTAATACAGAAATATACAATACAAGAATTACAGAGAAAAAAAATATGAAAAAAATCAATAAAATAGGAAATAAAAAAATGAAATGAAAATAAAAAAAAATAATAGCACATACTGTACATGTATTATCATTTTGAAACATGAACGATACTAATAGAAGGTGGCTTTGGATACGCCTTTCTTCCACAAACATAGTCTACATTATCTGGGAGGACATAAGGTATATTACAATCCTGCACAATATCACATAAAGTTTAACAAAACTACCTATGCCTATTGTCCTCAACTGCTCAAGACACGTTTCAGTCTGAATAACATTTTGACAATAACCCATAGGAACTTTTCCAATAGATATCACTTTCGGTTTGTTCCTATGTCCTCGTCTCTGGTGTTTGTCACTACTGGTGTGGTGAGCAAAGACCGATCTATGGAGTATTGGCAGAGCTTTAAACTAGGGGACCTGGTGATGTTATACTTCCCGTCTATGTACCTCCCTCCCCATAATTCAAGGACCTCAGAGAAATTTAATGGGAATGGTACTAATCCTACATCCTGCCTGGTGAAGAACATATAGCCACACAGTTCATTTAGTTAAATGACTAGTTTCCAAATTTTGGTAGCATTAGATCCCACCAGGATCACTCAGGGAACTTTAAATTTTAGATACATCCAAGACCTGACTAACTTAATAGACAACATCGCCGAGATGTACACTTTCAGTTATACGGGTAAGGAGCTTACAGGCTTATAAAAAGGAATTGGTACAACATAGACTAGTGTTAAACTACCTGACATCTATTACTGGTGGATATTGTGTAACTTTGGCCACCCAATTTGGTGTCAAATGATGCACATACATCACCAATAATATTAATGATGCCAGGTGATTGACCAGAGAATGGATGAAATCCTACAACTGAAATGGGAATTTTGGGAGAATCATAATTCTTCACTGTATGAGACGAAGGAAGCGGTAGAGAAATGGTTCTTGTGGTTAAATCCCATAAAATGGCTTTCTGGTCTAGGAGAGTGGATTGCTAGTGTAGATAAGCTCCTTATACTTGTTGTCATTTTAGTAATTGGTTTATGTGTCAGATGTATTCCTACTGTGTTGAAGTGTGGAAAACGTACCACCAAGGTGAACAGTGAAAATGAAATCATAATGGTGGTGAGTAGTGGTAGTATAGGTACTAAGGTTGATAAAGAACTGCATTACAATCCTGAAATTTAATGTACCATTAGATCATGGAATGTGAATAGGCTGAGTCAGATATAATAAAATGTATTGTAAATGTTTCGTTAAACATCATAGAAAATGTAGTCTCAAGTACCCCAACCTTCCTTTATAAGTTAGATGAGGTCCCACATTCTACCAATGGTCCCCTATAGATCCGCAGATGGCGTATAAGGGATGTTTTACCCTTTCCTGAGGCTCACTATTGACAGTTCAATTACCAAATTGTGTCATTCCGTATAGAACTTTAGATAATAATTTATTATGTCTGACTAAATAGATTAAGAATAGAATATGATAGTGTTATGTTTGCTATCAAAGGGTGGACTGTCAAAGTCAAATAATTGGGTATGATCGCATCTGAAGATATAGTTGTCTATAGTCTGATGACGAGTTACTTGGATGCTACTTTGCATCGGTGCAATCCAATGTGCACAAATGCGAATTCACATACACACACATACACAGATGCACATATGCGAATTCCACACACAGATGCACATATGCGAACGCATATGTATAAAATGGTTCCCACACGTTATAGATACTAACCAGAGTTATTATAGGTATTGTTAGCTAATAATTATGATGTAAGATGTACTTAAAAGAGATCTAAGGTTCAGAATACAGTGGACATGTCATGTTTGGTATCATACTAAATCCCTGTTTATTTGCAGACATCCGTTTCTATCGGCAAAGAAGTCGCATCATGCATCCACTAGTTATGGATGATAGGGAGTTATTGAGTAGAATGTTATTACTTGTATGCAGTTCTGTAGCCAGTTTTAACCAGTTCTTCGGCGGGAAGCTACACAATGTGACCATTGGAAGACTGAGCCATACCCCTGATGACACCGTATGAACTGAGCAATGACCAGATTGACCAGAAGCAAGAACCAATGAAAACCTGTCAATTTGTCCCTTTGTTAACTCTGAAACCTGTAAGGTAAATAGGCTTGTGTCCTGACCCCAGTGTACCCCAGTGTACAGACATCTGACCCCAGACCCCAGTATACAGACATCTTATTTTACTTCTGGACTGAATGACTGTATACTGGGACCAGTGCGCACGTGTATGTATCGGCTGTACTATTTTTTATTTTATTGCTTTTTACTCTAATTGTTAAATTTACATTGTGTTACCAGTTTTTACATAAATAACTTTTTGTGCTTTGGAACCACACGATTAGACTGGAAAGCAATTCTTTCTTAAGCGACTAGCAGCGCAAAATAGCGACTGAACGGCATTCATAGAATTATACCACATGGTGATGCCCCCCTTATGATCAGCAGCAGACAATTTAGAGAGTATGTATGGAGGGGGGGGGGGGGGAAGGGGACATGACATAGAAGAGTTCCAGAGTATCCAATGCCTTACTTGCAAAAATGTAAAAAAGTACTTCTTCGGTAAATCATATTGATCTTGTAGTTGTTGAAATGATCTGAGCTGTTGGTCTGTATATAGATGTTTAACTGTTAGAATACCATATTCATGCCAATTAGTTAAAGAGAGGTCAGGGATTAATTTTGAGAGTGCCATTATGGAGATACTAGAAGATGGGAGAGAAAATTCACCCTGCTCACCAATCAATTTGTCCCAAACTTTAAGGGTATCGGAAACACTTCTGGAAACAAGAAACTGGGAAGGTTTATCAGCTGATTTAATCCAAACAGCATTTTGCAGGGGAAAATTGTTACAAATAGAAGCTTTAATGTCTACCCACGGTTTAGATGGCGAAATGGACAACCAGTCTTTCATCTAATCTAGGAGACAGGCATACTGATAAAATTCGAGATTGGGAGCCGCCAAAGCACCTTTGGCCCTGGATCTACATAATCGTGTTCTTGCCATACGAGGGCATTTGCCCTTCCAAACAAACAAGGAGAGTACTGAGTAAAATTAATTCAAAAGGCTTATTGGGACTAAAAATGGAATAGCTCTAAATAAATAGAGGATTTTAGGCAATAGCAACATTTTTACAGTGGAGCGACGTCCCTTCCAGGAGATTTCATAGTTTACCCACAGTTTAGTAAGCGCTGAGAATTGTTCTAAAAGAGGGTGATAATTATAAATTATAACATCTTGTAATTTTAGAGGTATTTTGATGCCCAAATATGTAAGACTTGAGGACTGCCAAGCATAGGATATCTATTTTGAAGTGAACATTAAGCAGACTGGTCAACATTGTAAGTTAATCCTTCTGTTTTAGTGCTATTTAATTTGTAATATGAGGCCGCAGAATATTCTTGAATAACACCATGAAGGACTGGTAAAGAAGTGTCTGGATTTGTAACAAGTAAAAGGATGTCGTCACTGAAAAGACGTATCTTATGTTGAGTGGTACCAACAGAAAAACCTGTAAAAGAGGGGGAAGATCTAATTTTTTCAGCGAGTGGTTCCATGGCTAGAGCGAATATGAGATGCGAAAGGGGACATCCCTGTCTAGTGCCATTAGTAATATTAAAGCTATTAGAGAGAAAGCCGTTTCTATAAACGCGGGCTGAGGGGACAGTATATAGAGTCAGAATAGCTTTCAAAAACAACCCAGAAAACCAAACCTAGTGAGGACCCGAGACATAAAGAGCCAATGTAGCCGGTCAAAAGCTTTCTCTGCGTCCAGAGAAAGCAAAACCATAGGCACAGAGCAGCCAGCATGAGCATCCAGAAGAGAGAAAACTCTTCTGGTGTTATCAGGGGCCTGTCTCCCCATGGTGAAGCCCACTTGATCATAGGATATCAAGTCAGGGAGGATAGGATTTAATCTGTTAGCAATTAATTTTGCATATATTTTAGCATCAGAATTTAATAGAGCTATTGGCCTATAGTTTTGACAAAGTGTCAGGTCCTTTCCAGGCTTTGGTATAGTAAGGATTTGGGCCTCTAGCATTTCCTTAGGGAATGTATTATGTGAAACATCATTCTAAAGGGTAGCTAAAATAGGGGTTAATATTGTTTTAAAATGTATATAGAAGCTATTGATAAACCCATCTGGGCCTGGGGCTTTATCTTTTTTAAGGGATTTAATGGCGCTTTCTACTTCAATTTCACTCCAAGGAGAGCATAAGGCTTCAGCATCCAAAGAGGAGAGATGCGGTACATTAACAGAATCTAGGAAGAAATTGATTGAGGCTTAAGAAGGTTGATGAATAGAAGAGTCTTGGGTGAGGTTATAAAGTTTTTCATAATAAGAAGCAAAATGTTGAGCGATATCTTTAGGATTACTAGATGTAAGTTCATTATAGTCCAATAGATTTGATCCTATTGATAAAATTTTTCCCTCTAAGTTTACGCGCGAGGAGACTATTAGCTCTATTACCTGAGAAAGATGTAAATTATTAAGTTTCTTCCTATCCTCAATTAAAGCAGCAAGGACTAAAGAGTACTATGGCTGTTGTTTATGCTGCTTTTCAAATTTTAAAAGATGAGATTGGTACGCAAGGTAAGCCTCTTGATTAGGTTTCCGAATCTTGCCAGCAGCTTGTATAGCAGCACCTCTCATAACGGCTTTAAGGGCACACCACTGTTTGTTACAGTTGTATCATTAGGTAAATTTATTTTGATATAAGAAGTCAGCGTTTCTTGCAGAATGGGTGAGCCTTCATTATCTAGTAGAATATATTCTTGTAGACCCCAGGGTCTAAAGCAATGAGATTTAAAAAAAGGGGACCAGGACCGAAGTAAAGGGGCATGATCAGACCAAGTAATTGGCAAAATGTTGATCTGAGGTATAAACTGAAGAGACCATTTGTCAGTTAACAACAAATCTATCCTAGAGTATGATTTATGTACTGCAGAATAAAAAGTGTAATCGTGCATTCCTGGGTTTTAATCCGCCATACATCATATAGCTCAAATTCCGCATCGAACCTGCACGCTCGTATAGGCTGTGGGTGGTGACCCACAGCTATACGAGCGTCCAGGAGGACGCTCCATAATTATGGAGGACGACCCTCATTCAGAGCGTGCGCTCTGCTCAGAGCGTCCGGCTCTGAATGAGGGCCTAAGTTTGATGTAGAAAAAATAGCAAAATTGTATCCATTGGCTATAATGATACCTGTATTGGTAATTTATATCCATATGTCCGTATCACTGTGCACCTGCTGCTCCCATCCACGTGTGTGTGGTGAAGTATCTGTAAGATGCGGCCGCACCTTCCATACCGTGGACCTTCACCTCCAGCGTAATCTCAGGCATTCCATCCACGCTCGCAAGCGGGTCGATGGTGCCCAAGTGCGCATGCGCATGACGGAGGGAGCTCCGTCGTGCACATACGCGAGACCCGGCGAGCGACGGGGAAGCCGTCGCTCCAGGTCTCGCACCAAAGGGGGTGTGCTGTCGATGGTGAGTGACAGCACGCCCCCTTTGGTGGGCGTGCCAGGGGCATGGCTGCCCAGACGGAGGCGTTCCCATGGGAACGCCTACCGTCTGGGTCCGGCCCCACTGACATCACTAGTGATGTCAGTGGGAGTGATTTTGGCTCTGATAGAAATCACTCCAGGGCTTGCGGCAACGAGACCCTACCGCAAGGGTCTCATCGCAAGCCCGATGGTCGCGATGGTCTTGACCATCGTGACCAACATCATGGATGCTCGCATAAGCTGTGGGTGGTAACCCACAGCTATGTGAGCGTCCAGGAGGACGCACAAAAAAAAAAAAAATGCCTTGATTCAGAGCGGGCGCTCTTTCAGAGCATCCGGCTCTGAATCAGGCCCTTAGATCCAAGATTTGGGACATTTACTTGTTATATTAATGTCAGTGAAGACTACCAAATTGGGACCTACTAACCACGTGGTGTCCCTCTTGTCTAATATTTATATTTTCTATCTGCTTATCATGTTGTGATTTATGTGTTTTATGTTATACATGTGCATATTTTATACAATATTCTTTTATTAAATATATGGTACAATTGTATATTAGCGCGGTTTTTGTCTTTATCTGTGGTTTTTTGTGGGGTTGCAATTTTTCCCCTTTTTTCATTTACCGCTGCATATACATCATTAACTGTGTTTTTTAAGCGCTTGGGTATATTTCCTTCTTTTTTTTATCACCTTTCTATTTGTTTGTCTATTATTTATGTAATTTTAACCCCTTACCACTTATTGATTTATCTTTACACAACTATACTT
Organism: Taudactylus pleione; assembly: GCA_031769625.1. NCBI lineage: Eukaryota > Metazoa > Chordata > Amphibia > Anura > Myobatrachidae > Taudactylus > Taudactylus pleione. The sequence goes on along the minus strand of JAUIMM010000345.1, from coordinate 1,155,957 downwards.
TACACTTCACTTTCACCTTTTTTCCATTTTTCGTGTGATGCCCTGGGGATAGTCCTTGGCTGGATTCTTTTGGGGTTCCCTGCGTCTTGGACATGAACCCCATAATGTTAGGGATGCTGGTATAGCGGAGCCTTGACGTTGGCCCAGCGCTTATTCATATATTTGCAAATGTATCTAAACCAATACCTCTGAATTTCTATTATCATGTAGGATTCAAGTATTTTTGTTGATTTTGCTGCAGTGTGCTGGAGGGAAAATCCCTTTTTTTTCTGTAGCTCAGTGTAAACCCCACCCTTTACAAGCACCTGTGCAATGTCATTAAGTTGATGTGAGCAACCACCATACTTTTTGTTTGCAGTTTTGTGAGGCATGAAAGGAGCCAGCATTGGGAGGATGTGTTGGTCTGAATAGTGCCATTAGGAGGTTTCTGGGGTACCTTCTAGGTGAGTCTGCTCTCAGCTTATACATGTACTGTTATTATGCAGTACATTAATTTGTAATTATATGACCCAGAGTGGGTGCTACTATTAGGTAGCAACAATTATTTTGGGGTGAGCGTTTGGGCGTGGGGCCCCCGAAGTTGCTCTGGCTGGGCCTTTTTTCAGGGCATCACCACTTAATTCACATAGATATTTTTTTATCACCTTTCTATTTGTTTGTCTATTATTTATGTAATTTTAACCCCTTACCATTAACACTTATTGATTTATCTTTACACAACTATACTTTACACTTCACTTTCACCTTTTTTCCATTTTTCGTGTGATGCCCTGGGGATAGTCCTTGGCTGGATTCTTTTGGGGTTCCGTGCGTCTCGGACGCTGGTATAGAGTAGCCTTGACGTTGGCCCAGCGCTTATTCATATATTTGCAAATGTATGTAAACCAATACCTCTGAATTTCTATTATTATGTAGGATTCAAGTATTTTTGTTGATTTTGCTGCAGTGTGCTGGAGGGAAAATCTCTTTTTTTCTGTAGCTCAGTGTAAACCCCACCCTTTACAAGCACCTGTGCAATGTCATTAAGTTGATGTGAGCGACCACCATACTTTTTGTTTGCATATTTCCTTCTTTGTTTGTCTGGTATTAGGAGCATATACAGACATGAGTGTTACATATTTAGGTCCAATCTTCCCAACTAAAATTAGATATCTACCGTTACAGTCTGCCCATTTGTGTTCCAATTTAAATTAGCTCAATAGTATAGCTACCCCATTCCTTTTAAACGGCCACAAGACGTATAGCAGAGTGGGTTGGCATTATTAGTATACTGCGGGGGAGAATGTAATGGGAAATGAGATTCCTGGATTGCCACTACATCAGCTTTCTGATCTGCAAAATATTTTAGAGCGAGGCGTCTCTTATGAGGAGAATTAAGACCGTTCGCATTAATACTTAGAAACTTAACCATGAGGAAAAGACTTACAAGTGTGGTATGAGGCGACTAGTATCTTTCTTGTACAATAGCATGTGCAACAGAAAATATATATAAATATATCAGTAAAATGAAAATAGAAACAAAAAGATAAAATAGAAAATAAAATAAAACCGAGTAAATAAAAAAAAATCAAATACCCATAAAGAAAAAAAAAAGAAAAGATATAAACAGAAATAGCGTCCATAGAGGAGCTAAAGTTTCTGTCACTAAATTACCATGACAGAAAAGTTAGAGGTATTGAAGAGCAGGCCCAGCTGAAAAAACCCGCAAACTACCCCAATAGTTAGAACAATATGTAGAACAATTCCTTCAATATATGAATCGAACACAAATTACCTGAAAGAATCCCGTATATAAAACCAAACAGAGCTTAATTTACAACATATTCTATTGCTATTACATCTATAAAACTGTCTTCAATTGCATATCAGTAGAATTCAATATCAACATTACATTGATCATAAAAACTAAGAACAAAAATAGTTATTTTGAAGAGAAAACATAACAAAATTGAATGTGAATTTACTGTTGTCAGATGCAATTAAAAATCAGGTATATCGAATAAAACTTTGCATGAACACATCACTTCTGCACGGAAGATCACTCTTGAGGAATAGACTTAGTAGGCAGATTAGAGGAACTATCAATAGTAATGCCCCATTCCTGGATAACAGCAAGACCGTCATCTGGGGAATGTATGACGGTATATTTACCATTTCTGTTCACGATCAGTTTAGTAGGGAATCCCCATCTATATTGCACATTTCCTTTGCATAAAGCCACTGTTATTGGATTGAAAAGGCGTCATTTGGCAAGGGTTGCTGGAGAGATGTCGGGAAACAACTGGAGATTATCCAAACATTCTGCCGTGGATGAGGAAGGTAGAGCAGCTCTAATAATACGTTCCTTAATATGGAAGAAATGTATCCTGAGAAGGGTATCTTTGGGAGAATGGGCCAGAGCTTGTTTTAATTTAGGCAGTCTGTGAATCCGGTCAATAAGGAGGTCTGAGGAAGAGGCAGTAGGAAGCAGTTTCTGAAAGAGGTCTGTTGCATAATCATAAAGTTCAGCATTCGTAACAGAGTCTGGAATACCTCTTATTTTTAAATTATTGCAACTTGAGCGGTCTTCTAAATCAGTCACCTTATCACACATAGCATTCAGGTCCTCTTGAAGTAAATCATGGGCTGATAGCAGATCATTATGCGAAGCGACAAGTTCTTCCATTTTGGTTTCCAGATGGTCAGTTCGATCTCCAACCTCACATATATCAGCCCGTAGTGCTTGAATATTCGATTTTAATTCTGAGGTTATTTCTGTCTTAAATGAGTTTAGCATAGTATGGGTTGATCTTAGAGTTACAGGGCCGTCTAGGATATCCATGTCCTCTTGAGGAGGCAGTGCAGGACTACTCACTCGTTTAGTTAAGTTCTGAGAAGCAGAAGCTGTCCCAGGTGATGTTTGTTGAGGGCGACTTTTAGTAGGATTGGTGGAAGACCCAAAGAAATGGACAGGTGGAGCTGATTTGGCAGCTATAATTCTTTTCGGAGCCATGGGGAAATTAACTCAGTCAGGGGGACGGCACTTATATCAAGGATTCACAGTTGCGTAGGCAAACGAGATTCTGATAATAATTATATTGAAATTTAAGGAATCATTCAGCTATAATATCATTATGGAGAGAGGTAGTGGGGTTACCACGTTCAGCTGTAACAAATGGACATGACGCACATCAGCTCACATATTCAATAGAGTAGAACCAAATGACCACTGGGGTCAGTGCTGCTTCAGGAATAAAGATAACAATACAGAGATATTGGAGTAGGCTTGTAATTGTGAAATATGGGCTCAAATATATCAATACTCAGGTATCTGTGAATTCTGGGCAAGAACAGCGTTGAGTTTTGCGTCAGCCTGTTCAGATATTAAGAGCTTTTTATCACATATCCAGATAAGCCAGAAAAGAGTATATGATAAATAACTTTGTATACAGTGTTAAAGGAGAGGTAATAGGGACTCAGGGCCTGATTCAGACCCGCTCGCGAGCACTGCGCGCTTGCAAGCGGGTTGATGGTGGCCCAGTGCCCCAGTGCGCATGCGCATGACGGAACCGGCTCCGTCGTGCGCATGGGCGAGACCCAGATAGCGACGGGCAAACCGTCGCTCCGGGTCTCGTACCAAAGGGGGCGTGCTGTCGATGTTGAGTGGGCGTGTCGGGGGCGTGGCTGCCCAGACAGAGGCGTTCCCATGAGAACGCCTACCATCTGGGGCCGGCCCCACTGACATCACAAGTGATGTCAGTGGGAGTGCTTTCGGCTCTGTTTGAGCCGAAAGCACTCTAGGGCTTGCGGCAACGAGAGCCTACCACAAGGGTCTCATCGCAAGCCCGATGGTCGTGATGGTCTTGACCATCGCAACCATCTTCCTGGCCGCTCGCTATAGCTGTGGGTGGTCACCCACAGCTATACAAGCGGCCAGGAGGCCGCTCTAAAAATCAAGAAGGACGGCCCTGATTCAGAGCAAGCGCTCTGTCAGAGCGTCCGGCTCTGAATCAGGGCCTCAGTTTGCTCCAAAGCTCTTCTCTGCTGTATCAGGTAGGCCAGTGAGGAAATAGAAACCCCATGCCAGCCAACAGGTCTCATATTCCAGCACACACAGACATGGAGAAGGCAGCAGTAGTAAGGGAATGGGGTCCCTGAGAACACGGCCCGTGGTCACCAGGATCGGCAAATAGTAGCCTCCAGCAGAAATCTCTATTCCCCAGACACCAGGAAGGTTAAATAGTAATGAGGTCAAGGATCTACCACATCCTGTTTCTCAGACCACATTGACAAGCAAAGGCAAGGGCAGGATCTCTACTCACCACATCACATCACTCAGAGCAGTTTTTCCAGGCACCAGCCACAGGATCCACAGTCTCAATCAAGGAGGATCTCCTGTATTATGGAGGCAAACGTGCACACAGGAGATCAGCAGGCCCAGCAAAAGCCAAAATGGTGGCCTTCCGCGGGTGTCCTAGCCCCCGTCATCAGTGGTGTACAGGAGGCAGCAGGTAAGTCCACCTGGTCAGAGGGTCTCTATTAAAGAGGGTTAGCCGAATCATTTGGCAGTGCCCGACGGCGGCGGCAGCGGCAACACCCGGCGGTGACCGCGGCGATGATGATGGGGTGGCCGCTGGTCACGTCTCCCCTCTCTGAAGGTGTCTTAGAGATAGCCTGCAAAGTGAGTGTAATCGGATAGGAAGGAGGGTGGGTGCCATACACGCGGCTCGGGCCAAGCTCTGTCAGATGGTAGTCCTGGAAATTGAGGCCCCGGCTAGGCCACAACCCGCGAGAGGACAATTAAGCGCTCTCTGGCTTCGGGAACTCGGCCACTGACCAGACTGGGGTAGTAGAGGTCGGCAGATGCGGACTGTGACCCAATACTGTAACTATAATTGCTCTGGGGGTTACTTAATCTGGCGCCCGGCAGGAGCCGCAGAAAAACGTGTCCGGTCTTGATGGCTGCCAAGCCACACCCCCTCAGCTGTGATTTTAGTAAAAAATATATAGGTCCGGTTATAGACAGTCAAAGGCTAATTTAACCAAATGGGGAAAGCTAGCTTTATTTCCCCGCAGAGTTTATCAGCTGGGTGCCTCTGTTAATGAGCATAATGTAGCTGAAGTAATGGTCAGCATCCAGGCTAGGGGAGCAACCTCCAATTTCCATAGGTAGGAGGATCAGGCTGGAATCAGAAGAAGTATTTATGTCTTTGTAAAAATTAAAGTGCTGGTTAGTAAATAAAGGTAGCAGATAGGAGTAACAGCAACGCGTTTCGGCAGTGGCTTTTATCAAGCTGGATAACTACTGGTGTCCTGGATCAGGTTTAAATAGGAAGATCCCTTCTTTCATTGGTTGATTGAAATTAACTAATTCACAGTATTTAAATTGTAATATATCCCATAAAAAATTAAATCCATCTGCATCTATAGTAAAACTAATATATTCAAATAATAATCTATATCAGTACATTATATTCACATAGTTACATTAAAAAACATTTAAAATGCGTATATATTTATTCATTTAGATGAAGTTTTGACAAAAAATATGACGCAGGACTAAAATAGACAGAATGAGGTTCATTCAAAGTATCGGTATTGGAATGGTACATAAAATGTATAATAATCCAATTGTGCCATTATAATACCAATTATATATAAACAGTATATAAAAAATAATAATAAATAATAAAAAAGAGGGAAAAAAAGAAAAATACATTTTTATTTTATTTTATATATAGGAAATATATATAACTCTATAGCTGTAGATAGCCCCAAAGGAGAAATACTCTCACTCTTTTTTTCCCATATCCAGGCAAAAAACTGCATTCATACAGATCTTATTCTAACATATATGGGTCATTGAGATTAAAAACCATTTTAGACAGGTTTATAGAGTATCAAACATATAGCACACGATTTGAAGGAACAAATTACTGGAATCTAATTATATTATTACTCAAACAAACCTTGAGCGATAAGGGATTGAATATTCCTCTCACCATCACTAAAAAATATCTAAGCAAAAAAATATATATATTTTATTATTTTATTAAATAGTTATAAGAGGTGCAGGTCCCTATAACCAAATCTAAATTATACTTATAACAAAACCCTATTCTCCATAACTAAGGCCCTCATTCAGAGCCGTACGCTCTGAGCAGAGCGCACGCTCTGAATGAGGGCCGTCCTCCATAATTATGGAGCGTCCTCCTGGACGCTCGTATAGCTGTGGGTCACCACCCACAGCCTATACGAGCGTGCAGTTTGAGGGCCGAGATGGTCTTGACCATCGCGACCATCGCCACTGCGAGCCGGAGCCTGCGGTTGAGTTTTTCAACCGCAAGGCCCGGAGTGATTTTGGCTCTATCAGAGCCAAAATCACTCCCGCTGACATCACTAGTGATGTCAGTGGGCCGGCTTCTGACGGTAGGCGTTCCCTTGGGAATCAATCAATCAACATCGACAGCACGCCCCCTTTGATCAGACACAACGAGCGAAGGAAAGTCCTTTGCTCGTCGCGTCTGGCGCATGCGCACGACGGAGCTCCCGCCGTCGTGCGCATGCGCAGTGCACAACATTGACCCACTTGCGAGCGGACAGCCGCTTGCGAGTGGGTCTGAATCAGGCCCTAAATTCCTACATATCAAATAATTGGCATTAAAGGGCTGGCATTAATACTACAAGTAATAAAACAAATAGTAAAAAACCATATATCTCACAGAGTGTAAAGAGGTGACTGGGAAAGGTACTGTCCACTCCATTGACTGGTCAGTATATATGGAGAGGTGAGGTCCTCTCCCAGTTACAGTATCATTCAATAAATTCCAGAGCTTCATTAGATCCATCGGGGACTAAAGTCTGTTTAATACTAATCTTGCAGATGACATAATGCTAATCCTTATTGTCATGCTAATGTTGGACTTTAATGCTTTTGCCTGTATTCATTTACATGCGAAAAGCCTTTTCGATGTTTTTTTTTGGCGAGAACTTTGCTTATAAAACAAGTTTTCACAAAAAAAAACAGGCAAAAACTTTTCGCCTACCGTACTTTTTGCCGGCTTTGCGTTCTCCATAGCAAATGAATGCAATATTGCCAGGTTGGTATTCAATTACATTTTGGTGAAAACTTTTTGCCAATTTCAAACGCATTTTTCGCCAGTTTAATATGGGGACCTGGAGGGTGGAGAAAAGCAAAATAAAATTATTATATTCTTTTAATTAGGTGGTAATCTATTGTTTATTGATAATAATTAAGGTTTAGGTGAAAAATGTTTACAAAACTTTAATTTTTATTACTTTAAATACAAGAAATTGTATTACCTCAGATTCACTTCCTGGTTTTACCTCAGAAGCATATCCTGTTTCTGACAGGAACTCTGTCACTCCTGAGGTGGGACATTCAACGGAGAACAGCAATTGTACAGCCTGCTGTTATTACATTGCGAGTTTTCAGCAACATTTTATTTATTTTTTTTCACTAACTACAGTAGTAGCACCATACTGACACCACATGGATGTTCATGATACAAGCATCAGTGGAGGCACAGGTGGTCATGGATGAGGGTGATGCACAGGAAAATGCCTCAAATGGTGAGTTAGTGCGAGTTTCCATTCCTCAAACGCGGCAGTATCGCACTAGATGGGTCCTGGATGGTCTCCCCAAAGTGGAGGTGATCAAATTGTATCGCTTATCTACGGGGGCAATCTATTCGATGTATGATCTGCTAGAGCCGGACCTGGAACCATGGGTGCGTACAAACAAGGCAGTTAGTGGCATGTCAAAGCTGCTGACTGCTTTGCTTTTTTTCGCGTCTGTCACATTTCAGCCAGCTCTGTCCCAAGTCATCGGTTTTTCGCATCCAACTTGTTCACATATTGTAAACCAGGTCCTAATGGCATTCCGTAAATTGACGACTCAGTTTATTACATTTCCAGACAATGACAGCGAATGAAGGGAGACAAAATTTGGCTTTTTTAAATATTTACGGTTTCCCAACATTCTGGGCGCGATAGACTGTACACATGTGGCAGTCCCACCACCAAGGCATTCGGAAGAATGTTTTCGGAATCGAAAACATTTTCATTCCTTGAATGTGCAAATGGTGTGTAATGCCCAGCAAAAGATAGCGGATCTCCTAGTGGGTTATCATGGGTTGGCCCACAACTCCTTCATCCTCAGCCAGTCGTCCTTGGCACGAGATTTTGAAAGTTGCAAGTTCCCGAACGGCTGGCTATTGGGTGAGTACTAAATAGTTTTTTATAAAAATAAAAGTAATTTAAAATATTTTGTATTAAATATATTTAAATTATTATAAAATAATTATAGAAATGCATTTTATACTGGCCAAGATGCAGTAAAATTTAAAATATTGCCAAGCCCCTTTAATGTAGATATTAATGTATTTAATTTTGATGTGAACTTTTTTTCGGCTGTGTTTTTATATAAAAATAAGTTGTTGACTTTAACCAATGGACTAAAATTATCTGCCTTAACTGCAACCACAAAGGCAAGATAGTATTTTCTCTGCATGTGCAGAAGGACTACAGAGGGGCTATTTGGTCATAGGGCCTGATGCAGCAAAGAATGCAGATGATAATTTGCATGCAATCGGCCTATTGTTGTGTTCTGTGCATGCGTATGCATGGTAGTATGCATGCACAACCTGGATAACTGCGATGGGTAAAGCGATCACAGGTAGTATATTGACCATACTTACCTACTTTTGAAAAAGCATTTCAGGGAGATTGTGAAGCAACACCTATGAGCGCTGCAGTAAAGTGAATGTGTATTGCTACATCTGAGAGGTGTGTCATAAAATTGACTTACATCCAAATGTAAATGAACCCCAAAGCAGTTAGTAAGATCTACTTGTTGATGAAAAACACACTTATACTTTTCAGAAAATGCATGTAGCCATAGGGATCATTGTGCCTTATAACCAATGGATGAAAATGAAACTGATGATCCCACTGGAATGTATATATCTGTTTACAGTATACAGTAACAGCTTCATAATGTGGGTAGGGAAAATCAGGGAGATTGCTGGACTCTTCAGGAAGGCAGGGAGATTGCTACTATTTCAGGGAGTCTCCCCGACAATCAGGGAGAGTTGGCAATTATGATACTGGCCCATTGCACAATGATTGACATGGAAGTACCGTTTGAGGGTCATGAAGGTAGGGGTGGTCGGGCGAACACAGGTGTGCTAGTGTGTTGGGATGCCGTTGCAAATGAGTGCACAAATTAGCGACTGTAATAGTCGCTAATTGTGTTAATATGTAGCTTGTGCTCTCTTTGTGGGCAGAAATTTTAACAGATTTTGAATGAGGTTAGAATAACCTTAAATGGATCTTAAGGGTCAGATGGTTCTCGAAGATTCCGATTTTTTTGCTGTTATGCATAAGTATTACGGATGTGAGTAAACGGTTAGTTGCATGTGTTAATGTATAGCTATAAACATGATAGTAGTATTGTATGATATTAGGCACATATATAGTTATTACTAGCGTTGCTAGTAAAATGAATCTATGGAATACATCACAATCAGCCTGTGATGAGTCATGGCTTCTGCTTTTTATTTTTAGAAAGAAATGTAATGTCAATTTTAATATGATGTAGAAAAACAATTTTTTACAGCATAGGTGTGTTACACTATTGTTTTTAAAAGACATTTTATAGAGCACTTCCGGTGGGCGGGGCATCCAGCATTGGAGATCCTGTTTAATCCTCCACATTTGGGGCATTTAGAGCACTATCATTTAACTCATTACTTTGCCCTGGCAGAGAGAAGTCGACTGATACCTCCATTTTCTCTGTGGGTCCTTTAACCCCGAAGTCTGGCCAAGAGTTTTAATGACTGAGTGACCGCCTGATCCAAAGGCGCAAATTTGTGTTGAGGGCTTGGAGTGACTCTTGGGGCTTTCCTCACTGCTGAGTGGCTCTCCCTATGCCTCAACACTGAGTTCCTTTTCCTTGGCTATGGAGGGTATTCTTAATAATCACCCCACAGAGTATTTTTCTGACCACGAGACCCCGGATATTTTGCCTTCAGCTGCGCGCTGACAGGATACATACCAGCGCCTTTGGAACACAGTGAGAAAAACCACGCTGTCGGCGCTAAGAGTGCTGGAGTCTTACCTGCCTGTCGGGAGTGTGCCTGCTATCGGGTCCCTCGGGTCTTCACTACAAGCGTGCTGTCTGCCGGGCATTGATCTTCGCTCTGCACCCTGGAGGTGTGATCCCCATTGAAGCGCGGGGAGAAAGCATCGCGCTGTTGGTGCTAAAAGGGCTGGAGTCTTACCTGCCTGTCGGGAGTGTGCCTGTTACCGGGTCCCCCTGGTCTTCACCACAAACCTGCTGTCCGCCGGGTGCTGATCTTTAATCTACACCCTGGAAGCGTGGTCCCTGTTGTAGCTGCTGACGAGCAGGGATATAATCGGTGGTGTGGAGGAGGAACCTGCTCTGCTGGTACTGCCTACCTGCATTCTACCCCCGGGGATATCCCTCTGAAGTGGCTGTTTTGTCCACTTTAATCTAGGATTTAGAAATCAGGCTCGGGATATCCCGCATGGCTCGGTACTGAAATCGAGGCAAAACGTAATCATCCCACTGTCAGATTCTTGCGGGTTTTGGATTCTATAAAAGGTCCCCGCGTCGGCGCCATTTTTCACTCCGGCTGTGGACAGTGAAGAGGGTGGTTGGGGGTTGCTGTGCTGATGCTGCTGTTGTTCATTGGGGCTGTGTCCAAAGTCCATAGGGGCTGGCTGGGCTGTGTTGTACAGTGCTGTTGTCCCATAAAGGCTGTGTTGTCCATAGGAGCTGTGTGCAGACAGAAGAGGGGGGGCTTAATTGGCTCCTGTGTCACTGTAGCCCTAAAGGGGTGCTGTAGTGTTGCCCAGGGGGGTGCTCTGTCCATAAGGGGTGCTCCCCCCAAGTGCAAAAACAAAGTAGCAGCGCCAAGCGTGCGCCTGTGTCATAAGTCAAGGGCCAGCTGGTCTGTTGAAGAATGGTGTAACCCCCAAAGTGCCCCCAAAAATGAAAACATTTAATTTTTTTTTTTTTTCTGTGTTTGTGTGCGCCTTATCCACACGTGCATCAACAAAGGATGAGGATGACACCTTGCCTCTGTAGAGCCAGTTTGTACAGGGACAGATTAATTGCCAGCTTGTTTTGTGGGGGCCCAAACGAACCAATCATTTCAGACCCTGGCGCTGAAACTATTGGTTTGTTAAAGTGTGCATGTCCTGTTTATACAACATAAGGGTGGGTGGGCCCAGGGACAATTCCATCTTGCACCTTTTTTTGTTCTTTGCATTATGTACTCTTTGGGGCCTAGTTTTTCAAACTGCCATCCTGTCTTCCACTGCAGTGTCACTCCTAGATGGGCCACGTGTTTGTGCCGCCCACTTGTGTCGCTTAGCATAGTCATCCAGCTACCTCGGTGCAACCTTTTGGCCTAAAAACAATATTGTGAGGTGTTCAGAATAGAGTGGAAGTAAGTGGAAATTAATGTTAATGAGGTTAGTAATAGCGTAGGAACAAAAATATAAAAAATTACAGTTCCAAAACACAAAACCCAGAACCCAAAACACGGAAGGGTGGTTTTGGCAAAAATAATCCAGATCCAAAACATGAAAAGAGATCCAGATCCAAAACACAAAACACGAAAGTGGCCGGTGCACACCCCTACTTTAAACTAACATCTTTTTGATTCCCTTTCTATGTACCCTACAGTTGGTCCCTATTCCCCCCTTGTGTGTGCTCCCTCCTTCCCTTTAACCTCACCTTTTTTACCCATACCGATTTCAATTTTCCCCTTGCTTCAAACCTTATTTCTCCTTTCTTAATTGCGTCTATGCCTGGAGTTACTTTGGGGGCTTATTAAGCTACATGTCAAGCCCTTCTGGCCACAGATATACCAGGACTGCTGAGAATTCTCAACACAAAAAAATACTACTTTTAAATCTCTTCAACAGAGGGAAAGTGGTATTTCTGATTTCACTCTGACTTTTTCTCCAATATAGATTACATACGATGTTTAGAGCTCATCTTTAAAACCGCTTGCTGGATTTATATTTTATGTTCTGTCTCCATCTAGTGGGGCTTGTTCTAACAACATCTCCTCTGTAATAACAGCATGTGTTTTACAATTTCTGTGTATTCTGCATTTCAATTTACAACGGTATTACACTGCACAACAATGAAAATGTTTCCTATGTGAAAACAGTTACTTCTAATTGATTTCAGCATGCAAAGAATGAATATGACATTTAAAACTCTCAGTTAGCTCTGAGTTCCAAGATATAGCCCATTAAAGACAATGTAGGGGTATTCCTAGTGAAGTGGGCAGAATGGAGAGAATCTTACCAGCAATCTTCCGCACAGAGGGGACGGGGCCTAATGACCCAATTAAATGAGTTATTTGCCCCCTCCCCTATTCAAATATATGCGATTCATGTGATTACCCACACATGATAACTGTGGTGCACTGAGTGACAAGCATAGTGACCGATTCCACCAAGACATTTCAGCAATGGAACAAAGATATCAGGGTAGGTGAATCACTACTGTTGGACAGTGACAAGAGATGCCCCAGAAGAGGCGTACAAGCGACAAGCACCCCCATGAATAGGCCACTATATTAGTTATTACTTTCGTATGCTGTATGTTTGTTTCGTATGCTGTATGTTTGTTTCGTATGCTGTATGTTTGTTTCGTATGCTGTGTGTTTGTTTCGTTTTGTGTTCTTATTTGTGATTGATTGAATTAAAACAACTGTTATTTATTTTCTATCAAAAAATATCAGATTATTTTAAAATAGCTTTTCACTATAACTATATTACTAATGTACATACAGTACAGTGAAAGTAGTGTAGCTCAAAAAATAGAGCTAGTAAAAACATTCTGAAATCATTTTAGTTTTTCTTGACCTCAAATTAGTAATGTATGACTATTTTTAGAAAGGAAACAAATTAAAAGTATTAATTTGTTGTACAGTGTTGTTATAGAATTGAGTAATATCACCTCCCCAATATTAGGACTGGATTCGCTTCACTTGGAATCTGGGCATATAGTATCTAGACATACGGTACGTAATTGCATTGTTGCACAGGTCTTAAAAATGTAATCTATGAACCTCTAAGGGGTCGTAGAGCCAATTTAGGCGAACAGACTATTATCAGATATATTTACAATTAGCCTAGAGTGTACTGTAGACAAAACGGTTAAACATCTCTCTTAGCTGGCCCATTTTAGGGCATGGACAGGTGCATAGAGAAGTTTCCATCATCACATAATTCTTCATCGGTGACTACCATGGGTAGGACTCGTCAGAAGTCAAATGTAACCGAGTTTCCCCCCTCACCCCCATTAATTTCTGCAGATGGTCCTTCAGGAAGTCAAGCGATGGGTACTTTGCAAACCACTACAATTCCCTCATCAGAGGACAATGCTAAGGTTACAATTAAAATGCCTTTGTTAGATAAAAGATTTGAAGATCTCCATACTCCATTGGAAGCATCCCCTAACAAGATAGATGCTAACACTGCTAGGATTGTGACAGTAGAACAACGTACAAGTGATTGTGAGGATACGGTTCATGCTTTACAAGCAACTATAGAACGTCAAACACAAACTATTCAATCCCTATCTACTAAGCTAGATGATTTGGAGAAAAGGGATAGAAGAAGTAATTTGAGATTTATAGTGATCCCAGAAGCTGTGGGAGGCCCTCAGTTTATGGATTTTCTTACCATTCGTATCCCTCAGGCTTTGGGGATTTCTGATGGGGTAGACATCCCACAAATTGAGAGAGCACATAGATTGGGTCCGGAACACTCGGGACGCGATTCCAGACCCCGGTCTGTAATTGCTAAATTTTTAGATTTCTGGGTGAAGGAAAAAATTCTCATGGCTTATCTGCCATTCAATCCCTCATGGTTGATAATGTAGAAATTCTGCTTTTTCAAGATTTTTCTGTGATGGTGTCCCAGAAACTTCTGATGTATGTAAAATGTTGGTGGAGCAACATAAACGGTTTGTATTGATGTACCCAGCTAAGTTGAGGATCATTGAGAATAGACGTCCCCTGTTCTTAATGGATCCTAAGTTGGCCAAAAACCATCTCACTAGGGATCCTTCTGGTTCCCCTCTGCATCCAGATGACTAAATTGTCTACTCACTTGCTAGGCTTTATATTTTAATCTTTGTGGAGTGTTTACAAAGCCTTTTGAATTTGTCGGTACAACTTAGTATTTGTTGGGTCCTTGCTAGTTTTTTGACGACCCCGTGGCACTTGATTGTTTCTTTTATGTCATTTTATTATTTTTAATAGAATGTGTAATTGGATATAAGATCTGCTCTTGCAAGGGGGAGGGGAAAACATAACAAACAAAAAAAACGCACATATGGTGACAATATATCTTCATCTGCACCCTGTAAGTATATAGACCTGTGTTTTGTTATCTAATTTTCTTTTCGTGCATTTTGATTGTTAAGGCTCGTGGCCCTCTTTCTATTTTCCATTATGCTTTATGTTTGTACGAAGCATCCCTCCTGCTTTGGGATGGGCTCCTCAGTGGAAGCTGGTGGTATTTGCCCACCAATTTGTATTGTAACAAAAAAAAATTAAACACCATGTTCTTTGTCTGTTTGTCAACTTGATGATCCTGTTTATAGCTCTGATTGTACTCTGTATTGTTCACATGCATGTCACAATTTGGATACATTTGTTTTCTGAATTCCCTGACTTTCAGGGGTATTATTTTTCTTTTTCCTGTCGATCCATGTCTGATCAGCTAAAGCAGGGAGATACACCTACTATTCCTCTGCATATTAATTTAGTTTCATGGAATGTGGATGGTCTCAATAAAACGTAAAAAGTTGTAACCCACCTGCACCGATTACACCGATATTGTACTATTACAGGAAACGCATTGGGTACAGGGAGATGAATGCACACTCCGGGCCACATTGATTGGCAAATGCATTGCAGCATCTTACAGATCTAAATCTAGAGGGGTGGCAAAACTATTTCACAGAAATCTGAGATATACCATCTTGGATAAACTAATTGACCCAGTGGGTCGCTATTTGTTAGTGGATTTGTCCATTGAAGAATGCAATTACACAATAGTTAACCTCTACGCTCCAAATATATCTCTGCAAACCAATTTATGGCCAAGATGTCCTAGGTTCTGGTAAACAGGACGATGCATGAGCTAATCTTAGTGGGTGATTTTAATTCCATTGACGATCCCAATATAGACAGATCTCCTTTAGTAAATAGACCAATTATATCTTCCTGGTTTTATATATAGTCCCTCAAAATGTTGCATCAGCTTTCTGATCCATGGAGACTTACATGGCTCAGAACATACATATACTCACCTTTCCCATGCTCATCAATCACTATCTAGGATTGACTTTTTCCTTATTTCAAGTTCCTTAATATCACAGGTATGTGCATCAAAGATTCATGAGATATTAATTTCGGATCATGCCCCAGTGTCTCTGGACTTATGGCACGCTTCTATGGATCGTCTATGGCACTTTCCGGATTATTTAGCTAAATCAGAAGAATTTAAGCAATTCCTAACAATGTCTTGGTCCAATTATTTGGATGATAACGTGGAACACTGGCAGGTCATTGTTCTGTTTTGGAGTGCTTCTAAGGCTGTTATGCGTAGTCATGTTTTGCAGTATGTATCCAGACTAAAAAGAGAATCAAAGAAACAATACCACGAATTGCATGCTGCAGTGGCAATGGCATTCCTACAATATCAATCTAACCAATCTGAGAACACTCTTGAAGAATATCTCAAAAATAAAAAACTTTTGGAGTCTTTTCTGTCAGCACAAGCTAGAAATCGTCTAGATTATTGTAAGCAAATGTACTATAAATGGGGTAATAAATCTGGCAAACTCCTTGCACTTATTTCCAAACCCTGGGCAAAAAGGTCTTTTATCACAGCTATAAAGCTTATACAATCGGGAAACCGGCTGCCTTAATATCGACAGCCGGCTTCCCGACTGTCATATCCCGGCGAGGGTGAAACGCCTGGCATTCCAATCGAAGGGATCCTGGGCGCCGCGAGCGGACGGCCGCGGGGGGGGGGGGGGGGAGGTTTAGGTTTAGGGCACCTGGGGGGGACTTAGGGTTAGGCACCAGCCGGGAGAGTTAGGGTTAGGCTAGGGGGAGGGAGGGTTACGGTTAGGCACCCCTAAGGAGGGTTAGGGGGTTAGGTTAGTTTATACTTACCTTAGCGACGATCGGGAATTCCAGCGCTGTCGGTCTTCCACTGCCGGGAACTCTGCTTTTGTCGGAAAGGCGCTGCCGGGAATCGAACGCCGGCCGTGCAGCCGGCGGTATTTCATACCGATTCCCTATAAAGGATCCTATCTCCAATAGAACGCATTTTACTACCAAGGAGATTTTGTCTTATTTTTATTCCTATTATTCAAATCTTTATCAACCAATTTCAGTGAAAAGGGATTTATTTACAGGAACAACTTTTATCAGCAGCCCAATTACCTGTTTTAACTCAAGAACGAGAACTGTTATCAAAGGATATATCAGAGGAAGAATTACGTAGTGTGATAGCCAGTTTGCTCCCACACAAGTCTCCTGAGCCTGATGGGTTTTTAGGTTCTTATTATAAACTCTTAAAAGATAGTTTAATACCCACTTTGGTAGAATTATTTAATAGAGTATTGCATGACACGCCGGTTTTCCCTTCATTTACAGATGCTTACACGACACTCCTTCCAAAACCAAGAAAAGACCCATTGTTAGCGGAATCCTACCGTCCCATCTCGCTTTTGTATTCTGACTTTTAACGATACTGCCTTTGAACCTCTATATACCCCTGCCTATACCTTCTAATATCCTGCCTATAAACCTCTAAGGATGACGCTAATTTGCGTACGCAGTCATACAGTAAATAAAGACTCCAGACCTAGAACCTGTGGTTCCAAAGCACAAAGTATTATTCAAGTAAAAGTACAGCAGTTACATGCTATGATCCTCATATAATCTTAGCGCAAAGAGATTATACAGACCCAAGTACAATTATACATACGCAGCGCTCCCTGGTCCAGATGTTAAGCATCAGCAAGAAACCCCTCGTCAATCAGTATTCAGCATGAAGATTAGGAACCCAGGGTCAGAGCACACATATTTATACCCCCCCCAGGAATAAACAACACAATAGAGAAGTTTGTTGCTAATACCATTGGTCCTAAAGGAGAGGGCATATGTTACAAGGAATTTAACAGGTTGGTTCAAATAGACACAGTCCAGCCTCTGACAACTGGAGGTCTCTGGTTTCCCGCCTCATGCAAATCCTAACAGTTGTTCATATAATGTACATTTTGTTGCTTGAAGTCTCTGCTGTCCATAAGTTGAGAATGCATGTTGCGATCTCTCCATCGATATTACCGGAATACTGTTGAGAGAGTACACATCAGTACAATACCAAACATGGTTTACTTATCACGTATAAAATCTTAGTTACGAAATAACCTTTATTTCCTAGCAATGATAATAAATGTGCATACTCGTATCTTATACCTTATAGCTTATGGAACCTTGTATGTGAATATGTAAAGTGTGAGTATGTGGGGTTTGATGTAAAGACGCTAGTTAACTTGGGGCAGATGCGTGTGCATGGAGCTAATATTCAGCGTTTTCATACAGGGTCTTATGAATTTGCTAATATGCGACTAGTTAACAGCGCAATTGTGCGTATTAATGTGTGTATGAGAAATGGTGCACTTAAATCTCACTTAAACTCACAGTGATTACGCAATTATAGCATGAGCCTCTACAGGCACGTGAATTCATTAGAGCACAGAGATAACGCTGCTCTGAAGTCTTAGAGAATCTGTGTGGAGGGAGACCACCATAGACCGACATGGGGAGCACTTCTTCGCTCTCAGCTATCCCTAAAAGTGAACACCTAGCAGTGTGGAATGCTGACCATTATAGTTCCATGACTTGTTCATGCCCCAGCAGCCCCCACCCTTTTCAGGCTCCAAAATACTGGCCTTTGTTCTCCCAGGGCCTGTGTAGATGCAAATTAGCACAGCTACAAGACCCAAACCTCAGATAACACTCTTGGCTTTGAAGGTATTTTATTGTAGGAAGCCTGCTAATGTAAGGTGCTACAAATGACCCTCTTGCTGTATTCGAGCAGGGCCACCTGGAGTGAGAGCAGATGTTATGTCCATGAAGCTTGTCTTCACAGGCTAGTTGTCACGTGGCCATTTGCTCTGTTTCGCTAATGCAATCCAATTTTTACATACTGTACAGCCATTTCTGAAATATATCCTTTAGGGGAATTATAATAATATACACATTTTATCCAGAGCACCCAAACTATGTAAAGTTATGAAATGGGCTTTTGATGAATCGCCGTGACTTATGGCGATGGTCACAGATGCAATCGCATGATGCTAATAGTAATATCGCCACATGTACTAAAGTGTGAGTTTATCTAAAATGGCGTCTTGCGATCTCATTTCCAAGATGGTGTCTTGCGGCCAGTCGCAAGATGGCGTCGCTGCGATCCAATTTTAAACTGATCTTGTCTCAGCCAATTATCCAGCTTCGACAGTCCACCCTTTGATAGCGAACAACATGCTATCACAATCTGATTTTAAAATATAATTTAGGCTTACATTTATATACTATTTAGTGTTATTATGGGATGGCACAAGGTGGTTCTTAATCCATCAATAATGTGTCTCTGAGTGGGGACATAAAACTACTATTATACGCACACCGCGGATCTTGGAAGATCATGTGAAAGGTGTGGGGATACACCAGTCCTATAAAGGCAGTCTTGAAGGGAAAATTTGAGACTTTACATTATCTGAGGTGTTTTAAAAAAACATTTCAATAATACATTCTATGCATGTCTAAATATAATACATTAAATGATGGTATTTCCTAGTTCAGGGTTGTAATGCAGTTCTGTATTTATCTCGATATTCATACTGACCACCATCATAATTTCGTTCTTTCATTTTACTCTATTTTTACATTTTCCACACTTCAACACAATAGGAACACACCGGACACATATGCCAATTATTAAGATGACAATCAGTATAAGGATTAAGAATTTGCCGATGCTGGCGATCACTTCCTGGACCTATTCCTCTAGACCTGAGAATCATTTCACTGGGTTCAGCCATTAAACCCATCCTTCTATCTTCTCCCCTACTTCAGCCACTGAAGCATTATGGTTCTTACGAAATTCCCATTTTAGCTGCAGAATTTCATCCATCTTCCGGTCTATCACTTCCTTAGGGTCGCTGGTATCATTGGTGACATAGGTGCAACATTTTACTCCAAATTGGGTGGCCAACGTTACGCAGTACCCTCCAGTAACAGCAGTTAAATAATTTAACACTAGCCTGTGTTGCACCAGTTCTTTCTTGTACGCTTGCAATTCTCTCCCTGTATACCTGAATGTGTCATCATACATCTCGGTGATATTATCTATCAATTTAGCAAGTTCCTGAATATATCTAAAGTTTAATGTAGCGAGCGATCCTGGTGGGATCCAATGCGATTAGAACTTGAAAGCCAGTTGTCTCACTAATTAACTGAGTGGCTTTGTGCACGTCACCAGGTATCATATTTCATTTGCCTCTGTGTTCATATTGTGTGTGAAGATATGGTGACGGTGTGTTTTTATGTATACCAAGCATTTCAACATGTGTGAGGGTCATAACTTCTGGGACTACTCTTCCCAGGTAACACAAACCTTCGGAACTCGGGGAGAGCCACTTATACGCTTTTCTTCCACATATAAAATATACATTATCAGGGAGAACTTAAGGAATGGTATGCATCATTATCATTAAGCACATTTCCTTTGCAAACAATCCTATTTCTGGGTCTTCCATCTGGTACATGCAAGTTTCTGGCTGTATTATTTTAGCACAATAACCATCTGGCACCTTACCAATAATTTCTTTGGCGGAACTCAATGCATACCGGTACCTAAAATGTCTCCCACTAGATTTAATTGAGCGTAACAGATCATGGTTTATAGACTCATTATCAGCTCTTTATGAGAAGGTCAACGTCTGATTATTCCCTGTCACTTCCCAACTCCTGGGTTTATTGGGGTTGGGTTATGTTTAAACACAAAAGTGATCCATCTACTTGGAATTGATAGAGTTTGAAATGAGGTGGTTTGGATGAGAGGAATTTTCCATCCAATGTTTTCCCTTTCTGTAATTCTAAAATTTCCGTGATATTCAGCGGAAATGGCACCAACCCTACATTATGCTGTCCCGGTGGCACATGTGAACACACCCAGCAATCAGTTTGATTTAACACTTTGCCTACCATGCTATGATAATCCTCTAAAGGATACCCACCCCAGTACGGGTTATATTTAGGCTGACACCGCTGGATACAATTCTCATCAACTAGGGACCCACAAAGCTCACACATACAGGAATATTCAGATGATAAACCTCCACACCATCCCCGAGTATCCGGAATAACAGCTCTCTTAACAATAACAGTACTAAGACTGGTCATACACTCCCCTGATTGGCATTGCACTCCTTCTGACTCCACTCCATCAGTGCTGTCATCAGCTCCCATCTCCTCTATCGGTCCTCCATCACAGAAACTGGGTATCCCCAAACAGATCATCACGACAAAAACTCTCGAAGAAAGAACTAGGATGACCACATCAGACCACTCCATTGCTGGAAGCACTGATCTACACATTTCTTTAGCTCAGGTATCTCACCGTCACCTTTTTAATCCTTCCGGCACAAGCTCGCAATTGACAGGTCCACGTTATCGGCCTCATCTCCGCCTTGTATCTCCACCGGTTGGTTAACCTCCCTATAGTGAGTGGAATGGACCCACGTATCTTCCCCGGCCACCCTTTGAGGATGTGGTACTTTGTCAACAATTGTCAGATATGGACCTTTCCACCAATCAGTCAAACGACCTGAGCTAAAAAAATTTGGATCATAACAAATTCCCCAGGTTTGACATCATGACAGTTTGCATTACACATGTTAGTTAATAACACTTTCAATTTCTGTTATTCTTATTCATCTTCGTATCTCAAAGGGGGGACAGATAAAAGAAATGACAGTCTGGAACGATCTTGGTTTTATTACCCATCACCTTACACATGTTATGGGAAACGTCACCTGTAAAATGAGTCCCCCTATCACTTTGAATAATTCTAGGGATATAGGACCTCATTCAGAGTTGGTCGAAGTGGCCGCACGGTCGTACGGGAAAAGGTGCTGGATATGTAAATGATTCCTTCGCAAGTTGCGTCCCTAAGTTCGGATCGGTAGTTGGCCGACCAAGGGGAGGAAGCGGGCGGAATACAAAAAAATACGCCCCCTTCTCGTATGCATTACACGTCATCTCCGGCCATATAAGGATTAATCGAGACCATCGAGAACCATCGGAACTGGTCGTAGAGCTTAAGGTTGACCATACACTCGCTTAAGCTCTACGATCATATCAGTGTAAAAACCTCCCATGTCACATGTGCCATGACGCTACTTTGTTAATTATGCACTCCCATAAACCGTATGCACTCCCATAAAACGCCGTTCGCATAATTAGGCACACCTGTGTACCGATCTCCATTCCCCCGTTTTCAAGCTCCTTCCTCTCAATCTGTCACTCAAACTACCGACCTGGCTGTGCTCAAGGAGAGAGAAATTTCTGATCGCAGCGGCTAATTTGTGCACGCGCATTGCAAACTTTACGCATGCGCAGTATAGCGAACATCGGTGGCGTACGACCGTGTGGCCGCTTCGACCGACTCTGAATGAGGTCCATAGTATCTGCATACAGGTTCCTGCAATTAAATCTTGTTATTAATGGCTACTGCTCTAAATAATGCCTGGGCCCCTGGGTTGGATAGTATTCCGAGTATTTGACCTTAGCCTGGCATGGCTGTCGTTTATCCTTAGCAACCTTGTGTCCTGTGTGTGAGAGATAAAGCACAACAGTTAAATATCTTTTAAACATGACCTAAATACAACAATAAATCGTCCACATTTTACATTAGAACAGATCCATTGGCAGGTTGAAAAGGTCGTAAACAGTCATATAAGGCCTGGGAGAAGATAGTGGGGTTGCCTATCAACCCATGGGAAACCCGTGTTCATGTGTGGTGTTCTTCACTTTGCAGTACTTACTTATGTGTCCAACTTGGTGACAGCTAAAACATCTTTTTTGAATGGGGTGGATGAAAGAATTGTTGTGGGAGTTGAGCAAGAGGGAAAGATGGTGGGTATGGGTAGGAATATGGAGGATAAGGGTATGGTGAGAGGTATGAAGTTTGTGGGTAGCATGGGACCTGTGGTTGTGTATGATATGTGGGGTAAGGATGTGTTTGCTGTGGTGTGGGATTGGTAAGGGCGTGTAACTGTTCAGGTGCAAGTGTGTGTATAGTGCAGGTGTGTCTACTGGCTGTGATGTTACAGTCATTCCTTCCAGAGCTTGGATACTGACAGCAATTAGTTTTTCGCTCTGGGTCTCTCTCTTCTTTGAGATGTTTTTATCATGTTCTATGGCAGATTCTATGAGGGTATCTATTGTGACTCCCCTCCAGCCAGGCTGTGAGGTCTGAACCCGGGTAATATTATCTTGGTTTACTTGGTCTGTTAAGGGAACATCACCATCCAATACACAATCCGTGACAAATTTTGTCACATCGGTATTGCGTGGTAGACAGGCCCTTAACACCACACGCCAATCTTTATTAGTTGGCTCATGAGAACTACCCAAATTCCTCAAAAATCTCTGACATTTGGCTAGTTCTTTTTTGGGATCGGGGAAATAATTTATGATGGAATTTAGTACTGCTCTTGTCCAAGGACAATGCATTACCACTTCCCTCTTGGGCACTACACCGTTCGCATCTGCATTCCCATTCGGAACAGTTATTGTCCGAATGGGATGCAGACCGGTAGCACTGCTACCTTTGACCTTGTTACTTGGCTGGGGGTTTAATCTGTTGCTGCTACGTATGGTATTAACTTCCTCTACGGGTGCAGAGGGTGTTAGCACTTCCCTTGCTGTTACCGATGGAGATGGTGGCACCACTCGTGATTGTCGTGGCGTAGCATCTATCATTTGTACAGCATGGGAAATGGCAGACATTACAATAGGCTCATCATCCACATCATGAACATTTTCTTTATAGTTGCTTAAGAGAGGGTACAAATTGCTTGTTACATTTTTATGGGTATTTTTGATAACTGTACTTGCACCTCCATCCACATAAGGTGGGGTGGTGCGCATGAACTGCTGGCAATACCTTCCACAACACTACCTTGCTGCATGTGCACGCCATTTTGCAGGCTTGCCCGCATTGCAATTCAGCGTTGCGGATGTATTCTCTGGCAATGCACTCGCAGCACTAGTTTGCATCGCTTGCGCATTTTTAAGCCACGCATCCCCTTCATGCTGCCACAACTTTAAACATTCATAATATTTGACCTTTTTCTCTCGGGAGCGCATCAGACTGATGTGATCCTGGACATTATCTAATACATCTGTATCAAAACTACCAATTCTGGGAAACGGCCTAACACTCTTCATCGTCATTTTAAACCATACATCACAATACCTTATTGCATAAGTACCGTACTTAGTATGCATAATACGACGGGCCGATCCAAACGGCGCTTCCATTAGCAGCACATCATTGTCTTATATCTCTATTGTTTGCATGGCCCCCATTCTGAGACAACTCCTATGTTTTTCAATAAAGATTTAAACTGGTGAAAGACAGTCAAGATACTTTCACTTACCTGTGGATGATTTAAACGGCAGCGCCCACACACCTGTGAAGATTTGAAGAAGGCTACTCCATACACCCGGATAAGATTTAAGAAGGCAACTTCCACACCTGTGGAAGTTTAAGTCGGCTACTTCCACGCACCTCTCTACAACAAAGACAACATGTACACCTGCTACTGTGTATAGAACGGTAAGCTGCTTACCGAGCGGCTAGCTCTTAGCCCTTAAAGGTCATACGGTACCTCTAACTTTAGGGAACAAGTTACCCCTACCAACAAATACTCACTGTTACACACTTTTTTCCTGCACAGAAAAATACACGTTAACACAGATATTGACAACAATTGAAAAGAATGTAAACCTCAACGGCTTTGTTTAAACACGTGGCAGCACAACCGGAAGTTCGTATACGCTATTGTGCGACCAGTCGCATACACAATAATGCGACTACCACACAACCGTATGACAACCTTCAGCTGCGTACACAAAAGTGCGTCTTTACTGTGCGCAAAACTGCGACTCAGCCTTGTGTTCAATACTGCGGCACCCCTTGAAATGTTAGGTTCTATCAACAAAGGAATACAAACTTTTTCCTCTCTTGTCCCTGGATTCTTGTCAGCGTCCCTGGCTCACACGAAAATGGGTAGCGATCTCTCAGCACCGAGTGATGGCAGGTAAACCCTGCATGTGGCCACTCCACCCTTTGGTGAGAAATCGATAACCGTAAGTGCCGTGTGAGCGGGTAAGTGACTTCACTACAAGCCCCCAACTAACGATACTGCCTTTGAACCTCTATATACCCCTGCCTATACCTTCTAATATCCTGCCTATAAACCTCTAAGGATGACGCTAATTTGCGTACGCAGTCATACAGTAAATAAAGACTCTAGACCTAGAAACCGTGGTTCCAAAGCACAAAGTATTATTCAAGTAAAAGTACAGCAGTTACACGCTATGATCCTCATATAATCTTAGCGCAAAGAGATTATACAGACCCAAGTACAATTATACATACGCAGCGCTCTCTGGTCCAGATGTTAGGCATCAGCAAGAAACCCCTCATCAATCAGCATTCAGCACGAAGACTAGGAACCCAGGGTCAGAGCACACATATTTATACCCCCCAGGAATAAACAACACAATAGAGAAGTTTGTTGCTAATACCATTGGTCCTAAAGGAGAGGGCATATGTTACAAGGAATTTAACAGGTTCGTTCAAATAGACACAGTCCAGCCTCTAACAACTGGAGGTCTCTGGTTTCCCGCCTCATGCAAATCCTAACAGTTGTTCATATAATGTACATTTTGTTGCTTGAAGTCTCTGCTGTCCATAAGTTGTGAATGCATGTTGCGATCTCTCCATCGATATTACCGGAATACTGTTGAGAGAGTACGCATCAGTACAATACCAAACATGGTTTACTTATCACGTATAAAACCTTAGTTATGAAATAATCTTTATTTCCTAGCAATGATAATAAATGTGCATACTCGAATATTATACCTTATAGCTTATGGAACCTTGTATGTGAATATGTAAAGTGTGAGTATGTGGGGTTTGATGTAAAGATGCTAGTTAACTTGGGGCAGATGCGTGTGCATGGAGCTAATATTCAGCGTTTTCATACAGGGTCTTATGCATTCGCTAATATGCGACTAGTTAACAGCGCAATTGTGCGTATTAATGTGTGTATGAGAAATGGTGCACTTAAATCTCACTTAAACTCACAGTGATTAAGCAATTATAGCATGAGCCTCTACAGGCACGTGAATTCATTAGAGCACAGAGATAACGCTGATCTGAAGTCTTAGAGAATCTGGCCCTCATTCAGAGGCGGTCGGAGGATGCAAGCGGTCGCTCAGAAACTGGGCGGCCGCTTGCATCCTGACCGGCCGCCTCTGTTTTGGTCGTTAGGCTGTGGGTTTACACCCACAGCTCTAATGACCGCTAGGGTGATGGTCGCGATGGTCATAGACCATCGCGACCATCGGGGCTTACGACAAGACCCTAGGGTAGGGTCTCACTTGTCGTAAGCCCCGGATAGCTTCTGGCTCTGTCAGAGCAGGAAGCTCTCCACTGACATCACTAGTGATGTCAGTGGGGCCTCCCCCAAACGGTAGGCATTCCCATGGGAATGCCTCTGTTTGGGCTGCCACCCCCCTGGCCCACCTTCCAAATGGGGCGAGCTGTCAATCAACATCGACAGCTCGCCCCCTTTGGAAAGAGACCCGCTACGACTGGCGCTGTCGGTTGTAGCGGGTCTCACGCATGCGCACGAAGGAGCCAGCTCCCTCGTGCGCATGCGCACTGAACAAACATCGAGGTGGCCATGCGGTCGTAGACCGTACGGCCGCCTCTGAATGAAGCCCTCTGTGTGGAGGGAGACCACCATAGACCGACATGGGGAGCACTTCTTCGCTCTCAGCTATCCCTAGAAGTGAACACCTAGCAGTGTGGAATGCTGACCATTATAGTTCCATGACTTGCTCTTGCCCCAGCAGCCCCCACCCTTTTCAGGCTCCAAAATACTGTCTTTGTTCTCCCAGGGCCTGTGTAGATGCAAATTAGCACAGCTACAAGACCCAAACCTCAGATAACACTCTTGGCTTTGAAGGTATTTTATTGTAGGAAGTCTGCTAATGTAAGGTGCTACAAACGACCCTCTTGCTGTATTCGAGCAGGGCCACCTGGAGTGAGAGCAGACGTTATGTCCATGAAGCTTGTCTTCACAGGCTAGTTGTCACGTGGCCATTTGCTCTGTTTAGCTAATGCAATCCAATTTTGACATACTGTACAGCCATTTCTGAAATATATTCTTATGGGGAATTATAATAATATACACACTTTATCCAGAGCACCCAAACTACGTAAAGTCATGAAATGGGCTTTTGATGAATCACCGTAACTTATGGCGATGGTCACAGATGCAATCGCATGTTGCTAATAGTAATATCGCCACATGTACTAAAGTGTGAGTTTATCTAAAATGGCGCTTAGGCGGCCATTCGCAAAATGGCGTTTTGCGATCTCATTTCCAAGATGGCGTCTTGCGGCCAGTCGGAAGATGGAGTCGCTGCGATCCAATTTTAAACCGATCTTGTCTCAGCCAATTATCCAGCTTTGACACTTTAAATTACTTGCAAAAATAATGGCAAATAGATTGCAGACTGTAATGCCCGATTTGTTAACCCCACAAGAAACAGGATTCGTCTGAGGCAGGCATTCTGTTAGGGTTATACGTCTGGCCCTGGCAGCTGTTCTGGTAGGTACAGGTCAAGAGAGGCCGTGGGGCATGCTACTTAGTCTGGACACACACAAAGCGTTTGACTCATTTGCCTGGCTGCATCTATTTACTATTCTGGAAAGAAGAGGTTTTCACTCTTTATTCATTGAATTGATACAGAATTTTTATTCTCACCCCACTACAACTTTATTAGTTAACGGGGTTCGTGGAGATCTGATCTCTATGCATAGAGGGACACATCAGGGATGCCCCCTCTCTCCGTTGCTGTTTAATTTATGTATTGATCCTTTGATCCTTTCTCCAGACTTGGTCAGAGTTCCGAGGGATACAGGTGGGGACAGCAGAGATTAAACTATCTGCTTTTGTGGACGATCTGCTACTTTATATTAACAATCCGGAGTTTTCTTTAGGGAAAATTTTGTCTCAATTTTCAGACTTTGGAAAAATTTCAGGATATATGGTGAATTTATCCAAATCTGTGGGTCTCTATCTCCATCCAAACATACAAGTTGGGGTTTGTATTTACAGTTGAAATGGGCCAAGACTAGTATTGACTATCTTGGATTTCAGCTTCCCAAACATCCAGCTGAATTATATAAGATCAATTTCTCAAAGGCAACTGTACAAATAACTAGGGAACTGGAGGTCTGGTAACAACTTTGTTTATCCTACATGGGGAGAGGCTATCTCATTAAGATGGTAACATTTTATACAAGTCCTTATAGTTTATCAAATAAGATCAGTAATTAATGGGTGCCCATATGCTTTCAATTGTCTCTTTAGTATGTAAATATGTGGTTTTAATTTATATAATAATTATATATTTTAAACTGTAACCTAAGAGTATGATAATGTACATTTTTTTTTTTAAACAAATTTTTGTTTTCCTAGGTGATGCGGGTTATCCAAATAAGACCTGGCTTTTGACCCCATTGCCCAATCCCGAAAGTGGTGCAGAAAAGAGGTATCAGGCAGCACACATAGTAATTGCGGGGAGTAATTGAAAAGATCTTCGGTGCCCTTAAGAGTCGGTTTCGATGCCTAGATCATTCCAGCGGTGTACTGTTATATTCTCCGGAAAACGTTTGCAACATCATAAATACTTGTTGCATACAGTGGCGGACTGGGCCGGGGCGCAGGGTTCCATCTGCCCCTCGGGCCATGACAATGTTAGTATTCCATGGCCGCCTGGCTGTGGGAGTACTGTCAGGCAGTCACAGATGATTCTTCTGCTCCGACGGACAGCTGCCCAGCTACGCTGCTAGAGAGATCTAAGACTTGTTGCAGAGGCTAATAAAAAATGGCTGCCCCCATAGTAAGCTACAAAAAAATGCCCACTGTCTACCAATGGGGAGCCAGGTTTCCTTTCCCAGGAACCCTAGAGGCTGGAAAGTGGAAAAAGGGGGCGGGGCTTATCGGGGAGTCTGACAGGGAAGAGGAGCTGAAAAAGAAGTTTAATGGCACCCAGGGAGGAGAGAGACAGTGAGGGCAGAGGTGAGGAGTGCTCCAGACTGTAGGAGCACTCCTTTCAGAAACCAGGTAAGTGGAGGATGGAGTTTATATACAGTGTGTGTGTCTCTCTCTCAATCTTTCTCTTTTCTATCTATCTCATATCTATATTATCTATATATCTATCTATCTCATATCTATATTATCTATCTATCTCATATCTATCTCATATCTATCTCTCTTATATCTATATCTATCTCATATCTATCTCTATCTATCTCATATCTATCTCTATCTATCTCATATCTATCTATCTCATATCTATCTATCTATCTATCTATCTATCTATCTATTATATCTTGTATACAAGTTATATGTGTCAGTGTGGCATAAACTTTGCAAGAGGGGTGTTGTTTTGTTCTTATAATATTCATTGTCGGAATTCAATTCAGCGCGCTGTTAAGTTGGAGAATGTCGGTTCTCGCAACTTAACTTGGGTGTTTAGTCGCAAGAACCGTCATTCTCTGACTAAAGTACCAGCCATGTGGCTGTTAGCTCCATGATAAGCTGGCAAACAGCCGTGCGTCTGGCACTTTTGTCGGATTTCTCCTTGCATCCCCAGGGCGGTGCGAGAAGAAATCCTTTAGCCTGACCAAACATTGCGTTGAATTGAATAACTGGGAGCTTCCTCCCGGGGCTATTCAACATCGCTTTGAATTGAGGGCCAGATTCAGACCCACTTACTAGGATGCATTCAGATGCAGATTGCCGATGTTTGCATTCTAGATCCCGCTAGGCTGTTTTAGTGGGGTGCAGCGCTCTGCCCTCCTTCTGGAGGGCAAAAAGCGCCCTACCCTCACAGCCTGCGGGTGCCGTGGAGAAATGTGCGGTGACCCTCCCTGTCTGCAGCACTTGGGGGCTGCCCGACGTGTCCCTAAGTGCCGGGCATGCCCCCAAGAGTGACGAAAATGGGACGCATCTTATAGACACGCCCCCTTTTCAATGGCCACATGCCCTTTTCTGGCGCGCGCGCCTCAGGCACGTGAACAAAGGTGTCCTCTCTGGCTCTGGTGCCCTGCCTGCCACCGGAGCTAGAGTGAACACTACATTCTGTGCATGCGTACGCAGTGCAGTGCGTGAACCAGTCCATGCGAATGCGAAGCGCTCACTCGCTGAGCATATCCACCTCACTAGAATGAGTAACAGGAGAAGCCGTTTGTGGGTGGTGACAGGGGCTGGTCACTGGAAACGGGAGCGGAAGTGCGAACGCAGGCATGTCTGAGCGTCTTAACGCCATTTCAGGGGTATGCATAATTAAGTGCAGTGTCATAGTACATGTAGCTTGGCTGAATGTTATACTGAAGTGCTTGCGGTAGGATATGGTCAACCACAAGCGCTGCGTATGCATCCGATTGTACTCGATGTTACCAATGGTTGACATAGTGGGGGTACTAATGCCTTGCCGTGGGATCGCAGGATTTGCATACGCTGGCTACGTGCGAACACATCTAGCGAGCGGGTCTGAATCAAGCCCTGAATTCCCCTGCATGTGTGTGGACTTAATGTGTCTGTATGTATGTACATATTAGTGTTCCCTACATTGCGGAAACCATGCCACCAGCATTGTTGTCACGCCCATTTTTACATTGCATTCGGTAGTAGAAAAACTGGGCCACTTGCTTGTGTCTGCCCCCGAGGCTGAAAGTTGCCAGCCAGCCCCTGGTTGCATAGTTCACAATATCTGTGTTGCAAGCCATTTACCAGTGAATATTGATCCTGTAGTTTGCAAGGATGCTGACCTTTCCTCAGCACCACCAGAGGGCTAGGATGAAGGAAGAAATGACAAGGAGAGAATTTATTCTGGATTATTTCTCTTGAAGGTAAATATATTTTTTATTGTATTTGAAACATTTTGTATTTTAAACACACAGGTTTATTTCTAAACAATTTTTATTTTATATTTTTTTCAGTTTTAAATTGTTATTTGTTGGTTTCCACATTCAGCCTTGTTCAATCAGTTGTTGTATAAGGTCTGTAGTTGCAAATTTTTGTTATTTTGTTTGTTTTGTTAGAGTGAAAGCAATCAATGTATTCTATTTTATTTATATTTTAGTTCAGTTTATATTTTGGCTTGGAGACCCTTCATATGCCGTCATCACAGCTGATCACAGAAACCTAATCTGCAGGCTCCCATTGATGGACATAGACATGACCACCGAGAAGACTGGTAATAAGTCTTCTAAAACAGCTAGTACTGGATGTTAACAAGACCTGACCAAAGGCGCAGAGTCTAACCTACTGGGAGGTCTTCGCCAGTGACCCCTCCAATTGGGATGTGGGCTTCAGCTGTACCCAGCAAGCAGGTCGATGCCCTTTGGTCAGGTATCCGTTACTAGCAGAAGACAAAAGAACAATAGGGAAGGAAAACACAGGAGTGATAATTTAGAATATCACTGAGGGTTGGTGTACTATGAGGCTCTGATAATACCCTGGAAATCTGGATGCAGAGAAGCCCTGGATCTAGCTGGGAGATCCCGACAGAGGAAAAACACTGGAGGAATTTACTAGGAATCAGTACTAGAATGATGTACTGAATACACAATGGTGGACCAGCTTTGGAGTAGTTCACTAGAAACCAGTAATTGGGTGATGTACTAAGTACACAATAGAGATCCAAATGCAGGATGATGAACTAAGTACACAGTGGTGATCCTAGATGCAGGAAGATGTACTGAGTGTACAATGGAGATCTAGATGCAGGATGATGTTCTGAGTACTCCATGGTGATGCAGATGTAGGATAAGCTCTGGAGTAGTGCACTGGAAAACAGTACAGGATAACATACTGAGTACAAGCTATAGTCTTAATGCTGGAATAGGTCACTAGGATTTAGTACTCGGTTGTTGTACTGAGTACACTTATGATGGTCCAAACACAGGACGAGCACTGGAGTAGTGCTCCAGAAATCTGTACTGGATGATGTTCTGAGAACAGACTGGAGATCCAAATGCAGGATGAACACTGGAATGAGACACTAGGATTCAGTACTCAGATGATGTACTGAATACACACTGGTGATCCTGACGCAGGGCGAGCACCGGAGTAATGCCCTGAAAATCTGTAATGGATGATGTTCTGAGGACAGACTGTGCAGGACGAGCACTGGAAAGAGAAACTAGGATTCAGTACTCAGGTTGGGTACTAACCAGGGCCAGCTCCAGGGGTAGCCGCGCCCTGTGCCGGATTAGTATAAATTGCCCTGTAGTTGTGCGCAGCTAAGCCGCATGCGACTTAAAATGGAGGTGTGACCTAATTACCATAGGCCATGCCCCTAAGTGTTGTTATTATGGGGTGTGCCTGCGTGGCACGCCTCCTGTGTAATGTCAGGCTGAGGACGAGCCCAGCACTCCGTCACTAGCTGGGCTTCCCCCAGCCCTCTCCCGGCGCTGAATGGATGCCGCGCACATGTGCACAGCATCCATTCAGCTACTCCAGGGTTTGGCACCGCCGCGGTGGTGGGGGTGCCCAACCTCCCAACCAGACCACCTGCAGGACACTTCGGCCCATGGGTGGAACAGCGGGACAGTGCTGAAATCGGGATGTTGGGAGGGGTGCACCCTCTCTATAGGGTGGCGCCCCTGTTCAACCGCACTGGTTGAACACCCCAAGAGCCGGCCCTTGTACTGAGTACACACTGGAGAATTACGCTGGGAATAATCACTGGAAGATTGCATGTGGAGCCTAGAATGATGCAACAGCAACCATCAAGGAAATAATGAAGTTGATCAGGCAACTTCCTGTTACCTGTTGTCCTGCTTTATGCCCCCAGGTAGCTGTCCATTGGAGGAGGAAGTCAACTGACAAGGCTACCGTTGGATGAGAGGCTCTCATGTGATTCAAACGACATGGCTGCGCCCATGACCGCAGCCACAGGAACTCTGATTAGGAGGATTGCATGGAAGTCACCTGGGCTCCGGGGAGAATACTCAGCGTGTCACCCACAGCCGCACCTGACGTCTCATCACGCTCGCTAGTGATGGGAAGCTGGCACAGCGGTAAGTAACAGCCAATCCCAGACTGAATCCTGACACATAGATGGACATAGAGAGGACCACTTTGCTTTTATGTAGCCGTGTTCTGGCTTTGAAGGATGAAAAGACACAACCATTATAGGAAAAACAACCTTTCATCCTTTTGGGACTGGAGTTCTGGAGAAATACCAACATCCTGTTTGCCAACCTATATTCAGTCTGTCACCATAAGCCCCTTATGTGATGACCCTCTATGTGTCCCAATGCTGCAGGTTTCCCAATGAGTGAGTGAAATAATAATTTTACCACATTAGCATTTTTTTGAAACACAACTGACTAATCTATTTATTTTTTCAACTTTTTATTAACTTTTCCTCCTATCTCACCCCCAAACCGATTCTGCAGGCTCCCATTGATGGACATACAGATGACCTTTTGAAAGGATGTAACCGTTGAATGCAAAATGTGGTCTGTAAACATTCTATACTCCCAGAATATCTTCCAAATACCTTATTGACCTGTAACAACATGGATTTGCCAACCTATGAAAAGTGTGTTACCTTTGAAGTTCCTGAAAGAGTTGATCCTCTACGTGTCCCCATGCAGAAGGATTTCTAATTGGTGAGTGTAACAGTCATTAGACCACATTAGTCATTTGTGTTTCTAATAATGCTAAACTAATTGTTTTTCTACTTTTTTTTCATGACCACCTATGTCACCACCCAACCTATTTTGCAAGTTCCTATTGATGGATGTACAGAGGACCTTTATGAAAGAAAGTATCTGATTGTGGAAAATAGGCCAGCAAGCTATCTATCCTTAAAAAAATTATATTATACATACCTTAAGGACTTGGACCCTGAAAATGCCGGATTCCTGTTTGCCGACCATAAGATCAGCGTGGTACCAGTGAGGTCCCTGCAGCTATGTTCCTCAAAGCTCACCATGACAAGAATTTTCAAAGAGGTAAGTGTAATAGTCATATTATCTCTAGTCATTTGTGATTTAAATACTGCTAATGTAATAGTTTGTTTATTTTTTAAACTATGTAACCCCCTAAACCTCTTCTGCAGGCTCTTGATTATTTTTTTATTATGTTTTTTTTTTTATTACAGATCATCTTCAAATAATGACTGAAAAATCAACTTTATACAAAGGAAAATTAATTGGACAACTTGAAAAGTAGTTGATGAAAAAGTAAAAGATTTTATTGTTCAAAATATTTTATTATAATTTGAAGACTCATTTGAATAAAACTATAAAAGAAGATATAAAGTATATACATTTTTATTGCATTCAATTTTATTACGTTATTAAAGTTCAAGTTATTCGTATTTTTTATGTTTTTTTCTTAGCATTTTGGAAATACCTGAAAATATAATAGTCATTAAAAAAACTGTTTTATAATTATTCATTTACAAATCACTTATAGGGGTATATTTATTAAATTGGGAGTTTTTAAAAGTAAAGATGTTGTCCATATCAACCAGTCAGATTGTACTTAACATTTAACTAACACCTGTTAGAAGATAATAGGTAGTATATGATTTGTTGCTATGGACAACCCCTCCACTTCTAAAAACTCCTACTTTAGTAAATTAATCCCATAATATGGTCTATGGTCTGTTGTTAGCATATTAATAGTTCGCCTGCACAAATTAGAGGATTACAAGGATATTAGAGTATGTAGGGGCTAATGATTCTCCAATTTACAACTTTGATGTTATTATTAATTTTGTTAAATATGTTAAAAAATGTGAATACATTTTTTTTATTATCTTTCTACAAATTGATTTATAATTGATCCTATACGGTTTTATGTTAGAGATTCAAAATTGTTATGTGTTAAACAACTATCTACAAATAATAAACAGTTAGGCCCTCATTCAGACCCGGACGCAAGTGGGCGTTCGTACGCTCGGCTTACGTACAAACATATGTAAATTCAAGCACTCGCTCGTATTTTCGAACGCAGCTAAACATCCTCCCCAAACTCTACCGACCCCTCCTCTAACTAACGAGCGTGCCAAATAGCGAGCGTACATCCCCAAAGTGGCTTGAAGGGAACGCACGCACAAGTACAAACCGGAAGTGGGACTGTCAGATTCCGATTACCTGCTCCTTTATTCTGCCTACCTCCCTCAATCGTATCATGCCAATCAATATATTAATTAGCTTAATTGGTTTTTTTTTTTGGACAATGCAATAAACTTTAATCTTGTCCGTGTTTGTGTTTACCTGCAGAATACGTACGGCTTAAACATTTGCTTTTCTTTGTCAAAATACATGTTAGAGCCAATTAAACATTTGTTTTATTTGTTTTTAACCACGCATATTTTCCTGGGTTCATTTCTTTATTTAAATTTGCTTACGCATGTCACTGCATCAAGCCTATCATAACTCTCAAGAGATTTCTGGCCCTGTCGAACACATGACTCATACACTAACCAATAGAATTGGTCCTGTTAATTACCCAATTATTTTTAACAAATACACCATTGCCATCATGAGAGCCTCGGCATTCACCAGGCGCGAGCTGCTGGTGTTAACCGAGGTGATGGATAGGCGGATCACCAGCCAGCCTCCACCCATCACAAATAGAGAGAAGCGTTCCGCAAATGCGGAGGTACGTGGCCACCTGCGTTCCTTCGGCTCACGCCGCCAGATCGGCCAGCTGGAGCGCAGGTGGTCCGACCTGCAACAGCGGACGTCCCGTTTGCTGGCATGCTTTCGCATGCAGATCGCGGAAAGTAAGTTTTTGGGACTGTGGTTTTCATGTTTATCTTTGTGTCCCTAACTGCGTGTGCATGTTTTCATTCATGTCCTATTTATTCATTGTACTCATATCTGCATGGCCATGTTTTCATGTATGTCCTATTTATTCATTGTACTCATATCTGCATGGCCATGTTTTCATGTATGGCCTATTTATTCATTGTACTCATATCTGCATGGCCATGTTTTCATGTATGTCCTATTTATTCATTGTACTCATATCTGCATGACCATGTTTTCATGTATGTCCTATTTATTCATTGTACTCATATCTGCATGGCCATGTTTTCATGTATGTCCTATTTATTCATTGTACTCATATCTGCATGGCCATGTTTTCATGTATGTCCTATTTAGTCATTGTACTCATATCTGCATGGCCATGTTTACATATTTGTGTTGTCATAAATTAGTGTTTAACTAGGTTTTGATTGAAACTAACCACAATTTGTTTCACATCTTTTAGGGGCACAGCGAAGACTACGGCGTCATCGGCGTCAAAGACGGCGCTCTCACCCACTCTCCCCAACCCCAAGCCAAACCTCCACACCCCCAAGTTCCCGTATTTCCCCCTCCTCCCCAGCCTGCACAGACCCTGTGGAGGATGTTTCGGGGCTCCTTCCCCTCCATCCCAATTCCCCCTCTCCTCCAACCACCCCTCTTGTAACGACCCCCTCCCCTGAATCCCAAATCACCTCGCCAACCTCGTTGGGGAATGGAGGCACCTCCGAGGAGGACGAGGGAGTGGCTTCTGGAGCTGCCGTTAGTTTGAACGGTATGGTTTTTTTTAAGTTTAGTTTTTTTAAAAAACTTTGTATGTAATCCTGTGTCTGTGCCTTTTTTTGTGTTGTTTCGGAGAATTTGTTGGAGTTTTCGGTTTGTCTTTACCTGTTACTGCTGATGTCACCATACACATATCACACCTGTCTGAATCTGATTTTTTGACTTTTAATTTTTGGGGGGACCATTTTTGAGTGCTTGGTATTTTCGGTGTAATTCTGCTTTGGGTCACAATATTGACATTTTTGGTTAGCTTGGTTTGGCTTGTTTTTTAATGTGGTTTCATTATTGATGTATTAATCCCCACACTTTTCTAACCCACAGAGGAACAGAGGCGTCTGGTGGAATTATCCGGATGTGTGGGACGGATGCGTGCCCACGTCATCGGGCTGCTGGTGGTCCTTGACCATATGTCGGTCCTCCTTCGGAACTAGTTATTGGTTTTTTTTGTACAAAAGTTTTATACATTAAAAATTTTAACTTAACGTTCTGTCTCATTCCTTGTTTCCAAATCAGAGATTGTTTACACTGACATAAGTAGACTCTTCCAGCAAGGATTTGCAATTATTGTCACTAAGATTGTGTGTTGTATTTTTTAGGAAAACAGGCACAAGAAACACCTAACAGTAACAATCTGATTGGCCTTTTTTGGTGTTGTATAAATTATATATTACTACATTTTACAGGTTCCTATTTGGGGGGCAACCTGCTTAGGCCGATATTACGAAGCCAACTGATTGTACAGGATTCCTTTGGGTGTTGGTTTGGACCCAGAAAACATCTTACATTTTAGCTCAACTTGCGTCATTACAGGATTACCCCTTAGGCAAATTTAACGTGGGTGAACCTGGTTACACTTGCTTGTAATGGGCAAAAAAACGTACAAAATTACACTCTAAAAACATTTATTCACAACATAACTAAAATAACAAAGTGTTCACTCACAAACAATACACACAGTGATAATCATAAATACAACCCATACAACAAATTTTTAAAATAATAAAAAAAATTCAAGAACTGGTTGACGAAGGACCATGCCAACATGATTCCACAAATGTGGCGTTGCAATATGGGTTCCATAATATATTTCCAAAGTGTCCCCATGAAGGTTTTTTTAGGGTAGCAGGAAGTAGTCATCGTTGGAGTCCCAAAGATTATGAAAACAAACAGAAGATGGAGAAAAAAATACAAAAAAATTAGATGTTCTCAAACAATCCTTACCACATTGTGTCTAAACACTGTTGTGTTGCCAATAATTACCTAAAATATCTGGCCACCACATCATCGCGTATGGCCCCCCCACATACTGACCTCTGACCAACCTCGGGGGGGCCATCCTCAGGTAAGGCATCCTCTGGCTGCATTGGGACACCACTCCTTATGGCGATGTTGTGAAATATCCCACACAGGACCACAATTTTCGAAACCATATCCGGCAAATACATAAGCTCGCCACCAGAGCGGTGGAGGCATCTGAATCGGCCTTTTAAAAGGCCGATACAGCGCTCCACCACTTGCCTGGTGGCTGTAAGTGCGGCATTAAAATTACTTTGTGGCCCTGGTGTGGGAGCCAAATAAGGAGTGAGCAGCCAGGGCGTGCAAGGGTAGCCACTGTCTCCTGTGAAAAAGAAGTGACAACATCAGGATCACTGTGTATCAAGCTTAACATTGTTATGTACTAAAGGTCTCCACTTACCCAGAAGCCACGCATCACCAGCTTGTAGGTTGTTTAATTTGTGCCATATCCCTGATTGCCGGATGACGAATGAGTCATGTGCACTTCCTGGTAATTTTGCATTCAGGGACAGGATCTGGAGGGAGGCATCACATACCACCATTAAAATTCAGGGAGTGATAGTGTTTACGGTTGCGAAATATGGCCTCCAGCCATGCTGGAGGCTGAAGTGGTATGTGAGTACCATCCACAACCCCTATGATGTGTGGGAAGCCAGCTATTTGGTAAAAATTGGCCTTGGCCACACTAAGGGCACCCATATCCAAAGGCATTTTAATAAAATGATGGAGGTGCTTGAAAAGTGCCTCCATCACTGCCCTCAGGATCCAGGAAAAGGAGGATTGGGAGATGCCCGCCACTATTCCCACCGTTGTTTGAAACGATCCTGAGGCACAGAAATGTAACACCGCCATAAATTGCGTAAGTGGTGGTATTGCTGTAGGACTGTCAATTTGCCGCTCAAGATCACTCTCTATTAATGAGAGAGTGTCTATGATGATTTTGGGAGGAAGACGGTAGCGTCTTAACACCTCATCATCGGGCATTCCAAAAAGGGTGACACGTGTTCGATATATCTGGGGCCTTGCACGCCTACGATGCCTACGCCTGGGACGAGATTGAGGTTGGTCGGCTTCCTGGAGCATGGTCAGAACAATCCGACCAAGATCAACCTGAAATGGCAAGATTTGAATGTAAGGCTTTTTTCCCCCGCAAAAAAATAGATTTTTACTTAGCTTGATGATACAATCCATTGATGCTTACATGCCGGGGTATTGTCATGATTGGGCCAAACTCTAAATAATCACAATATAAAAATTCAACAATTTAGGGTGGGCATTTAGGAATCTAAATTGGGTGCAAGACAAAACATAAAAGGGGAGAAACACACATTTGGCCAAATAGCAAAACGACAGTGCGCAGACTACCTCAAATTGGGCCCAAATGTAATCAACAAATGCTAAAGGGAAAACACAACCAATTTAACGGGTCTAAATAAGCATTTAAAAATGCGCTAATTAGTTCGCAAATACCAGTCACAATAGAAACAGTTAAAAATGCGCTAATTCGTTCGCAAATACCAGTCACAATAGAAACAGTTAAAAATGCACTAATTAGTTCGCAAATACCAGTCACAATAGAAACAGTTAAAAATGCGCTAATTAGTTCGCAAATACCAGTCACAATAGAAACAGTTAAAAATGCGCTAATTAGTTCGCAAATACAAGTACAAAAATACGCAGATAGAAAAACATTAATTATTTTAAACATTTCTGACTAATAAAAACAAAGGTTACAAGTGTAAGGTCAAACAAAGTTGCGTAAATACAAACATGAACATTTAATAACCAAGTGAAAAAATAAACTTACCAATAGATAATATATAAGTCTCCAGATCAAAAGGTCGTTGGGGCAGAGCCAAAAAAAACCTAACAAAGGGGAAATTTGGAAAAATTAACGAGCTAAAATTCAGGAAAAGAAGGAGACACAAATTGATCAAAAGTTAGACGGCCAAAAACTTACCAAATAAATAAACGCCAAAAAAAAACCACCAGAAAAAAAGCGAACGGAAAAAAAATAAAGAAAAATACCAAACAAAAACAACTCCCACCAACGCCAAATCCAAAACCAGCCAACAATTAACTCCGACCAACGTAACCTCCAACAATCAACAAACGCCACCTCGACTCAAGCCATAAATAGTGTTTAGTTTCCCGCACAAATTAAGGAGGGATCATAGGAACGCACAATCAATGATGCGGCCGAAAAATAAGGACGCATGTATAAATACGTCACGAGCCCACAAAAAAGTTCTGGTGTATTTCTTGTTTGGAGCTAAGACTTGGCTACAGACCAGGGAAACAATGGGCAACAGTCTGGCGGTAAGTATTTCAGGCATTTGTAAACAATGATTAATTTGAAACATAATATAGTGCAAGTTGTGAAGCTTACAATTCTCAACATTTAAACAAATAGGTGAGGAGGATGACATGGAAGAGGCTGCTGGGCCCAGTATTCCGGCCAAAGCTGGCAAAAAGAAAAGGCAGCCACAATTCACAAGAAAGGAGATGGAGGTTTTGGTTCAGAAGTGTGTGGACATCCTGCCACAGGCAGACAGGAATATGAGTGCAAGCCAGAAGTGGAGAATGTGGGAGGAGGTAGCCGTTGCTGTCAATAGGTTGGGTGATTTTGTCCGTCTAGCCCGGGATGTCAAACGGCGGTAAGTTAAAACTTGACCACCCAAAAAAACAGGGTGAAATAATGCAGGAATAATGGCTACTTTTTCACCCACAGATGGCAAGACTTCAAATATTGCCTGAAACAAAAAATGGCTGACAGGGCTAGGCATGCAAGGGGGACAGGTGGGGGTCCCACCCCTGTGTCATTGGAGTTGAATGATTTAGAAGAGCTGGCACAGGGGTGTGTGCAGGCTGTGGAGGTGTTTGGCGTGTCCAACATGGATACGGACATGCCAGACTTTGCGGCTCCTCATGTTGTCCAAGGTAAATATTGTGATGTCACCAACTCTGAAATGTTATTGTGCCAATATGTAGATTCTAATGTGACTCTTTTCTAATTTTTCCAACAGAGACACAGGCGGATGAGTCTGCTCCAGAGGGGAGCCTTGGCCGCAGAATTTCTGCAGGGGAGGAACCAGTACATCCGGCTGAGGACCCTGCAGAAGCCAGTCCAGGGCAATCCCCCTCGCAGGCAGTGTCCCTCCTCACAGAACTCAATTTTAAATCGGATTTCCATACGGAGATTCTGCAGAGGATGGACGCCAGTCTGGTACGGGTGGCTGAGGCCCTGGAGCAAAATGCTGCGGCCAACGTGACCATTGGTCAGGCCCTGGCAGAAAATACCAGGGCCAACATCCGCATCGCCAATGCCCTGGAGCAGCTCGTTCGCCAGCACATGGTGGAGCCGACCTCCCTTCCTGCCGGAACATCAGGATGCTCCACCTCTGGCACAACATCAGCCAATCCCCAAAATGTGCCTAGCCCTGTGCCTAGTCCAGAGGCCACAACATCTGCCTCTGGACAGGCCAGCCCGATGACATCCCGGACCCGGTCTGGCGCCCTCCCTCCCTCCCCCTGCCAAACGGGGGAAAAAACATTGACAGCACTGGCTACTTTTCCCACACTCCTTCTGTGCTTGCCCCATATTCCTTTCTGGACAAAACTTCCCTCTCCTTTCTTGTGAATTGTTTTTAATTTTTAGCTTTACGTTTCCATAACTTTTATGTTTGCACAATTATTAAATTTGTTGGAATGAACACTGCAAAAAAAGTTTGGGGAAAAAATGTGCATGAAATAGTTTTTATTTCCCAATAAATGTGAAAAAAATGTACGACATTGTATTCTGACATTATTGTAGAAATGGTTTACATTTAATCCTGGCCCACAAGGCAAAAACGTGCACCACCAACATTTTACCTGAGAAAAAAAAAGGGCTCTTTAAGGAACGTTTTTAAATTTACATAAGGATGCAAATTCACCAGCCAAAAGCAAAATGGCCAGAAACACCCAAACATGATGACATTATTGTTTCAATAGGCCAAAAACCAAATATCAACCCAAAAACCCCCCCCACAAATGTACGCTAATTGATTGTGTAATCCTGACATTAGCAGCTATGATTTCCACCTGCGTACGGTTTGTGCTAACCCAAAAAACTGATTTGAAAACACATTCCAAGCCGGTTTTCAATACAACACTAATTGATTTTCTGACAAGCCGTGATTAATCGATGCAACATCGTGGAGTGCCGGGACGGAGGAGAAGGCCATCGCCAATGTGGTTGAGTAATCCAGACCCTAAGCTGTGCGAGCATTTTGAACGGAAAGAGGATCATCCAGTGACGTATGAGTTGGTCCGAACACATTTGACGTTCGCATCTGATAATGTATGTACGCCCCAAAAACGCCTCGCCACGCCTGCGTTTTTCCATCTCCACCCCCGTCAACGCCCAAAAACGCCCTGTTCTGTCAATCACATTTGACATGTCACTTCCTGTACGCTATTTGACGAACGAGACAAAAAAAGCTCGCAATCTGCCGTACGCACATGCGCAGTGTTACACCGACGCAAGCGCGCTTTCTCAACATCGGAACGCAACGAGCGTACTGCTGTTAACGAACGGCTCTGAATCAGACCCTTAATTTGCATTTGATAAATAGGTTTGTGTTAGAGGGCCTGATTCAGCAAAGATGGCAATTGCAAAGCTGCACTCAGGATGCTTTGCAATTTTGATCTTTGCGAGAATGTAAATACAGCAGGAGGTGCATGACAACCCCAGGAGCATGTAGAATCCCAAC
This sequence comes from Taudactylus pleione, assembly GCA_031769625.1. Classification (NCBI taxonomy): domain Eukaryota; kingdom Metazoa; phylum Chordata; class Amphibia; order Anura; family Myobatrachidae; genus Taudactylus; species Taudactylus pleione. The sequence goes on along the minus strand of JAUIMM010000345.1, from coordinate 1,113,829 downwards.
ACTGCAACGGAGGTTGCAGGCTGGGAACAACATCAGGATCATCGCAATCATCGGTGGTCGATGGTTGCAATGGTGGAAGGCCCGGCCGGCCGGTCAGCTCAGTAAGCCTCAGCTTACTCATGCTGGTTGGCTGGCTTACGAGTCCAGCGGATTCCACGCAGTCCTAAGGCTACTCTCTCCAGGGACAGGGGCGGACACACCACGTTCCCGGGTACACTGGCCAAACCCAGCCCCGTAAGTGCCTCTGCCTGTAAATCAGGCATTGCTTTCCAAGGGTTTGCGTGCGATTGAGCAGGACCCATTCTGTATTACCTAAACTATGAACCATAAATGATATACATTATGGACATTCTATTTAAAATTATTTCCAGCAAATATATTAATAAGTTATGATAATATGTTTGTTGCTAATTGTGGTTTCTAGTTTTAAAAACATTATATTAAAGTTAATGAGTGTTAAACATAAGTGGGGTGTATTGTAAATGGTTGCTTTACAGTTCAGCAGCTCAATTATACCCCTTTAGTACTGCCAACAGGATCCCAGGTTTTTTGTACGCGAATGCACAGCAACCCAGCTTATTTATATATGTAAAAGGGCAGGGATAAAATAATCCAGTTTTAGTTGCCCAGCATTTTAACTCTGGCCATAAGCATGGTTTAACACAATTTAAACCCAGCTCATGAAGCAGTGTGAACAGATAACACGGGTCAATGCAAACCAGGTCTCGTTCTCTGCATAGGAAGGGCCAGCATTTGTAGATGCCATCTCCAAACGCCGACTCATCATGAGACGCCAATGGAGACCTCAACCCGGCATTAATGCCTGGATTAGCCACCTGTCTGACAGGGATCTCACAAGGGTCGCACACAGGATGGGCGCTTGAACATCATCCTGGTTGTGACCTGGTGAACTAGTGGAAAAGAGGTATATGATAATAGTGTTTGTGCTAACAGATATCAAAGCCAATGATACCCAAACAGAAACTCTAGCTAATGGGCTCATAGCCAAATTTAAATATGATTTGAATATCTAAATTAATTATAAATAATATTGATAGGGACTTTAATAATAGCGTTACATTTGGAGATCATTGGATTAGATAGTAAAAATGTGTTGTATTACAGGTTTGGAAGTGGAAACTTACCTCTTCTGAAAAAATCAAATGGAAAATGAGTGAATAGACTGTGAGGTTCTGGTTTAAATCAAATGGAAAATTAGTGAATAGACTGTGAGGTTCTGGTTTAAATCAAATGGAAAATGAGTTAATAGACTGTGAGGTTCTGGTTTTGTTGTGGACCCGAGGTGGTAATAGGAGCAGACACTGAAGCAGATCTAAAAATACACATGGAGTTTTTAATGAGTGGCTTAACAGACATGAATGTGGTAAAACAAAAAGTCCAGGTATAGCACTAAAGTGCACTTGGGAACTGTAGTGAGGCAATGGGAAAAAGTCCAGGTAGTGGTAACAGAAGGTAGTCCAGTATTCCAGGTCTTGTGAGGCTGAAATGAATTGTGGCTGAAGAAATAATGTCCAGAGGAAAGTGCGAGTGGAGACAAGGTGCAGGGTAGCAGCTGACACAGGTACTCAGACAATGGGAGAGGCAATAGGAGGAGGCAGTGGGAGAAGGCAGTGGAAGTCCAGCAGGGTAAGGAGCAGGTTAGGTGAAGCAGGCTTAGGCAGAGATCCAACAGGCAGGTGGACAAGCTCAGGAACTCTCTCTCAGCTTGCGCTGAGAAACACGTTGCACTGGCAATGCAAGCCTTTTATACCCAGTGCCCAGCCGTGAGTGGTCAGAGAGTGAGCATGTGACACGCCAGGATTGGGGAAATAGGTCACATGGCTGAAAGCAAGATGGCGGCGCCCATGCCGGAGTGGAACGGAAGCACCGCCAGGCCTAACCAGCACAGAGTGACAATATGCCCACACAGAACCGCGCACAGCCAATGCTCCCCGCCAGGCACCAGTACCACCACCAGATGCCCCCCGCAATAACATCTGCACAGGTAACACCTGCCGACCACCATGCCGAGAAACCCTGGTCGTGATGGTACCCCCCTTTATGGGTGGCTTCAGGACACTCACCAGGTTTCTCAGGATGAGCAATATGGAACTTCCTGACGAGTGCGGGAGCATGGATGTCCCGGGCATTGGTCCAGCAGCATTCTTCCGGGCCGTAACCCCTCCAATCCAGGAGGCATTGTAAACGACCCCTACGGACACGGGAATCCAGGACCTGGGAGACCTCAAATTCCATGCCTCTTTTGGTCTGGACACGGGGAGGAACAGGGAGAATCTTACGGAACTTGTTCAGGATCAGAAGCTTGAGTAGGGAAATATGGAAAGAATTTGGGACTTTCAAATATGAAGGCAGTTGAAGGTGATAAATCAGGCATTGCTTTCCAAGGGTTGCGTGCGATTGAGCAGGACCCATTCTGTATTACCTAAACTATGAACCATAAATGATAAAAATTATGGACATTCTATTTAAAATTATTTCCAGCAAATATATTAATAAGTTATGATAATATGTTTGTTGCTAATTGTGGTTTCTAGTTTTAAAAACATTATATTAAAGTTAATGAGTGTTAAACATAAGTGGGGTATATTGTAAATGGTTGCTTTATAGTTCAGCAGCTCAATTATACCCCTTTAGTACTGCCAACAGGATCCCAGGTTTTTTGTACGCGAATGCACAGCAACCCAGCTTATTTATATATGTAAAAGGGCAGGGATAAAATAATCCAGTTTTAGTTGCCCAGCATTTTAACTCTGGCCATAAGCATGGTTTAACACAATTTAAACCCAGCTCATGAAGCAGTGTGAACAGATAACATGGGTCAATGCAAACCAGGTCTCGTTCTCTGCATAGGAAGAGCCAGCATTTGTAGATGCCATCATCTCCAAACGCCGACTCATCATGAGACGCCAATGGAGACCTCAACCCGGCATTAATGCCTGGACTAGCCGCCTGTCTGACAGGGATCTCACAAGGGTCGCACACAGGATGGGCGCTTGAACATCATCCTGGTTGTGACCTGGTGAACTAGTGGAAAAGAGGTATATGATAATAGTGTTTGTGCTAACAGATATCAAAGCCAATGATACCCAAACAGAAACTCTAGCTAATGGGCTCATAGCCAAATTTAAATATGATTTGAATATCTAAATTAATTATAAATAATATTGATAGGGACTTCAATAATAGCATTACATTTGGGGATCATTGGATTAGATAGTAAAAATGTGTTGTATTACAGGTTTGGAAGTGGAAACTTACCTCTTCTGAAAAAATCAAATGGAAAATGAGTGAATAGACTGTGAGGTTCTGGTTTAAATCAAATGGAAAATGAGTGAATAGACTGTGAGGTTCTGGTTTTGTTGTGGACCCGGGGTGGTAATAGGAGCAGACACTGAAGCAGATCTAAAAATACACATGGAGTTTTTAATGAGTGGCTTAACAGACATGAATGTGGTAAAACAAAAAGTCCAGGTATAGCACTAAAGTGCACTTGGGAACTGTAGTGAGGCAATGGGAAAAAGTCCAGGTAGTGGTAACAGAAGGTAGTTCAGTATTCCAGGTCTTGTGAGGCTGAAATGAATTGTGGCTGAAGAAATAATGTCCAGAGGAAAGTGCGAGTGGAGACAAGGTGCAGGGTAACAGCTGACACAGGTACTCAGACAATGGGAGAGGCAATAGGAGAAGGAAGTGGAAGTCCAGCAGGGTAAGGAGCAGGTTAGGTAAAGCAGGCTTAGGCAGAGATCCAACAGGCAGGTGGACAAGCTCAGGAATCCTCTCTCAGCTTGCGCTGAGAAACACATTGCACTGGCAATGCAAGGGAGCTCTGAACTCCCTTTTATACCCAGTGCCCAGCCATGAGTGGTCAGAGAGTGAGCATGTGACACGCCAGGATTGGGGAAATAGGTCACATGGCTGAAAGCAAGATGGCGGTGCCCATGCCGGAGTGGAACGGAAGCACCGCCAGGCCTAACCAGCACAGAGTAACAATATGCCCACACAGAACCGCGCACAGCCAATGCTCCCCGCCAGGCACCAGTACCACCACCAGATGCCCCCCGCCATTAACATCTGCACAGGTAACACCCGCCGACCACCATGCCGAGAAACTCTGGTCGTGACGGTACCCCCCTTTATGGGTAGCCTCAGAACACTCACCAGGTTTCTCAGGATGAGCAATATGGAACTTCCTGATGAGTGCAGGAGCATGGATGTCCCGGGCATCGGTCCAGCAGCATTCTTCCAGGCCGTAACCCCTCCAATCCAGGAGGTATTGTAAACGACCCCTACGGATACGGGAATCAAGGACCTAGGAGACCTCAAATTCCATGCCTCTTTTGGTCTGGACACGGGGAGGAACGGAGAATCTTACGGAACTTGTTCAGGATCAGAAGCTTGAGTAGGGAAATATGGAAAGAATTTGGGACTTTCAAATATGAAGGCAGCTGAAGGTGATACGCCACAGAATTGATTATTTCAATAATAGAGAAAGGTCCGATGAAACGTGCAGCAAATTTCATAAAGGGTACTCTGAGCCGTAGGTTCCAGGTAGACAACCACACCTGATCTCCAACTTGCATGCAGGGCCCCTCGCAAATCTAATTTTGAGAATATAACAGATCCTTTGACTCTGTCGAACAACTCTGTGATTAAAGGGAGTGGATCCCGATTCTTGACCGTTATATCATTAAGACCCCGATACATGGTCTTAGGCCACCATCCTTCTTAACAACAAAAAAGAACCCTGCTCCGGCAGGAGAGGTGGAAGGACGGATTAACCCCTAATCCAAATTCTCCTGGATGTATTCAGACATAGCTGGGGTCTCTGGCAAGGAAAGAGGATAGGTGTGACCACAAGGAGGCATCTTGTCCGGCAATAAATCGATTGGGCAATCCCATTCTCTGTGAGGAGGTAAGATATTTGCCTGTTGTGTAGAAAACACATTGGTAAACATTTGATACTCTTTGGGAATTGCTGATGGTTTTAATGAAACTGTTTTCCTTACAGGTCATATCTTAGGAAGACAGGATTTCTGACAGTCATCTCCCCATGAAAGGACTTGCATTGAGCACCAATCTATCCTGGGATTGTGCTGGCATAACCAGGGTAGCCCTAAAATGATATCTTGGGAGGCTTCAGGAATCACTAGGAATCTCAGAGACTCAGAATGCAGTGCCCCAATGCGGACAAATACTGGCTGAGTTTCCTTGGTGACAATTCCATTAGTCAGAGGCCGTCCATCTACAGAGGTCAAGAAAATTGAGCGGTCGAGGAGAGTACAAGGAATCTGTAGTTTGTCAACTAAACTGGAAGTCAAGAAATTTCTGGCTGCTCCAGAATCTAATAATGCAGCAACAAAGACAGGTTTCAACTTGAAATCTATGGCTAGGTTTAATATGAAATCTTTACAGGTTGGGGACGGACTCACTTGATGTCCCCAGGGTCAGTTAGGAATGGGCATTTCACGATTTACGGGAACAGGAGGCCACCAGGTGACCCGCGTCTCCACAGTATTGGCAGAATTTTTTAATATTCTTCTCTGGCGTTCCTCTTTGGAGAGATGGGTATGATTCACCTGCATAGGCTCTTCATCTGTAGAAGGAGGGAATGGATGGGTAGTAGAGGGAAGAGTAAATGACCTTTGCAGATTAGTTCTATGCTTTTCAATTTGACGTTCTCTAAAGCGTAGATCGATCTTGTTACAAAGAGAAATCATGTCATCCAGATTAGTGGGTAGCTCACGGGTGACTAGATCATCTTTCAGTCGATCAGAAAGCCCGTACCAAAAAGCTGAGGTGAGGGCTTCCGCATTCCACTTGAGCTCTGATGCTAAAATCTGAAACTGTACGGCATACTGGCTGACAGGACGGGTTCCTTGTTTCAGTGTCATGATACTGAATGAGGCCGATACGGTACGCCCAGGCTCATCGAATATCCTCCTGTATGATGACACAAAGTTGGTATAGTTGTCCAGCAAAGAATCTGAATGCTCCCAGAGTGGGGAAGCCCAATCCAAGGCTGAGCCAGACAACAGTGACATGATGTAGTTCTTGCAGTAGGAAAATTATCAGGCTGTAACAGGGGCGGATTGGGTCAAAAAACCAGCCCGGGAAATTTCTGTAAGCAGCCCTAATGGGGGTGGAGTCTATTGAGGGGTGGGGTCTGTCAAGGGGATGAGCCTGGCGATGGGGCAGGATGCTGTCCTCTCAGAATCAAGAGCTTTGCCAGAAAAGTAACTGCCATTGTTATATACTGTTTGTGTATATATAAGCAGTAGTAAGGTGTGGCACTTGGTGTGCAATTACAGGTATAGACAAACGGCTATGATCAACGTTTCAGTGTTAGTAACACTATCGTCAGAATGCTGACAATAGTGTTACTAACACTTAAATGTTTGTCTATTTCTGTAATTGCGCCGAGTGCCGCACCTTACACCGGCCAAGGCTACATTGAGATTTGGAGTGCCGGACCTTACACCGGCCAAGGCTCCATTGAGATTTGGAGTGCCGCACCTTACACCGGCCAAGGCTACATTGAGATTTGGAGTGCCGGACCTTACACCGGCCAAGGCTCCATTGAGATTTGGAGTGCCGGACCTTGAACATTATATGACACTGCAATACTGGACTGTATATATTAATATTATATAAAGTAAATTTGTGCATATAAAGTAAATATATACATAATTACCATATACATTATATGTATATATGAAAAGCAATATATATATATATATATATATATATATATATAATGAGCAAGAAAAATCGGCTGTAGAAAAATATTTAATGTGTTCCCAACACACCAATGTTTCGGGGCCACACGCCCCTTTGTCAAGGTAAGTAGCAGGTGACAAAGGGGCGTGTGGCCCTGAAACGTTGGTGTGTTGGGTACACATTAAATATTTTTCTACAGTCTCCAAGTGCCGCCGATTTTTCTTGCTAATTTAATTACTCACGGAAGGCACTGGGGCATACTGTTGCTAGTATAGCAGAGTGCCGGTCCATCAGAATCACTATATATATATATATATATATATATATATATATATATCACATATGTATCATATATATATAATACATTTGTGTGATATATATATATATATATATATATATACACACTGACTGTATATTCACACACAGCTGGACAGGGAGTGGAGGCCCGGGGGAGGGTGAGTCACTGAACGGCTGGCTGGGCGTCCACAGACCACTATAGGGACTGGCCCATACTACGTATGAAGAGCCAGACTAACTTACACAAGTTGGTTTTCGCAGACTGGCAGGACAGCAGCAGGTCGATCCGGGTCCTGTGCGTGCACTGCAGGCCAGGGAAGGAGCCGGAGAGGGGGCGGGCCACTGACGAGCGGTAGGCGGAGCCGTCTGTAGTAACTGACAGGCTCCGCAAGGCTTATGGGAGGAGCTGCTGCTGAGCATGCGCAGCAGCTCCCCCGTCAGCCATTTTATTTGTTTACATTAGTGCGCTGTCCGATCGGAGCACACAGCTCCGATCGCGGCAGCCCGGCCAGTTGTAATGGCCTAGGGATGAATGAAGGGTGGCAGCCCCTAAAGGGAACAATGTGGCCGGCCCAGCGGGAAACGGCCTGGTGTCCCAGCGGCCCAATCCGCCCCTGGGCTGTAAGGTGAAATTTATATCACACTGATTCAGGAACCCCCGACAAAGCTTGGGGTTGCTATCAAATTTACTTGGCATAGGAAGATGTAACCGAGGGGATGTTCCGTACCCTGTATTTTCAGACACAGAAGCGGGTGTAACTACTGTTACATTAGGGGAGGACAGAGAGGTTTGCATGTTATCCTGTCGTTTAGCCATTTGTTGCAGGAACTGGGCCATTTGATGCTGCATAGCTTCCAGGTTTTCCAAACAGCCTGCAATGCTCTGGAATAAATCCGCTCCAGACTCCTGTCCAGTGGCCGAGTCCATTGGGCCAGTGCAAACTGTGAGGTTCTGGTTTTGTTGTGGACCCGGGGTGGTAATAGGAGCAGGCACTGAAGCAGATCTAAAAATACACATGGAGTTTTTAATGAGTGGCTTAACAGACATGAATGTGGTAAAACAAAAAGTCCAGGTATAGTACTAAAGTGCACTTGGGAACTGTAGTGAGGCAATGGGAAAAAGTCCAGGTAGTGGTAACAGAAGGTAGTCCAGTATTCCAGGTCTTGTGAGGCTGAAATGAATTGTGGCTGAAGAAATAATGTCCAGAGGAAAGTGCGAGTGGAGACAAGGTGCAGGGTAACAGCTGACACAGGTACTCAGACAATGGGAGAGGCAATAGGAGGAGGCAGTGGGAGAAGGCAGTGGAAGTCCAGCAGGGTTGAAGCAGGCTTAGGCAGAGATCCAACAGGCAGGTGGACAAGCTCAGGAACTCTCTCTCAGCTTGCGCTGAGAAACACGTTGCACTGGCAATGCAAGGGAGCTCTGAACTCCCTTTTATACCCAGCGCCCAGCCGTGAGTGGTCAGAGAGTGAGCATGTGACACGCCAGGATTGGGGAACTAGGTCACATGACCAAAAGCAAGATGGCGGCGCCCATGCCGGAGCGGAACGGAAGCACCGCCAGGCCTAACCAGCAGAGTGACAATATGCCCATACAGGACCGCGCACAGCCAATGCTCCCCGCCAGGCACCAGTACCACCACCAGATGCCCCCCGCCATAGCATCCGCACAGGTAACACCCGCTGACCACCATGCCGAGAAACCCAAGTCATGTGATACCCAAACATTAACTCTCCGGAATAAATAAACATACAGATAAAATAGAATACATCAAGTATTATAATTTGTTTCTACCAATATTTAGATTCCATAGAATATTTGTTTGGGGAGCATTTGCATATACAATTTATAAACATGAGTTATTGGGCACAAATACTCACCATTGTAAGCCTGGTACATGATAGAATGGAATTGCATTCTTCTCATCTTCATACTGCTCCAAATAGATTTTTATGCTTTAACGCCATATAAAGGGTCATTTAAAAAAAAACTGGGTGAAGTTTAAAAGAAAAAACATTGTAGTAATACTAAAAATCATTGATACATTATAAGGAAGAAAAAAAAAGTGGGTACAGAAATATATTTTAAACCCCATGGTGGTAAGTAACCAAAAATTGGGAGCTTTCATCATCTACCCACTTTAATACATACAAACTCCCTTGAATTTACCTGCTTATTTGAAAGGAAATATGCATATTAGATTAAACAATTTATTACACAATAAAATCAAAAAGCAATATCACCGTAACATTTGGTCCAACAATGTTTCCTCAGGGTGGATGTTCCTCTGTATCTTCCTCTCTTCTTACATTTGGTCTAGGTGGATATGGCGTTGGAGTTGGTGGTGGTGCTACTGGTTGGTAGATGTAGCCTCCGGGTATTGTTGAAAATGGTGGGCCTCCAGGCCTTACCACGGATGCGGTGTTGCATGGGCATAGGGTCCATGAGTTGGTTGAAATTATGATGTCCTCTTTGGTCCTAGGAAGTGCATCATATTGGTGGTTATTTGCTGTAGAGACGTGGTGATGAGCAGTGTCGGACTGGGGCATTAAGGGCCCACCAGGGAAGTGCAATGGCAGAGGCCCACTGAAGTGGTGTGACCAGTCATTAGTTAGGAGTAGTTATCAACTATAGGGGCACGACCATCCCACAAAGGACAAGGCATATTATACAGCCCCAGATTCCCAGACACAGCAATGTGTCCAATTTAGTAAACTAAATTTAATCTGTGGCCGCTGTAGTAGAAGAACCTTAAGTATAATAAATATAATCTGCATGCTTTTAGCCTAATAACAATAATCTGTGCCCCTTTTAGCCTAATAATAGTGGGGCAGAGAGACAGGTTTAGGGGGAGAAACAGAAAGGGGCACGGAGAAGGAAGAAATATAAAAATGTGGTGGAAGGTAGAGGAAAAATAAATATCTGTAACTCCAGCTACAATAGCCAGTGACTTGGTAAATGAGGGGTTCACAATACTAATCTGTCATATATATATATATATCTTTAATTATTCATCAAGGAACAGTATACTATGGGCCTGATCCATAGATTTATGTTAGTGGTGCAGCCTTTGTGCGCAGTGGCTGTGCTAAAATATGCAAAAGCCGCAGGAGGCCTCAAGTAAAAAGATGCTGACTGCCGGCTTCTGTGATCCAATGGCTGCATCCTAACATGCAGCATCGAATCAACTGTGTGACGCAGTCACTGGCATCAGCATGCCCCCATTTTCTGGATTGCTCCCCGTTGCCACCACCAAATGCCAGCAGTGTGTCAATGCTCATGCTTTTGAGGTAGGCGTGGCAGGACAAGATCTGCATGCGTAGTTCATTAAACATCAGAGATCTGTGCAAAGATCAGGTTTCCCTAATTCACTGAATCAGGTCCTATAAACTAACTCATCTTATATACACTATTGGGAAACCCAGCGTGTACCCGACGGACTGCACCTGGTCGTGGTGTCTACGTCCGGTAAAATCGTAAGTGCATCATTAACGGTAGTAACAGGGTCAGCATGGAAACAGTGTACAGCACAATATACAATATATACAATACATATACAAAATACCCACAAATATATACAAATGCTCCCATCCTCTCATTGTATGATAAATTTATATGAGGCTGGTATGACAACCAGTATTGCAAGACACATAATAATAAACAGTAAGGCACGACTTTACATTACAAATACATATGTAATGACAGTAATACACGTATCTTGCAGAAGCCAACAGTCAGCATACTCATAAGAGTATATCATCAACAGTATACAACCCAATATAGAGCAGAGAGAGACCGATTTGAATTACACATATAAACTCTACACAACTGTACACTACTAGGCCTTCTAAAATTGGGATGCAGTCATAATCCCAACCGCTGGGATACCGGCGTTTAGAATGCCAATGCGGGAATCCCGACACTTATCAAAATACCGGCGTCAGCATCACGACCGCAGGATTCCGAAGGCAAGTACTGGGCTTAGGGGTAGGGTTAGGCACTAGGGGGGAGGGTTAGGTTTAGGCAGCAGGGAAGGAGGGTTAGGTTTAGGCACTGGGGCGAAGGCACGGTTTAGGCATGTAAATGACACACATATGCAAAAATTATCAAAACTAAAGGATAAAATGTAAAAATTTAAAATGAATATTGAGATATATGGCCACATATATGGTAAAGGGCCAAACAACATACCCGTAAGTACTAGACATATATGTAAAACAATAATAAATAAAAAAAAATAGAAGGCTCCATATATAGAGGACCAAACTTATCAGCACAAAAAAAATATTAATAATTGTCATAACTAGTGTGCACATATAAACTGGACATGTGTGTATAATATATGTATGTATATATATTGTGGCAGTGTCACCAGAGATGGCGTTGGTGAGCAGCAGATTCTTTGTGGGGTTGGAGAGATCCTCCCACACAGGGTATTAATACTGAGTTGTGATACACCTGTGTGTGCCTTGTGGAGAGAGCTCAGGTGTGGGCTGATGAGGAGGCAGACCAGTCAGGCTGCTGTTGGAAACAGTCTATGTGGGACTGTGGCAGTCAGAGAGCCCAGTGAAGCTAAGCGAGCCATTGGGGGCCAGGAGGCCTGTGTCTGGACCTTGCAGGAGGCAAGGGGGGGCCATAAACTTCTCAGACTGTGTGACATTGAAGCAGCTGGGCTGCAGGCTGAGGAAGCTACCTACCTACCTACTGTATACCTGGAGGATAAAGGGAAGGCCACAAAGACTGATGGTCTAAAAATACAGGGGCCAAAATGCGTAGGGGGCCCCTGTATATTAAGAACCAGCACAGGGCTTTGTTGAGCTGGTCCTGGTTCTGTAAAATCAGGGGACAAAACGAGTAGGGGTCCCCTGAAAATTCCAGAACCAGCACCGAACTCTTTCTAGCGGGGGGATAATGCCACAGCCAGGGAAAACCTTTCACCGGTTTCCCCGGCCAAAGCATTATCCCTGACCGCTAGTCAGTCCAGGCCAGGGATCCCTGGGGAGTTGGGTACACCCCCAATAAAGGGGTACCCCTCTCCAGGGCACCCCAGGCCTAGACTGATAGCCCGGGGCTATCCCCGGCACCCTATGCCCGTGGGTGCCGGGTTGATAGTGTTAGTGTAAAGTGTAAAAATAAAGTTTCCATATTGTCTTTAGTTGTAGAACCACAAGTACCAGCAAGCCTCCCCTGCATACTGGTATTTGGAGAACCACAAATACCAGCATGCGGGGCATTACGGGCCCGCTGGCACTTGTAGTTCCACAACTAAAGAAATACGTAAATAAACAAACATACGTGAAAGTAAAATTTTAATAAAACATACATGCACACTCACACTCACACATACTCACCTAGTATCCGAGTAATCCATAGGGGTGTACCTGAAAAAAAAATCCATACTCACCTCTCCTATGCGTAGATCACATCCACTGGCAATCCAGGGGTTAAAATTAAAAAAACCGCAAAAAAACGAACCATACGGACTGAGCAAAGGTATGTGTGTACACATACCTTTGCTCCGCGTAAATGACAGGGGCACACGTGTGCCCCATCAGTGAAGGGGCCGCCAGCCAATCAGGGAGCATCTCCGTTGGAGCAGCTCCCTGATTAGCTGAATGCGGCCAGCCTGTGTGTCCCATAGACTTCTATGGTGAGAAATCCCCATAGAAGTCTATGGTGGGAACCACTACATCGTAGCCGCAAGATTAATTGAGGTTACTCTTGTGGTCACATCAATGATACAATGTTGCGCCTAAACTCGCAAATGCAGTAGCCTCGAGCTGAAAAGTTTGCAGGCTATTGAATTTGCGAGTTTTAGTACAAACTCGCACTTTTTAAAAGTGCGAGAAACTGCGAGTTTGTACTGTTACTAAAACAGACTACCTATTACATTTGGCCCTTCAAGTCTTCCTTTTTAGGTGGTCCAGCTGATAAAGGCGTGTAGAAAGGGTCTCTCAGGCCAGGTAAAAAACTACTTATTGTTGCTTCTTATTTTTTATTTATTTATTTTTTAATATTTTTTTTCATAATATAACAATGTAAATTATGTGTATATATATATATATATGTGTATATACTGTATATGTATGTATATATATGTGTATGTATATATATATATAATATATATATATGCGTGTGTGTGAATAGGAGGGAAGCAGTCATAATCCCGACCGCGGGGATTCCGGCATTCAGAATGCCGACTCCGGAATGTCAACACTTGTCAGAATACTGGTGCCTGCAACATGGCAGCTGGGATTTCAAAGGTAAGTAATGAGGTTAAGTGGAGGGTTAGGGTTTGGCACTAGCCAGGGGAGGGTTAGGTTTAGACACTAATGAGGGAGGTTGGGTTTAGGCATCGGGGAGGGAGGGTTAGAGGTAGGGAGAAGGGGGAGGGTTATGATACCGACCGACGGTATCCTAACCCTGTCAGGGTGGCGGTGTAAGGATTCTGACCGCCAGATTCCCAAGTGTGGGGGGGACCCCAGAGATATTAGTGTACAGGGCCCCAAATTTTCTGTTGCCGGCCCTGTTCTTCATGAATGATATCCAGTACTCTTCTTATTGTCTTGTCCATCTGTTCAAGTCTTCGGTCAACGACATCCCTGAAGATGTTCTGGCGATCTTCCATCTCCGATTCAATTTCTTGAATCCTCTGGACTTGTGATTCAGGCAGTCCTCGTTGAACATCTCCAACAACTCAAAATTCTTCTATTATGTAAATAAAAATAAAAAAATTACCATGTTACCAAACACATAAGTTAAATACAATTAGTGTTTGGTATTTCAATACAGATTTATAGACTTACATAATCAGATTTAAATACTAAACATAATTTGAACAAAAATAATGAGTACTTTTAACACAAATACCCAACAGACAAAATATTATACAGTATAGCATTAACATTGTTTAACATATTCCCAATGTTTAATGTGCAAAATATTTGAAGTGTGTATTTAAAAAAACAATAATTTAAAATACAATTTTTCCTAGCAGGTGGATATTATCTATTTTAGTAATATCCATTGTTTAAAGTCGTCTTAGAGAAGTGCGAGGATTTCCCCCTTCCCTCTCCTACCCCCCTTGGAGTTTTCTAGTTTTTACAATGAAAGAACAGCAGCAGTAGCTGCACGCAAGAAAAAAGGGTGTTTTCTAATAAGAAAAATTCATGGTCACTAAAAATAATACTAAAAAAAACCTCACATATTTACACAATCTTGAATCATTCATGATTCACATTACACCTCATAGTAGTGTCCCTTAATCATGTATGACACACAGCTGTACCCATTTGACACAATGCCCACATTTAAGGCCCTTATACACAATGCCCACAGTAGTAGTGCCCTTATTACACACAATGCTCATATTATTAGGGGCCCTTATACAATGGCAATAGTAGTAGTGGCCCGTATACAGTAGTGGAGCACCTTAAGCAGAGCCTACAGTAATTGTGCCGTTTATACTGTGCCCCCTATGAAATGCCTCCATTAGTAATGCCCCCTGTAGTAGAGGACACACTGGTAATGCTTCCTAAAGTAGTGACCCCAGTGGTAGTGCAACCTGTGGTAAAATTAATGCCGCTGGTGCTGTGAGGAGGAAGGTGGTCACCTATTGATTTTAAAATATTATCGATCACCTGGAAAATGGACACTCCCTGCAGTGCTGGGCTAAAGTTGGATTAAATGGGGTGGAGCTGGTTCCGTCTCAAAACTGAAGTTACGGTACGAAGTTCTGCACGGTCTAGCCCATTTTAACCCCTTGTTAATATCCAATAAATAAATAAATAAATTATAAAATTCCCCCCCCCAAAAAAAAGTTAAATATCACTAAGCAACAGATGTAGTTGTTCTCCTAGGCTCTTCTGCCATGTCCACATTATCCTCTTCATCTGGTTCCAGAAGATCGGGTCTAAAGAATGGTCCAATTCCCGATGCTCCTTCAGCACTTGTAGATGGTCCACCTTCAATGTCTATTTAGTTAGAAAAATCTAAATATTGTATAATATAATAAAACCTGCATTTGATTGTGGGTTACACATCCATGGTTATGTATCATGCCCCCCTTCCCGCGGCCTCTAATGCATGTGTATGGGTGATCAGCTGACCGCCCGTATGCAATGCCTGCTGGACAGATATATCTGCAAATATATCCACCATTGCCTTATAGACAGAGCCAACGCGATATGTCTGATTTCAAAATCATTCTCATACATATCGCTGGTACAGTGAGGCCAACAGGCACCGGATATATTAGCCAATCAATTGATTGGTCATAATATCTGCCAATAAGTACACAATTTCAATAGTAATGGAATATATATATATATATATATATATATATATATTCGAGCAGGTGCATTTTTAGAAAGTAGGGGGCTTGTGTGCGGCCTCCGTTTTGGCCCCCTTCTTTTTGTAAGCGTACTAAGTGCAGTAAATTATGGCTTCATGTCAAAATATACTGCGTATGTGCGGGCTACATATTCCTGGAGACATATTTTATGCGCATGCGCAGATCAGAGGAAATCACCACAGCAATTTTTCTATTTACTTTTTAATTCACTACTGAGCCGGTCTGGCAATGGGGAGCTGCACAAATGAACTTGGGGAAAGCAAACTTTTAATAACTATGGGACCCATGTGATCCGAACACCTTGCACCAATTAAAATGAGACATTTGTATTTTATATTATTTACTCTTCATCTTGCTAAGCATCATGATAAGTTAATATTTTTAAATATTACCACAATAAAAAAAAAAACGTTGTTTGCCAAAAATATTTATTTTTAAAAAATGATTTAACATGCAAGGTTTTTCATGTGGAAATATTTATATTTGAAAATCAAAAAGATTATTTAAAAAAAAAAAATACCTCTCTGTTCTGTTTGTCCAGGCACCCCTATGCCCAAATCTTCCTCTGAATGTTGTCTTCCCGAATCTTCCACCGATGCTTGTCTTGGTTCAACTGTTTCCAGGCTCATGCTGTTTTTTTAATTAAATTTTAAAAAGAGTTATTTAAATACACAACTTGTAAAACAAAATACCTACAAAGGGGCCCACACACGAAGCAAAATAGCGGCCAATCCAAGATTAGAGCAGTGATGTCAAACTCGGGCTCTTCAGCTGCAGTGGAACTACACATCCCAGCATGCACTGCCAGAGTTTTGCTATTAGGGTAAGCTAAAACTGTGGCAAGGCATGCTGGGATATGTAGTCCCACAGCAGCAGGAGGACCCGAGTTTGACACCACTGGCTTAGAGCAATATCACAGCTATATTGCACAATGTGTGGGCATATTATTAACGCTCACTGCGCTCTTCCTTTAGGTAGCCTATCGCTCCTCCAGGTCTCTTCTTCTGCAGAAGAGATCTGGTGAAGCGATGAACAATCACTATGATGGGGAGGGGATTGGCAGGGGGGTGATGGGTGCCGGTATATATGGGGCGGATGGGCAACGGATCGCTCCGTGGGTGGGGATCGCCCAATATGTCGGGTGTCGAATCGTACATTGTACCATGTGTTGCTGGTTTAATACGCTTACTTATATATTACCTTTAGATCCTGGAACATTTTCCTGTGTTTGTCCAGGAGACTCCAAAATGATGCTTGGTAATTGCGGGTGAAGTTGCTGTCCAGGCTCCTCTTCATGCCTGACAGTTGGCTGGATCCAGGCGGTTTTCTCTTTTCTTTGTCAGGGCTCCTTGTCCTTTGTTTTCTTCTTGCTGCCATAGAGTCTTTTGTAAAAAAAATTAAATTTCAAATTAAAATACACAGAATGAAAAGTGTTTAAAAAAACCCCCCAAAAACCTTTAAAATATATATAAAATGAGCTATATAAAATGATCTAAAATTATTGTGATTTGCTTACCGCTTGCAGAGAATCTGGATCGTGAGATGTTTCTCCTGTCTTTCTGATGTTGATCTTCTATCTTCTGTTGGAGGTTCAGTTCCTGTTCGTTTTCTTCATTGTGCTGATGTAGATTGGTGTAAAAAGAATGATACTGAAAAATAATGTGGAAAATATATATATATGGTGCTGGTAAAGTGGGAGATTTGTACAAGGTAAAAGGGATTTTGAATAAGGAAGGCTATCACTCCTCCATCAGGACAATGACCCAAAGCACACCTCCAAATTATGCAAGAACTATTTAGGGAAGAAGCAGGCAGCTGGTATTCTGTCTGTAATGGAGTGGCCAGTGCAGTCACCAGATCTCAACCCCATTGAGCTGTTGTGGGAGCAGCTTGACCGTATGGTACGCAAGAAGTGCCCATCAAGCCAATCCAACTTGTGGGAGGTGCTTCAGGAAGTGTGGGGTGAAATTTCTTCAGATTACCTCAACAAATTAACAGCTAGAATGCCAAAGGTCTGCAATGCTGTAATTGGTGCAAAAGGAGCATTGTTTGACGAAAGCAAAGTTTGAAGGACAAAATTATTATTTCAAATAAAAATCATTATTTTTAACCTTGCCAATGTCTTTAATATATTCTATTCATTTGATAAATAAAAGTCAGTTTTAATGTAAAACGTAACACAATCCCTGCTAGTAAAAAAGGGACAAACAGTTGCACTACAGTCAAACCTGGAGACTAATGCTGGGTACACACTGACATATATTGGCCGATCAATTGATCGGTCAATATATCTGCTGCCTTTCGACCATTATTTACCCGCCATATGCCTGTGAACTATGTCGTTCACAGACATATCGCATTGGCTGTGCTGCACAGCCAATGCACAGATATGTCTGCAGACCGCCCGTACACATGCAGCGGCAGCCGTAGGGACAGGGGGCAGACCCTCCACCCATCCAGCGATATCCAACCCTTCCTACACAATTAACAATTAGGGGTAAATTTACTAAAGTGAGAGTTTGTAGAAGTGAGTTTTAGAAAAGATGTTGCCCATAGCAACCAATCAGATTCTAGCTATTATCTTCTCGAAGGTGCTAGTTAAGTGTTAAGTAGAATCTGATTGGTTGCTATTAGAGATGAGCGGTTCGGATTCTGTGGAATCCGAACCGCTCCGAACATAGGGGATCCGAGTGCACCCGAACCCTGGTTCACCGCCTGACTCGGAACGGCGGCCGCCTGATGTCGGATTCTCACTAGAGAATCCAACATCAGGGCTCCTCGAGTGTAGGGCAGACCGCTGTGATAGCGGTCTGCCCTACACAGATACAAACACACAGCCGCCAGCAGCAGCTGTGTGTTTGTTACAGCAGCCAATGAGAGTCACACAGACTCTCATTGGCTGCTGCACGGAGGGAGCCGGCTGGAGCTCACACATGAGCTCCGTCTTCCAGCTCCCTCCTCAGCGCGTGGCAGCAGAGCGGACGGCGCGGGAGCGGGAATTCAGGTAAGTTTTTTTTTTTTTACATGTGTAAGGGCCACGGGTGCTACTGGGGGGGGTCTGCTACTGGGGGGGGTCTGCTACTGGTGGTGCGGGGGGGTCTGCTACTGGTGCAGCCTACTACTGGGGGGGCCTGCTACTGGGGCAGCCTACTACTGGGGGCCATACTACTGGGGGGCCATACTACTGGGGGGCCATACTACTGGGGGGGCCTGCTACTGGGGCAGCCTACTACTGGGAGGGCCATACTACTGGGGGGGCCTGCTACTGGGGGGGCCTACTCCTGGGGCAGCCTGCTACTGGGGCAGCCTACTACCGGGGGGGCCTACTACTGGGGCAGCCTACTACTGGGGGGGCCTGCTACTGGGGGCCATACTACTGGGGGGGCCTACTAATGGGGGGCCTACTAATGGGGGGCCTACTAATGGGGGGCATACTACTGGGGGCCTGCTTATGGGGGCATACTACTGGTGGGGCAAACTACTGGGGGCCTGCTAATGGGTGGCATACTACTGGGTGGTCCTCCTAATGGGGGGCATACTACTGGGGGGCATTCTACTGGGGGGCATACTACTACTGGGGGCACTGCATAGGGGACCCTACTACTAAGAGGACTGCATAGGGGGCACCACTGCTGGGGGCATTGTGTAAGGGACACCACTGCTGGGGGCATTGTTTAAGGGACACCACTACTGTGGGCATTGTGTAAAAGGGGCACTACTGTGGGCATTGTGTAAAAGGGTCACTACTGTGGGCATTGTGTAAAAAGGGCACTACTGTGTGTCGTAACATAAATAAGAGACACTACTCTATGGTGTAATGTGAATCAGGCCCTATGTGCGGTGTAATGTGAATAAGATTGTGCACTGTGACTCCTTGGGCCGTAGTCCACTATGTAAACAAGTACTGTGACTCTGCTGGCCGTACCCCACTGGGTGGGTGCACTACTTTTCATTTCTGCCACTGCTGTGTGGCAATGTGTCATAGATGTGCTTTATACTGTGGTGTCTGTGTCGGTGTGCCGCTGCTTTGTCGCTTAGTAACCAGTCAGCTCACTGCAACCTTTGGCCAATAATGTTGAAAACAATATTATAAGCTGTGAGGTGGTCTAAATTGACTGGAAATTAATGTTATTGAGGTTAATAATACTCTAGGAAGAAAAAAAAGACCAATTTATGTGATTTTAGCTTTTTTTGTCAATTTTTTAAAAAAAATCCAAATCCAAATCCAAAGCCAGTCACCGCAGTTTGGCAAATCCAATTCCAAATCCAAAGACGGACGACGAATTAGAACCAAATCCAAATCCGGCAAAAATGGTCCGGCGCACATCCCTAGTTGCTATGGGCAACATCTCTTCTAAAACTCACTTCTAAAAACTCTCACTTTAGTAAATTTACCCTTTATAATCCCTGTTTGAGTGTTTCCGACTCAAATAGGATTTACTCTTATGCTGCATAAATTGTGTACTATTAGAGCTCAGTGATCGCGCTGAGTGACAAAATATGTGCGTCCTAGGGACCCTCAACATTAAAAAAATAGGGTCCTATCTGAGCATTTCTTTTTAGAATTCCCATTTGATACCCCAACAGCATCAGATCTCCCCAAATGCCCCTTAAATGCATGTTTAATGACTCCATGATCCTACAGGTGCTCTGACTTGTCTGTACTCAAAACCCCCTAGTGAATAAGACATTGGTAAATAAAAGGCATATTTATCCAAGAAATTGTGTGGTATATCCAAGATAACAACCGTTATTGGAGGTGGTATGTAAATATAAGAACTGACAGGATGTATGTACAGGGGACCACAGCTAATACTCCAGATATCTGTTGCAATCCCCTAGTCTTGACGTTAGGATAGGGCACTTTACATAAAGTGACGTTTCACCACGCGCCAAAGGCACACCCGAAAAGGGGTGTGAGCATTTAGAAGAGGGGGCGTGTTCTTTAGATGCGTATCCTTTTTGGGGCGTGCCCATCACTCATGGAGATGCTGGACTGCCCCCAAACTCTCCCTGCAGAGTGAATAGATGCCATTCCATGCTGGTCACTGCGGCCCATGGGTGGGGATTACTGTTTTAGCTTTTCACTCAATAGTATCCCTTATTCATGTTTCGTTATAACGTAGTGCCTTTTATTCACGTGACACCACAGTAGTGACCCTTATAACACATTATGCCACGCAGTAATGCCCTTTACACATTTATGCCATGCAGTAATGGTCTTTACGCATTTATGTCACACAGAAATGTCCTTTACCCTTTTATGCCACACAGTAATGCCCGGCCTTTACACATTTATGCCAAACAGTAATGCCCAGGCTTTACACATTATGCCATGCAGCAATTCCTAGCCTTTACACATTATGCCACACAGCAATGCCCATCCTTTACACATTATGCCACACAATAATGCATCGCCTCCTCCCTCCCGTTTACCCCAGCAGCCTTTTACCTAGTTGTGTACCTCTAGCAGGCCTCACCTACATCAGCTGGCTGGAACCCCCATGGCAGGCTGGCGCAACGGTCTGGCACTCCGTACAGTGGCTAGTGCTAGTGTCATTCAAGTATGGCATCGCTCGCGAGTACAATCAGAGCTCACAGACCAGCAGCCACTGCTGATTGGCAGCCGGTCTGCAAAATGTGAATGGCTCACGAATGGCGCCTTTTTGAATGACAGGAGCGTGGTCTCTCTCTGCAGGGCGGCTGAGTAGGGTCCCTGGGGAAGCGATGTGCTGCGGCCAATCCCTTATAGCCTGAGTCCCCAATCTTCTAGATCAGGTATAATATGCGCTATAGCGCGTATTTGCGATCACTGGTGCTACTGTAGTCCCTATTTAAATACATGTGTATACAGTGTAGGTGTGGATCCCTATTTCAGTGTATAAGATCCTGCTGCAGTTCCTATTTTATTAGTGTTATGTTGTATGTAGCGCAAATAAGTCACTATATTTGTCTCCATAGTTGAATGTAGTGCAACTGGTTATTCCTGGTTAACCAGCAGTCAGTTTGTAACAACGTTACAAGCAGTGCCACCCTATACTCAGACATTAAATTATATACAAACGGGTACGCCTGGTATATACAGAGTATAGTGTGGCACTGCATGTAATGCTGCAACAAAATCACTGCTGGTAAAATAGGGATCAGCAGTTGCACTATGTTCAGCTTTGAAAATAAAAATAGGGACTACATTGACGCAAAATACAGCCTGACACTAACATACAAGGGGAAAGCAGCTACGCTGCAGACACATTGGGACAATACAAGGACTACAGCTGCTCTTGCATACACTGATTTCATGCAGCACAATTGTAATCCTTATTTGAGTGAGTCCCACTGCATAAATTCGGTGTTACAGTTAGCATTCTTCCCAACATTTTAGCTTTGTAAGGAGGGACAGGTCACGAGCCCTAGGTGCACGCAACTGAAAGGGGGTGGGGCTTATCACACAAGGGGTGGAGCCTCACGACACCCCTGTTTACATCATTGTGGGGGCGTGCCAAGCACTCTCCAAGATGCTGGGCAGCCCCCAATCTCTCCTTAAACTAGAGAACAGATGCTGTGCACATGTGCACAGCATCTATTCTCCTTCTGCTTACAGAGCAGTGGTGTATGCTTCCACTGCGGCCCGTGGGTGGGACAGCGGGACAGTCCCAGAAAAATGGGGACAGTTGGGAGGTATGCTGTTAGTGGTACTGTAGTCCCTATTTTACTACATGTGTATGCAGTGTAGGTGTGGTTCCCTATTTTGGTGTTAGTGACAGTATAAGTGTCAATGTTAGTGTGTGTGTGTGTGTGTGTGTGTGTGTGTGTGTGTGTGTGTGTGTGTGTGTGTGTGTGTGTGTGTGTGTGTGTGTGTGTGTGTGTGTGTGTGTGTGTGTGTGTGTGTGTGTGTGTGTGTGTGTGTGTGTGTGTGTGTGTGTGTGTGTGTGATTGTGTTGTACTTTACCTGTGTGGGTCGATCTCCCCAGTCCTGTCTTTGTAATGTCCCCACCGTACTCCTCTCCCTCTGTCGTGACTTCTCTTCCTGTGACGTCTGCCACTCATCACTGATGTCGGGAGACCCTTTAGAAGAGCGGGGTGAACGGGGTCTCTTTTCCCTGGGCATTTCTTCAATTAAAACTGAAAATAAATAATTATTTTTTTTAAATATTTAATTTTTTAATTTTTAAAGACAATTGTGGATGTTAAAAAAAAAATTATAATATAAAAAATATATGCATGGTTTAAAAATAAATAAATAAAATAATACATTTTTAATTACACAATATATATGGATGGATTTAGGGGTACATGTTATGCAATTTTAATATCAGGCATGTGAAAAGAGATTAGATTAGGGGTTGCAGTATATGGTGCATTAGTTTGATGGAGGCCTTATTACCTATAGGGGTACAGGACTTATACAAGAAAGGGGGGGGGGTAGGGAAAAGTTACTAGTTGCATGCTTGTTTAACTGAAATATTTGCATGCAATTTGGCCAAGATAACTGCTTGTGAGTAGGAAGGTGGGCTATTTGGGTGCATGGATTACTATACAAGTTGTGAGAGTGGGGGAGGGGAATTTATGGAGGTGCAGATACTGTGCATGTGTATAGGGGGATAGGGTCCTATAGGGGTGCAGTGCTGCCTATTGGAGTGCATGCGTCAGGGTGAGGGTGCAGGTAGTGTGCAAGGGCATATGGGGTAGAGGGTCCTATAGGGGTGCAGTGTGGGTATAGCACTGCCTAAGTGAGTGCATGGCTCAGGATGAGGGTGCAGGTAGTGTGCAAGGGCATATGGGGTGGAGGGTCCTATAGGGGTGCAGTGTGGTATAGCACTGCCTAAGTGAGTGCATGGGTCAGGGTGAGGGTGCAGTTAGTGTGCATGGGCATATGGGGTAGAGGGTCCTATAGGGGTGCATTATGGGTACAGCACTGCCTAAGTGAGTGCATGGGTCAGGGTGGGGTGGCTAAGATGGAGAGGGACAGTTTGTACTTACCTATAAAACAAAGAAATAGGTCCAGAAAACTTCCTCCACGGGCTGTCTCCTCTGCTCCTAGATGCTTTCTTCTCTCTCCTGGATCCTGGAATGCTGCTCTCTCGCTCCCTCTCTTTGCTGAACTTGTTCATCAGAAGGTGCCTTTGCCAGTAGGAAAAGCCAAATAGATCTGGGGGCTGCACACTCTCTCCACACTGCAGTCAGATCAAAATGGTGGGTTAAAAATAAAGAGATTGGCACTTTAGCTAATAATACATTAAGGATGTAATAATAAAAATGAAAATGAATGGATGAGAAGTGGATGTCTAAAAAGACAATATACACATTTATTGTAAACAATTAATACATATGAAAAAAATTTAATGATAAAACCTCTATTAGGAGCATGAAAGGTGAGTCACATACACTGTTCAACTCTATGGAGATCCTTAAGGAAAAATGATAATGTCCAGGTGGAATGTCAATATGAGAATTAAGTATAGGTTCAGGTACAGCGGATAGTTACCAGATGGAAATCCTTTGGGATGGCAGTCCAATTAGCAGATCACTGCTCCAGCCCTCTTACCTGAAGGGGACTGCCGCTGCTGCTAGTCTGGCCGTGGCCGGCCGAGTCCCGGAGCCTGCGCAATGAATCTGGCAGGCACCAGGACCAATGCATGAGCGGTGGTGGCGTGCATACACATAACACCAGCTTCTGGGGACTGCATTGGTTGCAGCCCCGTGAAGCCCTGTAGGGCTGCCCGAAAGGCAGAGCAGTGGCATTCACTGGAAGCCACTCTCTGCTAATCACAGCCTGGACTGGCAGTGCCAGGGGAGGAGACGCCACCACCTGGGGCTATCTGTCCTTTGTGTGACTGGCAGGTGGCACTTCCAAATGGAAGCCAGCTTCAGTCTCAGTGAGGCAAGTGCAGTCATGTACTGTAAGTGACTCACTGATATAGCGGATTTTACTTGGTGTGGGGCTGCAGCCCCTAGGTAAAATTTGCCATTGGTCAACAGATATAATGTGGCTTCACCATTGATTACATTAGAACTCCCTGGAACTCCCAGACAAACTATGTAATCTTACCAATGATAAAATCGTTAGATCGTTAATGATATATCGTTTGCTTACCAAAACACCTGGTGACCATCTTAAAGATTCCTGCAAAATTTAAATAGTGGGCTGTACTATAGAGGGTATATAAAGCAGGCACCATTTTAGCTCTGTGCAGCTCTGCTCTGTGACTAGTGAGGCTTGGTGCATACCTGCTGAATGCTGTACATTGCTTTACTGCTCTGCTTTGCATGGCTTAAAAGAGTGTCTATTCTGCATTTTTTCTGTGATGGATCCTTTTCGCTGTAGAGTTATGGTAGCATGTGCTGTGGCTGTGGTGGTAGCTGACAAGGAGGAGATCATGCTGGACAAAGGAGTGACTGCTGCAGAGGGAGTCTCTCTCTCACATGCCACTGCTTATGGAGATTTGGGAGAACAATCCGGATGACTACTGCAACTTCCTGTGCATGGATGACACCACCTTCCAGGAGTTGCTGCGTCTGGTGACTCCATACATCCAGTGGCAAAATACCAAGTTGCGGAGGGCCATTTCTGCTGAGAGGTTGATTGCTACCCTGAGGATCCTGTCTACAGGCAGGGCTGCCATCAAAAATTGCGGGGCCCGGAACTGACGAAATAGACAGGGCCCCTGGGCTCCCCCTCTCCTTTCCCCCACTACATCTTGTGAGTCATGACTTACCTTATCGCCTTGAAGAATGCTCCTTCCTTATGGCTTCGTCTCCTCCCCGATCTGGCTGGCACTGCTCCTCACGTGCTGCGGCTCCTCTGACCTCTTCCTTCCAGTGGCATGTTCTGAAATCACGTGCGCCGACTCCAAAGGAAGAAAAAAAATATTTTATCGAACAAGGGCAGGGTCAAACATAAGATTTTCTGGGGGGTTCTAATATATATATATATATATATATATATATATATATATATATATATTATAAGGGCAAGGTCGTGCCCTTATATTGAGGACGAATTGAAAAAAAACCCAGAATTCTCCCATAAAGAATTCCTGAGGAGGGGGGGAGGGGGGCGTGGTGTTTAAGGAGCTACACCTCAAGAGCTATTGGAGTTACCAAGCTGAAATTTGGCATGGGCGGGTAAAACTCTCGCATGGTGCTGCATGCCAAATTTCAGGGCCAAAAAGTAAAACATGAGGATTTCGGAGTAATCTAAAGTTCCAACTGTCAGTTTTTTCTGACACTCTTAGTTAGGACCACTTTTCTGCTGTAGTCTATGGGGAATTTTTGGGAAGGTATAAGTCAGGGTACAGGGCGAATTTAGACTTGGGGTTTGTTCCAGTGTAGGTGCTTTTGGGGTCCAAGTAATTGAGAAAGTTACATTTTTTAAACTATTAGCCCACAAATATCCCATTATAGAGATAGGAAATGTTAACTTGCTGAGAAATGTCAGTTGGTGGCCTCCTGCAGAGGGTGTACAGTGACTTCACTTGGGTGCATAAACATGGCTGCCTTTTAGCCCGCATACCGTTTTTATTAGGTGAACTGGAGGGGAATTACATACATTTTTGTGATACAGTGGGGCAGGGGGGTGTTTTTGTGTTGGTGTGGGCACATTATCACAGTAATAAACCCTGGCACCGCTGACATTAATGAGTTTAATCCTCTGGTTCGAGCGGTGCCAGAGGAGTCTGATATAGCATGTGATCATGATGTCACTAATTTATTCAGAGTAGGAAAGTAAGTCAGCAGAAAATTCAAAAATGCTTTATTATAAGGGCATGGTCATGCCCTTATATTAAGGCTGAATCAAATAAATGGAATTCTCTCATAGGGAATTCTTGAGATGGGGCATGGTGTTTGAGGGGCTATATCTCAAAAGCTATTGGACGTACTGAGATGAAATTTGGCATGGATGGGTATATCTGAGGTTTGTTTTGTTAGGTATCTATTGTTCCAGGGTGGGGTCTTTTGTGGTTCAGGTAATTGAGAAAGTTACAGTTTTTTAACAACTGGCCTATATATGCCCCTTTTTAAAGATAATGAAGTTCAACTTGCTGCGCGTGCTCAGTAGATGGCCACCTGCAAGGGGTGTACAGTGGCTTCACTTGGTTGAACAGGGCTGCCTTTTAGCCCGCATCCCATTTGTATTAGTGTACAGTGTATATTTCTTATTCATGCTACATAAGGGGTCCACAGGGATTACCATGGGGTGTAGTTGGTTGGAGTGAGCCGTGCACCAAACAGTTAAAGCTTTAGCTCCCAGGATGCACCGGCCCTCCTCCATATATACCCCGGCCCCATCCACAGGCAGACAGTTTTTTCGTTTGGTGCTGGCAGAAGCAGTAGCTCCTTTGAGAACAGTGGAGCTGTGTTAGACAGCCCCAAGCTTTTATTTTATGTTTTAAAGTTTTTACTTTGTTTCTGAGCAAGTTGTGCTGAGCATCCTAATGGGCACCTGCGTGACTGCTCCTACTACCCCCGCTGGTGATTGGTCCAGTGATTACGGTGGGCACCAGCGGAGCTTGGCTAGCGCTTCCCTGGGAGACCCTGGACTGCAGCCGGATAACGGGGATGTCAGGTAAGGTGATTCCCCGCTTGTGGGGAATCGCGTTATTATGCAGTCTTTACCTCCAGCTGTGGAGACCAGCTGGAGGCCAATGTTGTGGGGGCGACTGGTGCGTCTGCTCCCCCACTACAACACCAGGGCAGTAAAATCTTTGTTAAGCCAGTAGACCAGTGTTGGCTAACCTTGACACTTCAGCTGTTATGGAACTACATAACCCAGCATGCACTGCTACAGTTTTGCTATTAGGGCATGCTGGGATATATAGTTCCACAACAGCTGGAGTGTCAAGGTTAGCCAACACTGCAGTAGACCCTCCTCCCTAATGAGATGCTCAGGTGCCTTTAATAAGGGCTTTTCTGAAGCTGTAGGTCTCAGGAGATCGGGTCCTGTCTCCCTGTATACCTCTCCCTGGAGCCAGGTTATACAGCACTCAAATAGTACCAGCCTAATGTTGCTTGAGTAGTTGATTCAGTGCCCATTGAAAGTATATGTACAGTATATTTGTATTTATATGCATTGTATGTGACTAGTGCTAGCCCTGCTGTGGTGATATACTGCCTTTAATTTTCTCTCAGTTATATCTATCCCTGCTGCTCTTTCTTAACCCATCACTACCAGGTGTGTAGGGGTTCATTTGTACTTCACATTTACTTGTATTTGTGAAGGATGTCACATTGAATTGTTAGCTATGCACTGTATTGTGTGCTGCTTACTGGTATTACTATGTCTTCCAAAGGCAAGGGTATACAGGAGGCTGTGGTCCCTGTGCTGGTTCCATGCATAACCTGTTCAGCAGCCATGTCCTCTCTGGATATTGTGCAGGATGGTTAGTGTGCTAATTGTCATGTGTCTCCTCTCCAAATTTACCAGTACTGGTGCAGGAGCCACCTTGGGTGTCCTTTGCACAGATTATGACGAGGTTAGTGGATCACTTATCAGCTCCCATGCTTCCTCCCACTGTGAGGTACCCACAGCAGTTACAGCCTGCTAGGTTCGTACCCCTATGCATCCTTCCTGGATGGATACTTATGCCCACCCAGTTCAGGATTATCAGGATTCTGGGCTGAATTACCTGATAGACCCTTATCCAGTGGTAGCTGTGTCAGTTTTCAGCTGACTTGCTCAACCAATGGACAGCTACCTGGGTGTATAAACAGGACTCCAGGTAAACAGGTAATTGGCTGATCAACTTCGTTATTCCCAGATGGTTGCTGTTTGCTTTGTTCCAGGCTTCACATGCAATCTTCCAGAGATTCTTCACAGTGGTATTTCCAGTATATGCTCTGTGCATCTGCTTTGTACTGAGTCCTGTGTATTATTTACAAAGTGCCTTTGCCAGTATATTATTTACAAAGTGCCATATCCTTGTGCAGCAGTGTGGCAGAACATCTTGCATGTGTGTGCTGATTCAAGTGCCTCTGCCAGTGTATTATCTACAAGGTGCTATATCCTTGTGTAGCAGTGTGACTGAACACCTTTCTCCTGTTTGCTATCTATAAGAGCCTTGTACAGCAGTGCTGCAGTACACCTTGCCTGTGTGTGCTAATTCATATGCCTTTGCCTGTATGAGTTATATCTTTGTGCATCAGTGTTCAGACCTCACGTCATCCAAACTGGTGCAATCACCACTCTCCTTCAGTGACTGCAGCATATCCCCACTTCCCTCCACTGCTAGCTGCACAACCTACTCCTCAGTGGATTCTCGCCCTCTGGTCTGCCACAGCACCTCTTCAGGAAACATCTCTATTGTGCTTCTCTGTACTAGCGGTACAGAGATTATATTTTCAGTTGGCCAAAGCGGTGTGTCTTTCTCTATTCCCACTCGCATCTGATCCCTGACCTGGGGACCACGACCTGCTTGCTGGGTGCAGCTGAAACCCATAACCCGCTTGGAGGGGTCACTGGTGAACACCTCCCAGCAGGTTAGACTCTGTACCTAGGTCAGGTCTTGCCAACATCCGATGCTTGTGGACGAGGAGACTGGACATCCAGACCTCTTGCTCCTGACTCCTTCATTGACCCGGGACCACAATTTCCAGCCCCTCTGTAGGGGACTTCAGGATGCTAAACGTGACAAGGATATGGCACATATGTCTACTGCCTTTCAGCAAGATATGTTACAGGCAGACAGACCATTAGTTCTCCAAAATGTAACATGCATAGTATCAGTAAGTACAAACATTTATTATTCTCCAAGGTTATTATTGGGAGTCTTAGGAAGGGAGTCATGGGAGACAGGCATGCATAAAAGTTTAGAATACATATTCTATTCATAAGCTATCTTAGTTAGACCACATTTGCTGAATTCAAGGTCTTCTGAAACACAAAGACTAGCAAAAATCATTCTCTATAATATTCTGCAATTCAAAGCTTATGAATAACTTTCAGGCACAGATCATCCATCTTGTTACAAAATGGAGTCTTATGTGGATAGCGTAATATCAGATTTATCATGCGATTAAATCAATCTTGAATATAGAGGATGAGGAACCCACTCCTAAGCCTAAAGCCCCAGTGTTTAAATGACAAAAGGTGGTTAAGGCTGAGGGCCTGATTCAGAGCTGCTCGTAAGCGGCCGCTCGTTCGTTCCGACTGATGTTCGCACAACTGCGCATGCGTACGGATTTTAATACGCATGCGCGAACCAGTCAGTGCGCCCGAAAATCGTGTGCTCGCTAAATAGCGAATGCCTGCTATTTTGAGTGACAGAATGAGGCGTATGTGGGTGGTAACAGGGGAAGGTGCTTGAAAACGGGGAGTGGAGATCAGAACGCAGGCGTGCCTAAAGGTCAAAACGGGCGTTTTAAGGGTAATTACTAAAGCAGCGTCATCGACCACGTCACTTGGTTGTTTTATACTTAGAACTGCTCGCATGATTGTGGTAGGAAAAACCAACCACAAGCATAGTGAGCAGTTCATACGCCGTCCGATGTACTCGATTAATCTAATATATAGCAGACATGACGTATGATGCGAGCGGCCAGGGGGGCGTTTTTTTCAAAATTACGTTCGCATGTTTTGTTCGCTCGTTCAGACATAGAGGCGTGAACAGACCGCAAAGAGCGAACGGTTAATTTAAATAGCCAGCCCCTTTTTCTGGATGAGCGAGCGCAAATAGCGTCCGGCTCTGAATCAGGCCCTGAATTCCCTCAATCAGAAAGCTCGCTCAGCTTATGGGGGAAGCATGGAATATTCCTAACAAACGGTTCCAGATTCCAGGAAGACTGGTGTCTTGTTACCCTCGCCCACCTAGTGAGTGTACTAAATGGAAAGTCCCTCCTATGGTGGATTCTCATGTGGCATGTTTAGTTAAGAGCTCTACGTTGCCTGTACCATCCGCATCCTCCCTTAAGGATGCTACAGATAGAAAACTAGAGACTTGTCTTAAGTCTGTTTACTTGTTCCCTGGCACTATTACTAGGACGGCTATAGCCACAGCCTGGATAGCTAAGGCTATTGAAGGATGGATGAATGCACTGGAAGACAGCATGTCATCAGATGCTACCAGGGAGCAACTGGCCTACATCTCCCATATTTGGAAGTGGCCTCTTATTTGGAAGAAGCTGCGTTGGATACTGAACTGTATTGGATATATTAGGAGGTGTGGATGACAGGACATGTGTATATATTACATACAAGGCCCCCTGTAGCAGTGCCCCTTATGCAGGGCCCCCTGTAGCAGTGCCCCTTATGCAGGGCCCCCTGTAGCAGTGCCCCTTATGCAGGCCCCCCTGTAGCAGTGCCCCTTATGCAGGCCCCCCTGTAGCAGTGCCCCTTATGCAGGCCCCCCTGTAGCAGTGCCCCTTATGCAGGGCCCCCCCTGTAGCAGTGCCCCTTATGCAGGGCCCCCCCTGTAGCAGTGCCCCTTATGCAGGGCCCCCCCTGTAGCAGTGCCCCTTATGCAGGGCCCCCCCTGTAGCAGTGCCCCTTATGCAGGGCCCCCCCTGTAGCAGTGCCCCTTATGCAGGCCCCCCTGTAGCAGTGCCCCTTATGCAGGCCCCCCTGTAGCAGTGCCCCTTATGCAGGCCCCCCTGTAGCAGTGCCCCTTATGCAGGCCCCCCTGTAGCAGTGCCCCTTATGCAGGCCCCCCTGTAGCAGTGTCCCTTATCCAATGCCCCCTGTAGCAGTGGCGCTTTTGCAATGCCCCTGTTGTAGTGCCCCTTATGCAATGCCCCCTGTTGTAGTGCCCCTTATGCAATGCCCCCTGTAGCAGTGCCCCTCATGCAATACCCCCTGTAGCAGTGCCCCTCATGCAATACCCCCTGTAGCAGTGCCCCTCATGCAATACCCCCTGTAGCAGTGCCCCTCATGCAATACCCCCTGTAGCAGTGCCCCTCATGCAGTGCCCCCTGTAGTAGTGCCCCTCATGCAGTGCCCCCTGTAGTAGTGCCCATTATGCAGTGCTCCCTGTAGTTTTGCCCATATGCTGTGCCCCGTAGTTGTGCCCATGTGCCGTGCCCCCTGTAGTTGTGCCCCTTAAAGTAGTGCTCCCCCCAGTACTTACCTGATCCCAGTAATTACCTGACTCCACGTGGTCATCGTCCGGGCTGTTGCTCCCACTGCCTTGCTGACTGAATCTAACTTGATCCAGCTGGCGCTGCCAAGCAGGCTCCTCAGGTCGCAGGTGATGTCATGACATCACCCGTGCACTGCATCACTTGGATTGCTGGCCTCTGAAGCAATCGGAGGCTATCTCCCCGTACTAATCCGGCTCTTATTTACACACTATGCCTGCTGCAACATTAGCATATTATCACATGGCCGCTGTGTACAAAGGTGCAGCGGCTGTGTGATTAGAGTACATCTCTGAATCAGGCCCATTGTCTGGTAATATTATATCATATCATAAAAAATAAACACACAGGGTGGTGCCGGTGTCCTGGGATGGGGGTGCAAGCACTCATCCACCGTACATAACTCAGGGAGAGAGAGGGCTGACTGCTGCTGCAGCAGCCTCTCTCTCTAGTCCAGCACACAGCGTGACAGCAACGTGTCAGTCCCCTCTCTCCCTGCCCGAAGTAAAGTACCGGCAGTGGGGGTTTGGGCTGCAGGACAGGGGCCCTTGCCAGGCCCCTCCAACATGCCCGGGTAAATAGTACCAGCTCTCCTCTCGGCACCCCTGCTGACCCCCTTCCCCATGTGTTCTTATGACCCCTTCCCCAAGTGTTCCTCTGACTCCCCTCCTCATGTGTACCTATGATCCCCCTCCCCATTTGTGCCCTTGAGCATTCCTGTCCATGTATCCTGCTGGTCCCTTCCTCATCTCTTCTTATGCCACCAACCCCAACTCTGCCTTTGCCCCCTGCACAAGGTTGGTGGTTCCGATCGGAACTAGCATGGCCGAACGGAGACAAGACTGCATAACTGAACATAGAGATCACAGGTAAGTACAATATTCTTTGAATCACTTTTTCTTACTTAAGGGTCTATTTAGTAAACGTAATCGCATTTCTTCAGCCAGGGGCTTATTAAGAGAGGAGGGGGCCCGTGTTCTCTCCCCATTCGGGGCCCACTCCTCTCTCCCCGGCTGTCGTTAGCGAACTGACAGCAGCGGTAAACTCCGGGCACTACAGTGTTCCCAGAGTCCACTGCGCATGCGCAGATCACCGGGTAAATGGTGCGGCAGCCAATTCACCTGTGATTTCCTACTGCATATGCACAAAACGCCGGGAAAATGGCCGTAGCGTTTTCTGTAGCGCTACTCCATGGGACATCTGAGAGGTAAGTAAGTGGGCCGCACACCCTGCACCCATTATAAATACGCCCCTGCCTCCAGCATATTACCTGGATAAAGCAATATTTAAGTGCAGTGAAAAGTCCAGAGAAATCACTGATTTCTCTGACTTTTCAGTTGTCACTGTAACTATTACAGCACCATAGGGTGCAATGTGGGCTGCCACCTGGTGATATTCCTCTTGATGGCTAAATGCATACTTTCCCCTTGCTTCAGAGGTGTGAGAGTCTATAATAATTTATAGTGTTTATTTAAAACATACTGTATGATTTATCAGAAAAAGCCATTTTCCTTTACACAAATATCATGAGATCAAGCCAGCATTATACTGAACGAGCATGTTACAAGACAGCAGCAGCTGAAGGATGCCAGAATAGGATACCAAGTCTGGACACTGTGAAAAAAAAGACATACTGAAGATGCATTGATACGTCCTATGTACTTGTGAAATCAATCATATGTATTCTTTACTGTCAAACCATTTTTGGCAAATGTTTGAGACAGCAGTTTTCTGAACTTATAAAAGACAGCTCAAAGGGGATGTGCCTCTGAGAGCTGAGTGGATTCATCACAGTGTGTGTGGAGTTTTCATCATCTCCCCAGCTGGATGGAAGGAAAATTAAGAACAGGAGTAGTGTTTTGCGTACCGTGATCCAGGGGTAGGAAGCCTCATCACCCTAACATTTTGTGGGGGCAAACATCCGGGATCCCCAACTGCCTGTCTATACTGACAGATGTCCACTTGAAAATTTGGAACTGCAGAAGCAAACCCCGGGTGAGTATTGAAAAACAAATGCACATTTGCGCTTTTCAATGCTCTCTTCTGCGCTTCCTAATTAGTATTGTGGGGTTCAGTATGGATGGGCTAATCGGGGATCTATGAATATATTGTATGCCAAGCCTGCTCTTTTAAAGTATAAGTTGTCTTGAAGTGAGTGAAAGGAGTATGATTGTATGTGTGCTAACTGTGAGATGTATATAAAGGAACCAGATCTTTAAATAATCAACCAAAGACTGCACCTCTCACCTGCTATTAGAGGCTTGTCCTGTCGTTTGAGACGTGTGATCCCTGGGTTGAGACATTCACTGATCTCCTTGCTCTCATAGTAGCTGTAATAAGTGACACCTAGTGCCTAAACATGGTAAAAGTGTTTAGGAGTGCAGAGAAAGCTGCCCATTGATTCGGGATAGGGTCCTTCACGTTTCCTCATTGGTACCCCTAGGGGCGCCTGGGGCTGAAGGGATGTACATGTTATTCATCTGTGTAGCATGCCAGAAGGATTAGAACAGTGGGTCATAATCTGAGGGAGTGTTGTAGTGACATTGGGAATAATGTATTGTCTTTTTAAGTACAGGGATAACAGGTCTCCAGAGTCTGATATATGAACCACATATCACTAAAGTTTGAGGGGTGTACTTGTGTAGTGGTATTACAGAAAACCAGATCATTTATAAGTCCTGATCTAATAGCTGTAATAAATCAGAAGATCCCTGTGGTATATATTTGTCTCATTGGGTGTTAACATATTTGGCTACCAGGATAGATAAGGACTGGGCTGGACTAATAAATTAGCTACCCAGTAATTTGTGCATGGATAGTTCAGTAGTAGCCTGTCTAATTATTAGGGGGTTGCCAGCTGATAGGTATTTGAAGCTGATAAGACAGGTATTGTTGTATGGTTACCCAGTAGGAACGCAGAATAAGTAGCGACTGTTCTTTTGAATAAAATAAAGATTCTTCAGGGGATTCAGGAAAGACTAGGAGCTTAATAAACCCACAATGGGGGCTCAGGGCAGTAAAGGCATGGTAAAAGAATTACCATGTGCTCCTGTGGATCTAGTCGAATCCAGGGAGGGGAAAAGTGCACTTAAAGATATTCAAAAGATACTACAGAAAGCAGGGATGCCCAGTGTGGGTTCCCTGGTTCCTGTAAGATGGGAAACCTTTGCAAAAGAAAACAAGGCTTGGATAGAGTGTAAGAAAGTAGGCAAGCAAGTACAGGCTTGGTTAAAGGTAGCCAAAGAAATACATAAAGAACAGGAGGTAACACAAGACACTGAGTTTATGGAAGATTGTGGTCCAAATATTGTGAGGCCTGTCCCAGTGATCCCTTTTGTAAATCAACAGGCATCACCAACAGCCCCTGATTTAAGCCCAAAGTACCCAAGTTTGGCTCCATTTACCACACCAGTAAGGGATGGCAGGAAATGCCCAGGATGTGGTAAATGTGTACCTAATGCTAACACTAATTGTCCATTTTGTGGGGATCAAGTGCCCTGGCCAGGGGAACCCTGTGATCAACAAGGCTTAACCAGATCACCTCATTATCCATCACCTCCACACTTAGCAGTTACACCAACAGCTCCTCCACTGCCTTATGCAGGAGGAAATTTCAGCCCCATTCCCATACAAGGGTGGGCAGGTACCTTAATGCCTTGGATGTTTAATAAAAACAGACACAGGACATGGGTGTGCAAGAAGCAAGCCACAGGCAATAATGATGAACCTTGCGGCTGTGAACACTGTGGGGGTGAACAGATGTATTTTCAGAAAGGGACAGGTCCATCCCCATACCAAAACACATCTGTAGAGGCTTATTCTGTAACTACAAATGAGGTGTTTGAACCAAATCCCCAGAATGCAGCAGTTATGATAAGAGTGAGAACCCAAAATCAGTATAGACCCTGGACAGCAGCAGAGATGAATGATATTGTAAATAAAGCCCCAGACACCAGAAAGAATCCAATGGCCCGCCACAGATATGTGGAGAGATTAGTAGCTACTTGGGCAGATTTGGAGGAAATATGTAGGATGACAGTGGGAGCAGGCAGCCTGACAGAAATACTAGCTCTGCCAATAGGTGAAGCAGGAGTAGTGGGAGTCCCAGGTGCAGAAAAACTCGAGTCAGGGACACTTTGTTACTAGGTTAAGGAGGTGGTGTGAGCAGCAACAGAAGCGTATGCCTGCTGTGCCTGAAGGCAGGCAGAGAATGGGACAGTCAGTAAAAGATTATTATGATCAAACACACCAGTCACACTTAGATAAGGGATTCCAAGATAATAATCCTACCCATGAGTGGTTGCTTAGAACTGCTTTTTTGGGAGGCTTACTTGAAAATTTGAGGGTTGAACTATACCAAAAGAGACCAGAAGCAGGTACTATGACACTTCCAGCTGTACTGGATGTATTAAGAGCTATAGAAGATCAGGAAGAAAAAAAGTAAGAGAGAGAGGTCAGATTCCAAGAGTGACAGTTCATTTGATGCAGGATGGTCCCTATAATGAACCAAAGCCTAGACAGACCAGAGATAATAGGAAAGTATCACCTGAAGAAGCAAAAAGGAGAGGGTTATGTTTCTTCTGTCATAAAGCAGGTCACATGAAAAGGGATTGTCAGAAATATAAGGAATGGGCAGAGAAAGGGGAGCAATTTGGAGTAAGGGTTCAAACAGTGCACAGCCCATAGGAAATAGGCTGTCCAGTGTCAGGTCCCCCACAATCCATTATTAATACCTCAGGTCCCAAGGGAATAATACAATTGACACTACCTGGGGGGGAACAATTGACTGTATAATAGACACTGGCGCAAGCCGTACCGTTTTAAGGGCAGAAGATGTTCCTAAGAAATATGTAACAAATCAGACAATTCCTGGAACAGGACTAACAGGACATACTGTATCCTTACATGTTAGTAAGCCCATAAAAGTTGCAGTGGGGTCAGCAGAAATTAAAGTCCCTGTAGAATTCCTGACCTCCACATCCTGTCCAGTTAAATTGTTAGGAGCAGATATCCTTAATGAATTACAAGCTACCATTGAGTACAGGGATGGTAATGTAATACTGAAAGGAAGCACAGGGCAGGATCTTCAATGTCAGCTAGCAGCAGCAATATATTTGCTGCAACACCAGACACAGATAGAAGTAATGATCCCTGACTGGCTTTCAGGAGTTCCTGAAAAATTATGGTCTAAGGGTAAAACAGATGTGGGATTACTGGATGTACAACCGGTTACACTAACCTTAAAACCATGTGTAGTGCCAGTAAAGATTAAACAATACCCACTGACCAGAGATCAGGAAAAGGCCATACAGCAGCAGATTGCTGCATATCAGAAAACAGGGGTTATAAGAGAATGCAGGTCCCCATGGAGCATCCCTTTATTTCCAGTGAAAAAGAAGGTGGGGGTAGATGGTAAACAGGAATACCGGATGGTGCATGATCTAAGAGAGGTAAATAAACGGTTGGTGGTGGACGTACCTATAGTGCCTAACCCACACACCTTGCTAAACCAAATACCAGCAACAGCAACTCATTTCACAGTAATAGACTTAGCTAATGCATTTTTTTCTGTACCTCTTACATCAGAGTGTCAGCTCTACTTTTACAAGTATGGGTAAACAGTATTGCTGGACAAGATTACCCCAAGAAGGGGCAACCTCTCCATCTGCATTTACAGAGGCTATGTCCATCATACTGCAAGGGTGGAGACCACAGTTTGAGACCACCCAGTTGTTGCAGTACGTGGATGTTTTGCTCCTATGTGCAGATACAGAGGGACAGTGTCAAAGTGAAACCAAATCATTACTTATTTTTCTGTGTGAACAAAATTGCAGAGTGTCAAAAGAAAAATTGCAAACGGCTCAAACACAGGTTACCTTTTTAGGACATTGTATTTCTCAAGGTACAAGACATTTGACACAAGATAGGATATCAGCTATACAGAAAGTGCCAGAGCCCACTACCACCAGGCAACTCAGAGCATTTCTAGGACTAACAGGGTATTGCAGGGAATGGATTGCCAACGCATCCCTCATAATGCAGCCCCTCTATGATGCGTTGACAGATACAAAAGACAAAACAGAAATGTTAACATCAGAACAGAAGAAAGCTTTTATGTAGATAAAAACTGCAGTTACCCAAGCACCAGCACTAGGATTACCAAGATATGACAGGCCTTTTATGTTATTCTGTCATGAAACACAAGGACATGCTCAAGGGGTATTAGTGCAGGAACATGGTGGTAAACAAAGGCCCCTGGCATATTATTCATTGCAGCTTGATAGTGTAATCAAAGGAGCACCCTCTTGTATAAAGGCAGTAGCAGCTGCAGCTATGCTTAAAGACAAGGCTCCCCACTCAGTAACAGAAATACTTAACCAGGACAGAACTAAGCATCTTTCTGCAGCCAGGTTAACCAAGTATGAGGTAGCCCTACTAAGCCCTACCAATGTGACAATTAAGAGGTGCACAGTGTTGAATCCTGCTACATTGCTTCCAACACAGGATTCAAAAGAGGGGAATAGTTAGGGAGGCATACATACACCTGTTGATAACATATCAGGTAATGGCAATAAGGAACACAACAGTGAGGATGATGAGGGGGATAATGTACTGCAAATACAGTCACATAAAAATATAAATCAAAATTTTTCTGACCATGATTGTCTTGAACTTATGAAAATGGAAATGAAGGAACTAGAGAATGTAACAGATGTTCCCTTATCTAATCCAGACTGGGAATTGTTTGTAGATGGCTTTAGATATTATCATGAAGGGTCCCCAAGAACAGGGTATGCAGTCACCACCTTAGATGAGGTATTGATTCAGCAACCACTTCCACCTTCCTGCTCAGCACAGGAAACAGAGTTGAGGGCACTCACTGAGGCATGTATAATGGCTGAAAATCAGACAGCAAACATTTACACTGACTCCAGGTATGCCTGGGGTGTGGCCCATGATTTTGGACCTATTTGGAAGAGTAGGGATTTTATGGGCTCGGCTGGTAAAACCATTAAGCATGCTGAGCTCATTAGATCATTGTTAGATCGAGTAGCCATTTTAAAAGTGCAAGCACACACCAAGGAGAAAACAGCTGAGGCCAAGGGGAATGCTAAATCAGATGCTGCGGCTAAGCAAGCTGCCCTGTAACCTATCCCAGCCCTCTATGGTATAGAAACAGACACAAAGAAAGACCCTTTGGACATACAGGCTTTACACCAGTTTCAAGAACAAGCCACAGAAGGCGAAAAGAGAGGCTGGGTAAAAGAGGGAGCCACCTGTGTTAATATGCATTGGGCTAAAGCCACCAGGTGGTGCTTCCCCAGGGCTTTATATCCCCTGATGACCCAGCTGGCCCACAGTCTAGTGCATAATTCAAAGGAGGCCATGGTAAACACGGTCCTCCAGCACTGGATAGCACCAGGCTTTAATGCAGCAGCTACAGCGTACGTAGCATCATGTCAGGTGTGTGGGAAACACAATCCAGGACAGACAGTAAAAGTACCACAGAAACATACACCAAAGCCATTATACCCGTATCAGAGACTGCAGATAGACTATATTCAGTTGCCTAGGGAGGGGACATATGAGTAGGCCCTCGTTTGTACAGACCTCTTCTCTAATTGGCCAGAGGCCTGGCCAGTTGCTAAAGCCACTGCAAAAACAACAGCTAAGAAATTATAGTTTCTGGTATACCATATCTGCAAATTACTTCACTTATTAGAGTCTGATAGAGGGTCACACTTTACAGGAGAAATTATGCAGCATATCATGAAGGATATGGGCATTGAACAAGCCTTTCACACCCCTTATAGGCCTCAGGCCAGTGGGCATGTAGAGAGACTAAATGGTACCCTCAAACTAAACATACAAAAGATGATGGCACAGACAGGCAAGACATGGGTGGACTGTCTGCCCATAGCTTTATATTCAGTAAGAACCACCACCAGTAAGAAACATAAGTTGTCACCTTATGAGATATTA
Organism: Taudactylus pleione; assembly: GCA_031769625.1. Classification (NCBI taxonomy): domain Eukaryota; kingdom Metazoa; phylum Chordata; class Amphibia; order Anura; family Myobatrachidae; genus Taudactylus; species Taudactylus pleione. The sequence goes on along the minus strand of JAUIMM010000345.1, from coordinate 1,074,392 downwards.
TTCTTAGGACCTCCTAAGACAGGGTGTTATTTCCCCCAACAGTTGCAGCACAATCATGCAGATTTAACAGACTATGTAGCTACTCTTTGTAGTCAAGTGAATAACATCCATTCTTTAGATTTCTCCTCCCTTCCAGACCCAGAAGCAGTACCTGGTGTACATTAATTGGAACCGGGCGCTTGGGTATACACTAAGAGACACGTCAGAAAGTCTCTGGAGCCAAGATTTGATGGTCCATATCAGGTCCAGTTGACTACACCAAGTTCTGTGAAAATTGGAGGAAAGAGCACGTGGATACACGCCTCACATTGCAAGAAGATGACGGTCAAGATTGAACCACCATCATGAATCCTTTTTGTGTGATAATGTTGGCTATACTTAGTCTAAGGGTATTGCACACACACCAGGGGACAACAGGAGGACAAATAGAGTACTCTAGGGTAGTCTATGGTAACCAAACTTACCAGTTACACAGATTTAATGTAACCTCGTCAGGAGGTTCGATATATGTAAAAAGTTTGGGACAATATAATATAAGGCATCTCTATTGGGCACCAAGGGAGCATGATAATATTACTATCATAAGTGGAATAAAAATTAAGTGTTGTACTGATAAGTTTATGGGCTATAAAGGATTTAAGAAAACGTGGGCACAGGGTATTCAATGTGTCAATAGTACGGACCCTGGTATACCCATAGGAAGCCCAACAACTATAGAAAGAGGTGTAGTGCTAGTTTGCACTAATACCACGCAATTACCAAATAATTCAGTAATAATGACAAGGATGTATGTCCTAAATAGCAAGCCCACTATAAGGAATGACTCACTAGTTAAAGTTCCCTCCACTTGTGTAAATGTGGGTACCCAAAGACAAACCACTATATTAAGATTTAATATCTCTTTCCCCCAGATCCAAAATGCTATAGCATACAAAAGAGAGAATGGTATGATACATTGCTAGGAGCATCAGGTACAGGTATAGGGTTACTTAATAGTATAGATATAGAAACTTTAGCCAGCAAAATGAATAATGCAGGAGAAGATATGAGAAGATTAGTTACAATGCAAGCTACATGGATGCCTACAGTATTTACCCCATTACAGGCCAGTATATCTTGGCATAATGAATATTTACAGGTGTTCAATAGCACATTGTTTAACACTCTTTACCTGTCAACAAATGTTTCTGAACTGTTTCATTGGACTGAATGTTCCCTCAGAACCATGCATCAAAATATGCAAAAGGGTAAAGCACAAACACAGTTAATGACAGGTAACGAACAAGTATACAGAAGGATGTTTAATATATCTTCTTTGTTATGGATACAAGTTCAAGGAAAGAAGATGTTGTGTACTGACAACTTTTGCACGGGTGAAGTTCATGTGTATAATGTCACACAGAAACAGGTTATATGTAAGTACTTCATCTTACCAGTCCCCTTATGGACAACTACTGGAGGGACTCAGTTGTGGACTCCCCAGATGAGAGGTACACACATAGACACCAGTAATAGGACACATGACTTATCCCTATGTACTGATACTGATGATGGATTAGTATGTCCTCAGCAAACACAGCTATATGAGCCTTGTAAGTTAGAACACCCAACCAGTGTATGCAACTGGGAATTGCATGATAAAGAGGTGGATATGTTTATAGAGGTAGAGCCTTAGGTTTTTTGCCTAGTCACATATGATATGAATACAACTTCCCTCTATAATTTACCAAATCCTTTTTCTGGATGCTTATTTAACGTTACACACCTCAGGTGGAAGAACACTACTTATGTGTTCTATGCGAAGAGACAAGAAGATGTACAGTTTGAATTTCAGGTGACTGAGATACCTTCCCATAACCTTACAGTTAATCTCCAAAGTATTATTAATGCCATTAATAATACAGAAAAACTTGCTCACCACTTACAGAAAGTAAACTATTCTGCCCATCATGCACAAATGCAGACAATTGTAGAAGCAGAGAAATTGGTGGAAGTAGCCACACAATTAAAAGATAATTTACAGCACCATTGGTGGGATGTGTTCACAGGTAACTCACCTTCAGTCAAAAGGATGTTTAGTGGTCTCATTCATCCAGTAATCGTTATAATCATTGTATTAATTTTGCTAATTTTGTGGAATTGCTATCTATCTTATAATTTTAGGAAAATGGTAAAAAAAGCATCTGCACTGGTAGGGACTCTCTTTGTCACACATAAGAAAAGTGCCTCCGAGTGGGAAAAGTGTTCAGCGTGTGAATTACATTGATCACACCTGAGAAGAAATGTGTTTTCTGTAGTACTGATGTTGGAAGAAACCCCTCTTTCTAGGGAAAGATGCGCTGGGATTCTTGGTATTCTAGTGATGAATGATGCTTGCATCTACTTGCATACGGTGCCTATGGAAGTAATATAGTTACTATGAAAGCCATGACTCCAGTAAGGGAAAGATAGTATGTTTTAATAAAAAGAGGGGATTGTGAGTCTCTATAATAATTTATAGTGTTTATTTAAAACATACTGTATGATTTATCAGAAAAAGCCATTTTCCTTTACACAAATATCATGAGATCAAGCCAGCATTATACTGAACGAGCATGTTATAAGACAGCAGCACCTGAAGGATCCCAGAATAGGATACCAAGTCTGGACACTGTGAAAAAAAAGACATACTGAAGATGCATTGATACGTCCTATGTACTTGTGAAATCAATCATATGTATTCTTTACTGTCAAACCATTTTTGCCAAATGTTTGAGACAGCAGTTTTCTGAACTTATAAAAGACAGCTCAAAGCCTCTGTGAGCTGAGTGGATTCATCACAGTGTGTGTTGAGTTTTCATCATCTCCCCAGCCGGCTGGAAGGAAAATTAAGAACAGGAGCAGTGTTTTGCATACCGTGATCCAGGGGTAGGAAGCCTCATCACCCTAACAGAGGCTCCTCTGACAAAGAACTGGTGCATGCGTACTCAAAGACCAGTTACACACTTGCCGTTTTTGGACGGCCGGGGAAGAACCTGCGGTAGTCAGCTGGGTTTTTTCAGGCACTCAGTGCCTTTCACAAGCAGCGGCTTTGAGACGCTTTTAATGTGTGTGTGTTTTTTTTTTTTTACTATTTATTGGGCGTGTGCAGCAGCAGCTGCTGCACATGCCCAGCCGGCACAAGCCAGTGTGTGTGAAAGGAAACATTGTTTCCTTTACACCACTGGCGTGCAGGGACGGGACGGACATAACACAGCAGCCGTCCTGCACAATGGATATTCCAGGCTCTAACATGGCAACCGCGCCATGCCCGTGCCGTGTGAAAGAAGACACCTGCTTTCAGCCACCACTATTTTTCACAAAAGGCAAAAAAACGGGCGGCTTTTTGTCACCTGGTGAAAAGTGTGAAATAGGCCAGAGAAGTTTGTCTATCATATCTAGTAGTAAGTGCTCGCTGGTGCTTTTCCACATCTGCTGCCCCGGCAGCTAATTTCATATAAGCATGGATAAATCATATTTGTGAGAAGATTTTTATGTATGCCGAGGTGTAGGTTTTACTAAATAGACCACTTATTATTTTTCTCACTTCAAAGGCTTACTGGCAACGATAACAGTGCTATCGGCAGCAATAACCAGTGAATGCCTTTGTATGAGGAAGCCTCGCAAGAATCAATACCTGAAAATAAAATATTTACCCATGGAATGAACCATATTTGTGTAATCATTAAAGATCTAAAAATGTTTTATCTTATTGAAATATTTTTCATCTATTTTGCTACATTAGCCTTCTAATTTCCATATATATTTTTTTTTATTTATTTATTTTTTTCTACTGTATAAAAGCGAAAATTTGTCCTTCTGTCTTTCTATACAAATCCACAGTTTACAAGCCAAGATCGTGAAATTTTACATGCGAGCCTATTAAAACATGGCCAAGGCAACTAAAAATTTTTTAAATTGAAATTAATTACTGTTAATTTTTAATTGATTAAAAACCACAATTTTTGCTGTACGCTCATTGTGGGGCCTCACGGCATATGGGTAGGGCCTCGGAGCAAGCAATTTGTGTTGTCATGTTTTGTCATGTTCTTAATTTTTATTATCGAAGACAGCTTTAGCAGGCTTTGCCAGCATTCTCAGCTCTCTGACTATACCAAATTACACAACAACATTGACTTCTTTCTTCGAACTGTGTCAAAATGATGACTTTGCAAGGACCCTGCTGTACTGTGAGCTGACAAAATATTACACATGGAATGCTTCTCCCAAAGATTGTCTGTGCAGAAAACAGGGAGTCGCTGTAGATGGTCCTCCTGGTATCAGAGCAACAGAAGCTCTTGGCCGTGTTTACACTGTACATCCGACAAATTTTAAATGCTTCTATCGCCGAAGATTGCTTTACACCGTTACAAGTCCTACTTCCTTCAAAGACCTTAGGACTGTTGATGGGGAAGTTTGTCACACTTTTCGTGAGGCCTGCCTAAGGAGAGGTTCGTTGGAGGATGTAGTGTAAACAAACATTCTTAAAATCCCGGGCAACGCCGGGTACTCCAGCTAGTGTGTGTGTATATATGTATGTGTTATATATATATATATATATATATATGTGTGTAATATGGGCACAAAGTGTATGTCAGTACTGTGGAGTGGATGTGGCGCCAGGGCACTGGTCTCTGGATGCCAGGGCTCCACGCTGTGCACCTATGCATACAGGTTTTTGCTAAAAGAGAAAAAAGCACTTTTAAGCTATATATTTGAAACTGCATAGCCAATCACATTCTCTAATTCTTTGAATACATGGCATACAGTATATGGGGCAGGTAGAGAAGTCTGATGGCATATAAGGAGGGAAGGCAGTGTGGCTGCTTGTGCCAGCTGATATCTCGCGAGACACAATAAGCAGGGAGACTGAAAGTACAGGGAGTTATTTACATAGAAGTCAAAATTGTATCCAGTAGTCAGTAAAAAAAAAAAGCATTGCGGAAAGCTGCATTTCAAGGCATTGAGGGCCTTGTCAAAAGTTTGCTATGGGGGCCACAAAGTTCTAGCTACGCCCCTGAATCCACAGTTTGCAAACCCGCCAGAAAACCCAAAACCAACACTTAGGAAATATACCCCAAGGTTCCTAATGCTGCACAAACACACTGTAATGTTGCAGATTCTGTCAGGTAATTGTCCCAATATGTATCACACAGTTGGCCATATTACATTTGGAGCGAAAAGCCGTTATCGGTGAATATTTTTTGCAGATGACGTCATTATCACTGTTTTCACTTTTCCCTGTATTCAATTTCAAAGACTTTTCGCAGTTTTCACTATAGAATAGGTGGCGGAAAAAAGTGCAGATTTGGGGTTTTGGTGTTCAAACTAAAAAAATTACCCTGCACCCCTTGGACTGTCCCCTAAAGGTATTCTGTGTAAAAAAAAAATGTAAGTTCCACAGGACACCACAAAAAATCTACTTTCATTTTCGGGGCAAAAAAAAAAAGCTGGGGGGCAAACTTTTAAACTAGCGAAATAGACTGTGGGGGGGGTCCTCAAGTATGTCCCAGGAGGTGTTTTGATTGCGGTTGGTTGCGGCAGGTGGATTTTTAAAAGTTCAGGGCTTAAAAATATGCTTGCACCCATGTTCATGTACCCCAAGACTAGTTATTTTTCCCAAAAAATTTAGCTAAATGCTATTCTTCACCACTTTGTTAAAGATGCATAAAAGACCGTTTAAAGACCCCAAATACCTTTAGCAGGGCTATTCGGGAGTACTCATAGCGATCCCCCATGTCAGTGCATCTTTTGAGGAGTGACAGGCTGATTTCCCCAATAATGACAGGACTTTTTGCTAATTACCTTTTTGCCGAGTCCTGTTTTCGCCTATTTGAAATTGAGTACGGGGATACGCAGGCACGCACCCGATACTTTTTTGGCCAGAAAAGCTCAGATGACGGCGAAAAGTCCGGCAATGGACTTTTCGCCTCAAATTAAATATGGCCCAGTGAGTATGACCAAAGTCCAGATGCCTCAATAATCGACAGGGTTGTTATCCGATATGTTTGCAGATCCAGTTAGAACATGACAGCAAAGACGGAATCGGTATGGAATCCCGGCTGCCGCATGGCCGGCAGTTCGATTCCCGGCAGCGGCAGCCGACAGATCAGCAGAGCCCGGCAGCGGAAGCCCGACAGCACTGGAAATCCTGATCGTCCCTAAGGTAAGTATAAACTAACCTAACCCCCTAACCCTCCTTAGGGCTGCCTAACTCTAACCTCCCCCCAAGTGCCTAACCCTAACCCCCCCTTCCCCTAAACCTAAGTCCCCTGGGGGGGTGTCTAACCCTAACCCCCCCTTCCCCTAGCCTAACCCTAACCCTCCCAGGGGGGTGCCTAACCCTAAGTCCCCCCCGGGTGCCCTAAACCTAAGCCTCCACCCCTTGGGCCGTCCGCTCACGGCGCCCTGCATCACTTCGAACGGGATGCCGGGCGCCGGTCTCCCGGCGTCGGGTAAATGACAGGCGTCTAGATATAGACGCCGGTCATTTATCCCATGCCGGGATGAAGCAGCCGGGAAGCCGGCTGTTGGTATTAAGGCAGCTGGTTTCTCGAATGCATACCGCAAAGACAGACACTAATCATGCTGGAAGTGATTCCACCTAATGAGCAGGTCTTGGCAAATATAGTCACCATCATATGTGTGTTCTGGTGTTAACGGCTTTAGTAAGCCTCTATTGTAATGATTACAAAATATCCACCCTAAGACAACATAAACACATACAGTAAATACACACAAATACTTTTATGTAAGAATTTCATATATGAAGTTGAAGCATTTCCTGGGCAGAAATAATGTTTATTGAAAAACACAAACAGCAGAATAAGATTGCACATTTCAGTAATTGTGGATTGAGTTGAGGGTCCCATCTTTTATACCAGAGGTTATATGGTTATCAGCCACCTTTTGGACAACTCCCTGCCCAAATAATGCCTGTGTCCCTCTTTAGCTATCCTGTTTCATGGAAATCTCTAGGAGAGCTTTAAAAGAGTGAAAGTATTATTTGTGGAGGAAGTAATATGTTGATAGCAACTGTACGACTGTATCTTAAGCTCACTGATAAGAAATGCATTGCTTCTTGATTCCCTGACAGTGACACCTATACAGTATGCTAATAATACTAACATATATTTATGTCATTAAAGGTACAGATTGATATCTCAGAGCAGGGTGCCCAACCTGATGACTAAATTATATCAGTGGCACTATATACGGCAAGGGGGTAATTCAAAAATGGAATATAAATGTATAATAATTTTGTACAAGTCACCTGGGGGAAAATGATGTGTATCCCGTACTTGCCTACTTTTGAAAAAGCATTTCAGGAAGATTGTGAAAGCAGCACCTGTGAGCGTGGCGTTAAAGTGGGCGTGTACTGATAAATCTGTCATAAAATTGAGTTACATCCAAATGTAAACGAGCCCCAAAAAACACACTGATACTTTTCAGGGCTTGCTCATGTATTGTTGTTTATTTTTATTTATTACCAGTTATTTATATAGCGCACACATATTCCGCAGCGCTTTACAGAGAATATCTTACCATTCACATCAGTCCCTGCCCCAGTGGAGCTTACACTCTATGATCCCTATCACATGCTCACATACACTAGGGTTAATTTGTACTGGGAGCCAGTTAACCTACCTGTATATTTTTGGAGTGTGGAAGGAAACCCACGCAAGCACAGGGAGAATATACAAACTCCGCACAGGTAGGGCCGTGGTGGGAATCAAACCCATGACCTCAGTGCTGTGAGGCAGTAATGCTAACCATTACACCGTCTGTGCTGCCTGTATTGTGTTTTAGAAGGGGTTCCATATAAGTGGCCAAGAGGAACCTTATATGAAAATGCATGTAGCCATAAGGATCATTGTGCCTTATAACCAATACAGGGAAATGGCACTGATTATACCATTTGAATGTATATATATCTGATTTATTTTTTTCCCTCGTGTATAACAGCTACATAATGGAAAATCAGGGAGATTGCTAGACACTTCAGGGATTCCGGGAGATTGCTGCTATTTCAGGGAGTCTCCATGACAATCGGGAGAGTTGGTAAGTATGGTCTACCCGGTTAACTTTAAAGACTATTGTGAAGGGGTCATGATGGGGTTTACAGATAGGGGAGTCTATAATGCCTGAAACAATGCATCAATGGCTGTTTCTGCATGCATTACACATATATTTTATTATCTGGGCTGTTTAGCAAAAGTCTAGCACAGGAGACATAAAAGAGGTTCCTGCGCTAAATTAACTAATACAGAATACTGCAGTCCTCATTCTCAATGGGGACTGTGGTCTGCATGAATTAACCAAGCATCAAAAAGCTTCATGGTCTTTGCTTGGCTATGGTGAGCACATTGCTCCAGAGTTACCTTCTCATCCCTCTCCCTCCTGTAACTAATTTTATGCTGCTCATGCGCAGTAACTATGTAGGGTCAGAATCTGGAAGTAAAGTGATAGCGAAGGTTATTCGCGGGGACAAACTTGTATCAGAGCCACTGTCCAGGAATGAGTTTTTTGATAACTTACTCTGGTAAATTGTGTCTTATTGCTATGTGGTGTGTTTAAAACAGACCCCAAAATCTGAAGCTATTCAGTCAACAGTTCCTTGTGTCATGTTGTATCACTGACTATTTGCAGCATTTACAATATGTTTTACAGTTACTGACAGGTGATAGAAGTATAAATCAAAATATATGTTCCTTTTGGGTCATGTGTGTGACAGTTTCTATATGTTTAATTCAAGCATACTATGAATTTAAATGTCAATACCAGTGATTCAATAGATTATTGCTGTTACTCTTGTGATCAATGTGTTAATACTGATCAAGTCAGAGTAACTTTGTTTAGGAAGTTACCAGCTATGGTTACATCACTCAGGCTTCATTGGCAATTCCACAATGTAATTGTAAGTTTTATGTTTCCTTTTACTTCTCATATCTTATATGTTATTGTATCTTCTCTGGAAAAAAAAAAAATTTCTGTAATTATACTTTATGTATTTGAAATAGTGCTATTGCGCCAAAATATTAAAATGATTACAAATTGAATAAAAAAAACAACTGTTTACGGTCTAATGAAGCATCTTACAAAGCTGACTTAAGTAAGGAAATCAGCATAAGCAAAAGAGATACAGTATGTTTACAAATTGATCCTTTCTATAAACTACTGATAATACAATAAAGTGTGACAAAAATACTGAAAAGGTTGTCAAGGGGAGATATATATGCCCCAGATTTTTAGCTTCTGTCTGGGAGACAGAAGCTGATCAGCAGCCTTGATTGCCAGGCTTACTGTGAGAGGCTGATAAAGGGTGTGTCAGTCTTTGTAGTCACTGTATTACTGCCTGGGGAGTGGATGAGAGGTTTGGAGAGTTATACTGTGATTACTGAGTGTAAGTGCTATGCTAAAGACTTCTGTTTTGTGAGAGACATTAGATCCCTCCACCCTGAGAGAGGCAATCATTTTGTTCAGTTAGAGCTGGCCAGATTTGCTTTTATGTTTTGTTCATTTTTGTGCAGGTAATAAAACTAGCTTCGGATACTTGTATCAAGGCCCTTCTACTTGACTGCAGCATGACAAGTGAAACAGTTTACCCCAGGATATGGCACCCTTACCCTGATCTTGCATCACATGGTGGAAAATGTAAGCATTGCACCTAAATTACAGCCAAAAAAAACGAATGAGAAAAAATTTTAAACTGACAGACACCCAATTTTTTGCTGTTGGAAAAGACTTATGTTGTGAAATTTCCTGTGGTGACATTGTCAGATACTTAGGAAGCCAGACCCTGCTTCCCACCTACACTACGAGATACCATGTAAGACATAGTCAAGCTGCTTCTACAGACTACAGCGACTCAGCAGAAAGCTACCAGGGTGTAGCAATTAGACATTGAGGAGGCCTGGATGCAACAACAATTGGATATCTATGAATTCCGGAGGCAACAACAACAAATGGGTGCTGAGGAAACCTGGAGGTAGCAGCGCCAAATTCACAAAGCCTTGAAAGAGGTGGTGCAACACTTTGCAACACTGTCTGGAAATGCTACCACGGATGTCAAAACTAGCTCCAGCTCCATATGAGCTAGTCATTTTTTGCAAAAGATTACATAGAGATGATGTTAAAGCTCAACAACTTTCAAAAGATCAGCAGAGACAGAAAGTTGGCCTAAAAATCAGTGGGCAGGACTTTTGGCACCCTTCCTGTCATGAACATCCAGAGACTGTAGGCATGGAACACAAAAGGCATAAGCCTTGCTGATGCCAAGGACTATGATAAACTAAAAGAGACTTTGACCAGTTTGGGTATCACAATGCCTGTTCCACCACAATGAGTTCATCGCTGGGGATACCAAGTGAATAAGCCTCTCTGCTCTCAAATGCATTGTCTCATCCATCTCACCAACTAGACTTTAACAGGATAATGGAAAGAGAAAATATGAGTTCAGCGCATACCTTGCATTTGAATTGAGATTTGGACTGAAATAAAATTCACTTATTTATGTTTGTGTTATATTGTTATGTATACCGGTATTAGGTTGCACAGGGTCTTAATTTCTACAAAGTTGTTTTTATAGATCGCAATTATTTATATTGTGAATAAATTGACATATATACAATTTGATTAGTTCATTATTATTAAAATACATAGATACAAGGTATGCGCTGAACTCATATATATTTTCTCTATCCATTTTCCAATATAGAGAAGCCAGATGGGGCTTCACATAGATAGATAGATAGATATATATCTATCTATCTTGTTCAGCGCCAACTTGTATAGTATTCTATTCTGTTTTAGGTTAAGCGCAGTTACTTTTATTTTTAATTCTAGACTTTAACAGGGCTGCAGATCGTGGAAAGGGTTCTTATAGACTGATGCCTACGGTCACTGCCTGCAGCTCTGCACAAGTAGGTGAGCCAGGGGGACCCTAAAACAGTACACCAGCTTTTGAAAATAGTGGAGAGGTATGAGACAGCCCAGGAACTGTTGAGTATACCCCAAAGGCCCCTAATCCAGGAATGGTGATCTCCAGTGAATTCTGGTAAGACTGTTCCAGGGGAAAAGGGTGCTGGGCAGTGAAATAAACTTAAACATCCAGTGACTGTAGGCGTGGAACCTGGAGATTGTCCAGTTGTGACAGGAAGATTCCCATCTCCTAAAATAAACTGTAGCAGACAAATGGATAGAGGCCCTGTTAGATTTTGGTAGCCGGTTACTCTTGTAAAAGCTGACGGTGAACCCTCAAAACGTCAGGGAAAAACTGTTTGTGTAACCTGTATACATGGGGATACTCAGCATTATATTACTGAACATAGAAACACCGGGCCTGATTCAGAGCCGGACGCTCTGACCAGAGCGCTCACTCTGAATCAGGGCCCTCCTCCATGAAAATGGAGCGGCTTCCTGGCTGCTCGCATAGCTGTGGATGACCACCCACAGCATATGCGAGCGGCCAAAAAGATGGTCGCGATGGTCTTGACCATCGCGACCATCGGACTTGCAACGGAGACCCTGCGGTAGGGTCTCCCTGCCACAAGCCCTGGAGTGATTTTGGCTCTATCAGAGCCAAAATCACTCCCACTGACATCACTAGTGATGTCAGTGGGGCCGGCTTCAGACGGTAGGTGTTCCCATGGGAACGCCTCCAACTGGCAGGCACGCCCCCGGCACGCCCACCAAAGGGGGCGTGCTGTCAATCAACATCGACAGCACGCCCCCTTTGGTGCGAGACCCCGAGCAACGGATTCCCCGTCGCTCCGCGGGTCTCGCGCATGCGCACGACGGAGCTCCCTCCGTCATGCGCAGTGGGGAACATCGACCCACTTGCAAGCGTACGGACGCTCGCGAGTGGGTCTGAATGACCCCACAGTGTGGACCCACTGTAGACCTTGTGGGACTAGCTCCTTATTTGATGCATGATGCTTTATTAGGGAGATATTGATCCCACTTCTGGAAGCTGTGGGAAACCCAATTTATTACAGAAGTATATAACTTTGATAATGTTACTGATACAGTGGCAGTAGGAATGTTACCCATGTCTGAAGTGTTCTCTTTTCCAAGCATGATTGGGGAGTCAGAAAAGACGAGAGCAGCAGGGGAGCGCAGAATGATGTACCCCTTACTGAAGTAGAAAATGTTGTTGAACCAGTTGACTGTATGCCAAATCTAGAAGTGAGAAAATATATTTTTTTTCCTCAGAACAGTTAAAAGACCCTACTCTGATAAAGGCTAGAGAGAATGTAAAAGTGGTATCAGTAGAGCCTGATAGTAAGTTGTCATACCCTCACATAGAGGTACATTAATATTTGTTGTATCAAATGTACAAAAAAGGAGAAGCTATTGTGGAGCAATTGATATTTCCTAAGGCAAATAGTAGAACAATAGATATATAGTTCCACTTAGGAGCTGTCGATGTTCAATAAATAAAATAATATTATTGCATATATGCAATAGTCTCTTACTCTATTTCAATTCCAATGGACAAAATATTCCTTTCAAACTCCTAAAGGATTTTTTTCAGAAAGGGACTCCTTTTTCTTCTGCTGCTCCTCCAGGCTCCCAGACTTGCCCCAATGCTCTGGAATGGTGCTCACATCTAAAATAAAAACATTCAGGTCAGGCAGGATGGCTTACTACCGCATCAAATGACCCTACTGTGATCCTGTATATGCTGGAATTATGACACACAATACACATTGTTTGACGCATATTAAATCTGTATAAATACTAATTCTGCCCTCTTCATGGACTGGCCAAACTCGCTCTAAAATCAAGCATTTGGAAACCCCCCTCTAGAAATCCTGCATTTGCCACTGGACATAGTGCAATGATGTTTGTAAAAGGAATACACTGATTAATTTATATAATGCACTCACATTCCTTAAAAAAACATAGGCATATAGCATTCGGGTGAGACTTGATGCCTTGTGGGACGTTGTGAATTTGGGAATGGAGGACTGACTGAAGAGAGAGTTGTCCGGGACCTTCTACTCTTTGCAATTTCCATCTAAAGTTTTCTGGTACCCTGAACATAGCTGATCCCTAAAGTTTTTGTTGCATCAAAAAATCTGAAAAAAAAAATCCTTTGGAGTTTGAAAGGAATGTTTTGTCCTTTGGAATTGAAATTGAGTAAGAGACTATTCGGTATGCCGGCTGTTGGGATTTCGTTGTGGGGCTAATGATAGGCTTCTGGATTTCAACGCTTATATTTAGTCCCATGTTGGGGTTCTAGTGGAGGGATTTCAGTGGCCAGGATAACGGCCGCCGATACCCTGACTACATCCTCTTGGATACACCATAGGCAAAACTTTGATAAATCCCAACTTAATAAAACTGTGGAAATACAAAATTGACCACAACCCATAAATAAGAAGCAGCTTTCTTAGGAATCACAGGGTATTATAGAAATGTTAGACCCAATTTTGCCACCACTGCTGTCCCTTTGACTGACCTTACCAAGGGTAAACAGTCGATTGTGGTTAAGTGGAATTCTGAGGCAGTAAAGGTTTTTCAGATGTTGAAGGTAGCATTGTGCACCCAACCAGTTTTGATGACACACTTGGCAAAAAAAATTATTTATTGTGCAGACAGATGCATCAGATGTAGCAGGGGCAGAACTATGGGAGACAATGGAGGCGCCTGCTGCTGGGCTCCAGCTCTGAAGGGGCACCTCCTTCATTGTCCACAGCATATTCACCCCACCTAGGGTTGTAACTATGTACCCGGAGTATACTGTCACGGCCACCCAATACATGGCACCCCTTCCCGGCACCTGAGAAGCCACCATACACATAGTGAAGAGCTCCATGTCAGACCATCAGCTGCTGCCTTTTGTCGATCTATAGTCTGTCTGCATGCGAATTGCTACATTACAGTGTCAGCGGCTGTGAAGGGTGGCTGGGGTGGCAACAAATTATAACTTGCATCCAGGCGTCTGGGATGAACTTACGCCACTGAGATGTAGTGATAGGTGTTGTTTTGTCTCAGAGCAAAGATGGTGAAGAGCATCTTTATGTAAGTAGGACATTGAATATACATGATAGAAATGATGTCGGTGTTGGGAAAAAAAAGCATTGGCAATGAAGTAGGCATTAGAAACACTAAGGTGTTTCTTTTGGGGCGAAAGTTTAGATTAATTACGAATAATGCTCCATTAAAATGGATGACTGAGAACAGAGACCAATTGGAGAATAACTAGATGGTTATTGGTATTTAAAAATGTTAAGTTTTCAGTAGTGTATCGGCCGGGAAGCCAAATGACCAACACAAATGCATTGTCCCGCGTTTGCTGCTTAGGGGGTACAGGTGTTCCACTCCACAGGTTCAAACAGGAGGCGGTATATGTGACAAAAAAACTCGAAAGCTTGTCAAGGGGAGATATATACTGTATACAGGTGCCCCTGGGAAGATATATATGCCCCTTGATTTCCAGGCCACATGGCTTATAAAGGTTGTGTCAGTCTCTGTAATCGGTTTCTCGTTGCCTAGGGAATAGGTCAGAGTCCTGTTGAGTGACACTGTAAATAATGAATGTAACTGCTGTGCTAAAGACTTCTGTTTTGTGAGAGGTACATTAGTTTCCTCCACTCTGAGAGAGGGATTAATTTTATTTACTGCAGTTAGAGTCAGTAAGGCCAGGATTTACTTTAATGTTTTGTTTATTTTTGTGCTGCTAATTAAACTAGCTATGGATAAGGGCCGGATTAAAGGCCACATGGGCCTGAAGCTGAAAAAATGTTCAAGGGCCTACATTGAGAAGAGGAGGAGCTGTGACCAGTGCTGTATGGGTGTGGCCAGGGTGTGTACACCCCCTACCCTATTAGCCCAGGTGTCTCCCTAAATACATAAAAATAGAAAAATTGCATATTTTTATGAGAAAAGTAAAAATACACTTTTAATACTTTTGATTTATGGCTGACTGATCAGCTGATGATGGGCCTATTTTTGTGTGGAGGCCTGGTGCTGTAACTCCATCTGCCCCATTGTTAATCTGGCCCTGCTGCGGATACTTGTACCAAGGCCCTGGACTGGTGTAGTAATACTTGACTGCTGCATGACAAGTGCAACTGTTTACCCCAGGAGACACCACCCTTATCCTAATCTTGCTACAAATGGTATATGGATATCTTATTAATAGCAACTAATGTTGCTTCGATGAGGGCATGGATTTGATGGTTTTGATTATGCAGTCAGTTTACTCTGAATTGGTGTTTGAATCAGTACAGCATATATAATCGAATGATGTTAAATAAAAAATCTTTTTAATATTATTGAGCGAGCTAGTAAATACATTGTTGCTGCATAAAAAAATTCCTTCCTACTTTTTTTTCTAAACAGCCCATCTAGTCTGTGATTAAGCTGTATGTTCACTTATAGAACAGGTAATGAACAGTAAAATAGGTATTTAACCGATTGCCCATTAATTAAGCTCTCTTTACCTACAAACACACTCTGCCCTCATTCCTAGTTCACGCACATTCATGCATAATTGTTTACTCTTCCATATAGTTCTTACAAAAAAAACAGATATTAATAAAAGATTGATCTGTACATACTGTGCTTGGCCGATAAGGGAACAGATATTTCCCATTCATTAGGGAAAAGCTCTAAATCTATTCAGAGCTCCTACAGAGAAAAGTAAATGCTGGAATGTACTTAAAAATTTTATATAAGACCCAGGCTTAATATATTGTCCAGCAAACTGATCCTCTATTTCTGAGTTTTTAAAGAATAGGTATTGGAGACAGCACTGTGTACTGATCAGACACTTGGCTCAGGTTCAGCAACCGTTTTGCAACATTACTAGTAAAAAATCAGTCAAATTGTGTAATACTGTTTTTACTTTGTTTGTAAGGCCAGTGCTAATAAAGACTGTCTATCTTTGGAGTGTGGCCACACATTTTACTTGTATTGATAAAAAGGTAAAAGTTGTCATGGCTCTTTGTGCAGTGTCAACCCAATTTTGTAATACTGCACAATGCCTGCCCTGGTATTTTTGTACATATTATGGGGTATTGGATGTATGCGGCATGCCAAACTGCAACATTAACTTGAAGTCTGATCCTGGAGGCAAGCTCTCAGGGTTTGCTGGATGCATGTACATTGTATCAGATGGCCTCAGCCAGTTCTCCCCACTGTTAAAAGTCAGATTTCTCTTCAGATGGGATAGCTGTGGTTGAGTGCCATGGGAAGGTTGTTGAAAAAAACTTTCACATGTGGGAGAAGACACCACACGTCTATGCTCTCTAGAAGACCAATTGTAAGGTAAATAATGTGGGTTACGTCCATGTGAAGGATGATGATGCATTTTATCTGCATATTGGGTTAAATACTCTTGTATTTGTTTGGACAGAAAGTTGGGATTGCTTCTATGCTGAGGTAAATATTGATTCTCATCCACATGTATGGGCAAAAAACAAGATTCCTTCCCATGATGTGGAACGTAGCAAGAGTCTTTACCATGAGGATGTAAATAACGTAATTTTTCCGCATGCTGGGCTAAATATCGAGACTCATTTTCTTTTAGAGGTAAGTAGTGGGAATCTTCCCTATGCAGTGGTGTATAGTGGGAATCCTCTCCATGGGGGTAGAAGCAGTGTGACTCTTGTGAGTCATATCGTCCATCTGTGGGTAAACTGGAAGCTGCTAGATGATGGTTTTCTGTGTGCAATAAACTGGTGGATGAATCTCGCAATGAGTGATTGATGTAGTCTTGGGAATGAACCATCCTCTTGTGCTGTTGAGGAGTCTGTTCTGGGGTCGGTGGAATACCAGTGTGCTCTTTACTGTGTCCAGGGCTCCATCCATGTTGTTTTAAAGATGTGAGGATAGTATTATTATCTGGATGGTCTAACTCTCTACTTCTGCTCACACTGGTAACCGAATCCTCTGGAATGAGGCCATTGTCCTTCTCTTTGTGTCTACACTGTGTCTTTCTTCTTTGCTGAGAGCTCAACAAGCATACACCTAGCCCGGACAATACTGCACCCACAACAAAGGCTGCCACAGTTGAAACCACCAGCATGTTGACAGACACTTCAACACCTTCGTGCTCCATGAAGCTCTGCGTAACCAAACCTTAAGGAGAGGACATTTTAAATTAAAGGTAAAGTTAACAAGGTCAGAACAGCAATAAAGAAAGCTTTATAACATACTGTATTTCAAAGAAATAAACACTAACCTTCACAATCTCCAAGTTGAGATATTTGTCCTCCGCCAAGGTCCTGCTCATAACGAACCCTGGAACATATTATTGCAAATTGGTAAATACATTTCTATCAAATATAATGAGCCTCATTAATTATGTACAAATAAAGATTAAGTGCAGTTCACACTGCTCTTCAGAGAGAGGGGCGTAGCTATCATGGAAGCAGTTGCTATGGGGCCCGCAGCACCTACGGGGCCCATCTCCCTCTGCACCCAGGGCCGTTTCTAAGGGTGGGTGAGCCATGCAATCACATGGGGTCCTCCAACCCCTGCTTGCCTTTTTCACTATACAGGCAGTCTGGACTGCCCCAGCCAAGCAGATCTGCCATCTGGTGCTCTGCTCAGTGGACGGCGTTATACAGTATGATACGGCTGCGTCGTGACATCATGTTATGCAGTCGTGCAGAAGCATACTGTATAAAAGGCCCGCTAGGACACCGATGAGGAGCGGCCGACATCTTTGGAGGAGAGTGGGGAAACTGAGACACTGGCAACTGAAGAATAGACAAGATGCTGGCCATGGTTCCGCGGGCAGCAGACCATCTCCTCTGGCTCCACTAGTCTGCAGCCAGGCGACCAGTGCACCATCTTTTTTCTTTCCAAATATCTGCAGCCAGGCAGTCAGCAGAAGCCTTTGCAGTGCACAGCTCTGCCTCCTAGTGTCGGTGTAGCCCACGGCTGAGGACGAGGGAGGGACTGAGCTCTTCTCCTCTGCAATGTTACCAATGGGTCAGTTAAGTCTTCGGTGGGGGGCTGGGGCAAATAATGTGGAGGGGATTTACTTTGACTGTCCTGACTGGGAGCCATATCGTCTAGAAACTGCCCTGCATGCACACAGTATTGCGAGAGAAGAGAAATGGCCGCTGATCCCTCCTTCCTCCTCACTTCAGCCTGTGACTAGGAAGCAGTTTGCTGTAGGGTTCATCAGCGCTGTGGGACCCCTGTCAGACTTACCAGCAGCAACTCTGGAACTCCCCTGTCCACCATCGCTCCTCTGATACATCTCTCCTCACTGAAGCTGGGAGGAGGCGTTGCTTGTCTGAGCCTGCTAGAACATCTCAGGACCAGGGCCTCGTCTTCTCCCAGCATCAGAGGAGATACAGAGCGTCGGGCTCAGGAGGTGAGTTGTGCAGGGGGGCATATGGGGGCCCTGTGGAAATTTTGCTACGCCCCTGTTTGGATATTTTGTGTGCTTAATTTGAACAAGTGCACCTAGATTTCCACTAAAGTACATCAATATAAACAGCAGAGGAGCAGAAGTTTGCACCTAGCATTGGTAAAAGCCAGGGCTGTAACTATCTATGGGTGACCAGTGCCGCCGCACAGAGTGCAGTGCTCTGTGGGCGGCACCGTTTCCACCCCACGGACCTTTCTCCTAGCTAGCAGGGTGCCTAGAATGGCACCCTGCAGCTAGGATTGCTGCTGCAGCACCCGCGGAGCATTCTGTGGACACTCTAGACGGGCACCCTGCTATATGCAACCAATAGGGTGTCCTAAGAGAGGTGCACTTACGGAGCTGCCAGTCACGCTCTTTCTGCGCAACGTAATGACACAGGGCCGGCACAGGGTGCAATTGTGCCCTGTTACAGCTCTGATAAAAGCTATGTGAGTAATGCTGTTCCCAGCAAAGTAGTGAGAATAATTGCACCCTTGCACACGGTTTTGTAAAGCAGCACAGAAACAAAATGTAATTTTCAGCACAAAATTTAAGTGACATAAAAGCATGGTGAGGGTGCTTTTAAGGGTCTTGGAGAAAATGACAATTTCCATTATACAAACTCGTTTGATTTTTGCAACAGCCCTGATCTGGTGACCATTGGATCCTGCCCTATTTTCAGTTGCACACCATAGGAAAGGATTTTCTAGAATCACTCTGTAGAGCTTTACATATAAGAGTACAGTATTACATGCAATAAAGACAATCCTGCTGTTCAGACATTCTTATAATTAAATAAAACCATAAATGAGGAAAAATCAAACAGTATTTTATCCAAAATATTTAAATGTTTAATTTAATAAAAAGGGTTGTTCTAAAGTGCGAGGTGAGCCTGTGTCACATAGTCATTGTTCTGCCTTTGCGTATACCTAAAGGTGTGGTACAAAATGTTGACATTGTACTGTTGGCATGTCACCATAGCGTTTTCAGCTGATTGTAGCCCTAATCTTAATTCTACTGTAACCCTAACTCTAACAACCTAACTCTAACAGTAAAATTTCACAATGTTGAAATTATGAGAATGTCGGCATGTTGACTCTCGACATTTTGTCGACATTCGGACCATGCTGACATTCTAAATGTCGGCATAATGACTGCATACCATACCTACAGTACAGTAGGAGCGTTTGCAGAGAAATCTCTAAGAGTGTATACAATAGAATGTACACAAGACTGGTCATCTAGACAGTAAAAGATGAGAGCATTTTACCCTATACATTGTGAGATATCCAATGTTTATATTCCTAAAGTGAACTACAGTATATATAGCTTATTAATGGTCCTGAGCAGACACGTAACGTTGCTGTTCCTAGCACCAAATAAACTGAAGTAGTTTATGCGTTCACACTGTTTACAGAGTGCCGTTCCATTTCACACATTTATCCTGTTTGTTATAGCACCTGAACTACAGATGTGTCCTCATACATCTAGCCTACTTGCACATTAAACAGCCCTTCTTGACGTGCCATGCCACGGTAGCGCTGAGCGTTTTTCCTGCAACATTTTCCCTTCAAATGCACAAATGCATCTTATTTGCACAGCGATGCGAGTAGAATGAACAAGCAACTTCTGCTGATTTAAATGATATGCGGCATGCTGACACTGTAACGTAGCATTTTGCATGCAGATGCACTCGCACACAGAATATTGCCATGCCGCATATCATTTTATTCAGCAGAAGCTGCTTGTGCGTCCTATTTGAATTTGAAGGTAAAAAGCCGCATGAAAAGATGCCTGGCACTACCGTGACACACGGCTATCATGAGTTATGTGTAATGCGACTTGCAGCGCACGGAGGATGGATGTATGTGGACACATCTGTTTATCCATACCTCCCAGCATGACCCTCTCCAGGAGGGACACATTGCTCTGGTCCTGGACTTCCCTGATAATTTCTGATTGGTGGCGGCTCCAGAAGTGGGGCTGCAGCACAGTCCAAAATTCAAATAGGGGAGTCACACCAACTGCCAGCGAGTCCCAACCAGTGATATTTGGCAGCGTTTCAAATGACAGTTGGTGTGGCTCCCCTATTTGAATTTTGAACTGTGCTGCAGCCCCACCTCTTACTAGGGAAGTCCAGGACCAGAGCATTGTGTCCCTCCTCAAGAGGGCCATGTTGGGAGGTATGGTATATCTGAACATCTGGAATACCCCTCTCTACACATATGGCCACACCAATAGTCACATGGGATGTTGTCTGGTGCTCAGGTGGCCAAGATGCTAAAGGTAGCGGTTGCTGACCCACTTTCAGACATCGTGGCCACCCCAAACGCCAGACCTTACCCCATGTAACTTGCTGTTTTTTTTTTCTTCTTTTTTTGAATAACCAGGTGTCAGATCTGAAAAATAGCAATTATAACCATATGCTGGCTATTCCACCTGACATGGTACATCATGCTATAGAGAATGCTGTACTTTGAATGGAAATTGTTGTTGACTACTATGAAGGACACATTGAACAATTGTAATGTTATTTAAGAGACTGAAGTACCAGTTCTTCAAATTCTTCATAGAACTCATTCCATAGTGCTTCAAGTAGAGATACTTAGGGGTAAATTTACTAAAGTGAGAGTTTGTAGAAGTGGAGATTTTGCTCATAGCAACCAATCAGATTCTAGCTATTATCTTCTAGAAGGTGCTATTTAAATGTTAAATAGATTCTGATTGGTTGCTATTTGCAACATCTCCATCTCTAAAAACTCTCACTTTAGTAAATGTGCCCCTTAGTAGTGTTTGCACAGTTACCAAAAGCATAGGGCTGCTATTATATCACTGTAAGACTTCATAAGACAAAACCTACAGTACTGACACCTTGTTACTAACTGCCCCCTCTGGTCTCTTACTGATGGGAGATGGAGCAAGATGTTTGTGGAGAAACTATCCTTCATAGTAAGGGGAGTATCCGCAATAATTATTCAGGATACAGTTAATACGCTTACAGCTTAACTTAACGTGCTTACCATGCATATGTGCGGAACTCTTGTCGCACTATTCATTTCTAAAATGCTCAGGGGCCATGTGGTAAATTCTGCCTTGTAATAGGCGCGTTAAGTGTGGGGAAAAGTGGGGAAATTACCCTGTACCCCCCCAAAAAGTGTAAACTACATTGGATAACTGTATAAAATGTCGTAAGCAAAGTATTTGGGGCTCTTAAAGGGTGTTAAATGGCTGATCTTTGCATATTTTACTAACAGTAAAGAGCATACCTTGTTCACGACTATAATCGGCATATACCTATCAATACCTAATGAGGACACCTCTTAAGTATATATGTCACAGTATTTTATGACTTTATTTCTCCTTCTACGTATATAATTTTAGCAGATACTATGGGTTCAGTCCTATTAGGTGTGATGACATCCCGGCAGTGGCCGCACTTTACGGCAGCCCGGTTTCGCCTAATATTGCTCGCAGCCCCATAGGGCTCCAAGCAAAATTATGCGAATCCAGGCCCGGGTCAACTAGCGAAGGGTGCGGGATGCGTTGCCGGCGTTTAAACGTCGCACCTTTTGCACCTAATTGGATTGACCCCTTTATACTCATGGTAATTCAGATCATCTTTTATCATTGTGTATGTTTTCATATTTTGTGTTAAATATACAGTATTTTCTATTCATTAATATTGTTATGGTTAATCTAACTACATATATTGCACATTCATCAGAGCCAGTGGCGTAAATTCATCCCAGACGCCTGGAGGCAAGTTATAATTTGTAATGTAACAATTTGCATGCAGACAGGCTAGATAGAATAGGATAGATAGAAGAAGGCAGCAGCTGATGGTCTGACATGGAGCTCTCCACTAGTTTATGGTGGCTTCTCAGGTGCCGTGAAGGGGTTCCATGTATTAGGCGGCCGTGACAGTACACTCAGTGTACATAGTTACAGCCCTAAGTGGGATGAATATGTTGTGGACAGTGGAGGAGGTGCCCCCTCAGAACTGGAGCCCGGCGGCAGACGCCTCCATTGTCTCCCATAGTTCTGCCCCTGCACAGAGCCTACATTTGTCCTTAGTTTGTGATTTAGACATTCAGGCATTTTCTGCCCTCTCCTGCACTGAACAGCTGCTTTACGGTCTTTCCCATAGACATGTTGCAAATTTAGCACAGACTTCTTATCTTTTTGTTGTATATAGTACAGTCACGCGAGCAATATCTATTTTCAACATGCCTTCTCTTACTGTAGTACATCCTAAAGTGTTCTATGTAAATGCGTACCTTTAGTGCATACATTACAGTATTGTTAATATATCCTACCAGGTTCTAAAAGGAGTAAAGACGCAGAGACTTTTCACTGGATCCCATGCACAGTAGGGGTCACGAGTGCCCAGACAATGTCTGCGAAAAGAAAAATCTTGTTACTTGAAACTGAAAGAAATGAACCAGATAAAAACTACAGCCTAACAATAACTACTAACAAATATTCATGATACTAACAAGAATCCTCCCCAATCTTAGTGGTCAAAAAGGCGTCTGGAATGTTGCGTGCATGGAAAAGATTACATACTGTACTACTTTAATGATAAACTGTATCACCACCACTACCATCACACCTACATACAATTAAGCCTATGACCTCCTTTGGATAAAAGCTAGGGGAGCAATCAATGCATCATCCATTAATATTCAACTTTGTACCCTATGGCAATTTTGTGTACCCCCTTCCTTACAGTCACCCCCTGCTCCTTCGGAATTTTGAATACATGAAGTAGCTGTTATGACTGGACTCTCTTCTCCTCGACCCTAAGGGCGCACATCCACTTGCTGATTTCTATGTGCGATTGAACGATATCGTTATCGTTCAATCACACATGAATCATGCATGAATCGGGCACATTAATGTTCGAAACAACCAGCACTGCGCCCTCCCGCTGGTCGTGTCTGAAATCAATCATCGCCCAAACATGCTGAACAACCTGACGATAACGTCCGGTTGAGCATGGTGTGGTAGGGGATGATTGATGTGCCTGCACTGAACGACTGAATGTTCAGTATAGGCACAGCACAGACTGTGAAACGACTGCACAAATAATGACCACAATATCAGTAGCATATACTATGATTCTACTAGTGCTATGGCCACGGACTGGTTGGCAGCATTGAGACTGGGGGGCAAACACAAGCAAGTGGCCCCAGGTTCTCTACTAAAATAAAAAAAAATAAAGACAAAGAACTGCAACGGATATTACATAGGAACTGGAACTCTTAATATGCACTACAACAAACTGCCTTAAATAGTTACTTGATCAATCCAAAATCGGTGGCACCGGTACAAACCGGTAACAGACCCCAATGTTTCGGCTTTATTACAAAACCGTCATCAGGAATAACAAAGTACAAATGACATCTGCGTAATAACACATAGGTTCTCCTTTCAAATGGATTATAGCAGCAACAAAACAAAGTATAAGCTTCACAAACTCTTTGAAGTACTGTGTAGATAGTGTACTGTACACCATGCCTCCTGAATAATGGTCCACAATTCCCTAATATTTGCTGGCAGTGAAACCCTGCCATTGATGGCATGTTAAACCTTGTCCTATTGGGTTCATATTCATGAATGAGGGGGCCAACTCAAGATGCCAAACTCAGAAGAATGTTCCTCCAGCCATAATCTGGTGGCTACTGACCTGTGCGGTGGTGCATTGTCATGCTGAAAGAGCCCCCTCCTGACTGAGTGGGCGAATGCCTGACATGAATGATCCACAAGGATAGTTAAGTAGCGTCTGCTGTTCAGTGATGTCAGCAGATGTATCAGGAGTCCTAATGCATGCCAGTTAAAAAAAAATGAAAATTACATAGCTGCCGCCACTTTGGACTGTCCCTTGGTGAAGTGTGGAGCCCACTGTTTCATGGGGTTCTCTCCACAAGTGTAATCATCCATCTGCCCAAAACAGTTGGAAACTTGACCAGTGAGACCAGGCAAAATGTTTTAAGTTATCTTTCTTCCAGTGGTGGTGTTCACAAGCGCAGGCCTTGGGCTGGGGGTCAGCACTGGGACCTGAGTTTCGCCATCAGCTCCTGTACCCCATAGAAAAAAGGGAATGTTGCACTGTTTGAAAACTGATGTTACTTGTTGCCACAGCATTATATTGCTCTGTCATCTGCAGCAATGCCGTAGGCTGGTCGGATGTTTCAATGATGCCAGATGAAGCTGTCCACGATCAGCCACTGTTTTACTTTTGCAACAGCAGTGCCACTTGTTGGATATCTTTCATGACATTGTGTAGTCGTGGTACAACCTTGAAATTGTTGCAAGTGAAAATCTAAATTTTGTGTTGTTTTCGGAGATGGAGTGACCCATCTCTCTGGCTCCTACTATCAAGCCTCATTCAATGTTGCTTAATTCGTGATATATCTGCCTCCTTAAATTGTACACATTTAATGCTTGGATATGGTGGCATTATATATATATATATTACAAACACACACACAAATAGATATGTATGAATGTGAATAGTAACTATTAATGTTAGTTCTGTTTTGACACACCCTCCAGAAAAAAAAACCTTCTAAAACACAACTGTGCCCAAAATTTGCAACCCCCTTCCCTAGAAAATCAAGGTCCAGATTCACTGCTAGGATTCCTGTCATGCATAAAGTCACTTCTGAAGGTTGGGCCCTAGTAAGTATGGACAGCTGCCCCATGAATCCCCCTTCCCCTTCACTGTCTGTTTTCATAAGCACTGTGTACAGTATGTAGCTTTTTGACTCTCCCTTCCCCTCCCCTCCATCAGGTGTTTGTCTTTGGCTACAGTTTTCCATATGTTTACGCTTTCTCTAACCCCATATATGTTCCTGTTTGCCCCCGCACCAATGTATGCCTTTTTTGGCTGCCCCATGTGTGCCACTGTTTTCCTCACCCTGTGTGCCTCTGCCTGCCCTCTCCAGGTGTTCCTCTGCCCGCCCTCGCCCTCTCCAGGTGTGCCTCTGCCACCCTTCTCCAGGAGGCCATAGAGAGCTGGCTCGGACCCCATTACTATTACCCTCATCGCTGGAGGCATGGCCGCACCCCCTTAGAAAAATAAAAATCCCTATTTCGGCGCTGGGGAGGGGGGCACTATGAGCCCCTCAGCCCAGCGCAAATCCAGGGGAGGTACAATAAATGTGATCGCCCCTCGCCCCCACAGGCAGAGGAGAGGAGACTGCTGCTGCCGCTGCCCAGCGTCAGCAGTCTCCGCAGCGTCAGCAGTCTCCCTGGTCTCTCACTGCAGCTCAGCATACCCGCAGTGTGTGCTGGACTGCAGACAGGTAAGAGGAAGGGGGCGGCGCTGGACCTAGGCCCATCCAACAAGCCTAGGTAATTAGTACTCAATTTCCCTCCCCTCTCGGCTCCCCTGGCTCTACGTGTTTCTTTTGACTGGGCCGTACAAATTCTGATGGTGGCCCTGTGCGAGAGCAGCCAGTATTATATATCCACAGGATCTGAACATTTTTCTTTTCCAAAGTAGCATCCTTCACATTCAATACATTATTGCAGCATTCACCAACGATTCAAAGACGTGCAGGAGACTGTTTTGTGACATCACTTTTAGTGTTGCAGCTGGTATTTATCACTTCATCATCTATTGAGAACTGTTGTTATTTCAGGGTTGGGAATGCCCAGAAATCACAGGGCGCTAAGTCCGGGCTATATGGAGGGTCTTCCAGTGCTGTCCCATTAATGTCAGTCAGTGCTGCCAATGCAACAGCAGCAACATGTGGTCGGGAAATGTCAGGGAGCAAAAACCACTATTTCTTCAGCAAATGTGGTCTTTTCTTCCTCATGGCTCCACGCAAATGGGTTTTCAGGACATTTGCATAGTAGTCACCATTAATTGTCTGTCCACGGGGAACCCAGTGCTGTAAGATCATACCATGTGCATCAAAGAACAGCAGAAGCATGACTTTACACACCCAAGGAATCACACAGAAGTTTTTGGGCAGAGGCGAATTTGCGTGTTTCCATACACTGTACTGTTGTTTGCATACCGGATCCACACGTCACAATCGATGTCAGGAAATTGCGGGTATCTCCTCCGACATTTGAATGTGTTTTTACAAGATTCAACTCGTCGTCACATCTGCTCTTCTGTGAGACTTCTGGGTGTCACACACACGATGCATTTTCAGTTCCTTTGTCACAATATGCTGTAACCTTCTGTCATTTTGCAACATCTCCGCAGCTTTGGCAATGTTAACTTCTGTAACCGCAGTGAATGGTCTCCCAGAATGTACTTCATTAGTCGCTCACTTATTACCCTCTTTGAATTGCTTCAACCACCAAAATACTTCAGCGTGGCTAATTGTTTCTCCCTCGTATGGTTGCCGTAACATTTCATGAATCTCATTTCTGCTTTTTCCAAGTTTAACACAAAATTCAATCACACATCTCAGACGTAATCTCACAGACACGTCTTCCTCATCCACCATGACGAAACGAAAGATCTTCCACTCACTGTGACCAAACAAACAAAACTACGGCAGTCCAACCGCAAGTTCAGACACATGGATGTATGAGCTTCACAATAACCAGCATAGCGTTGTCACGTTTACCTATGGGACGGAAAAACAGAGGCAGTCTTTTCAATCAGCCCTCATATAAAACTATATGCTCAGATTGGAAAATACAAGGCTTAGCCTCATCTATGCTACAACAAACATTAAATATTTGTACATATATACAGTATTGAATTGTATATGACAATAATTATTTTCATAAGGAACACTCACTTTATGCAGCCATCGTGTCTCTGGCAGCGTGCAAGGGGCACCTTTACCACACATCTGGCGTACACCACTAACAGAGACCCTGATCCCTTGTCCACTTCTAAACCGATAATTCTCTGTTCTTCTTTCTCACCACATCTGCAAATCGGGAACATCATATGCAATATATAACAATTTATAACAGCAATATCTGGAATACTAGCAATCAGATTGTCTTAAACAGAATATCCAAAGCACTAACGTACCTATCTGCAGGGTAGGTCTGGAGCTCCTCAAGCAAGATGCTGTGTTTAGAGTTGTCTATTTCAGATGTATACACTTTGGGATTCAGAAGATACTTTAGGACAATTCCAGAATTTGAGCCAAGGAAAAGAACTGTTTCATTCCCAAAAATGCCACAAGATGTATCCACTGCAAGGTGTGTCATCTGATCCCTGTGGAGTTACACAATACAGAATTCTCATCTCAAGAACTACATATATGTTAAATATTAATATTAGTATTTACAGTATACCTAAAACACTAATGGTGCATACACACAGTCAGATTTTTCTTCATATCTAAACGATAACGATTGAAAAAATCGTTCAATCGTTCATATTTGAAGGAAAATCTGACATGTGAGGCTTCAACGATGAACCATGCGAGTTCCCGATTGTCAGATAACGATATCTGACGTGTTTGCAGTCAGTTTTGGTAGATTTTAGTCATTTTAATGCAGTCAAAAATAGTTCAATCTGCTTGTAAAATCGTTCAAATCGATATAAAATTTGTCCAATCGTTCATCTGACACATCTGAACGTGTGTATGCACCATAACATGTTCTGAAGCACTATGGAATAGTGACACAAAGCAAACTTAAATCTACATAGTTGCAGTCTTTGGAGAGTTTATCTTTTGTCTAGGAAAATTTTTGGAATTTGTTTAAATGTTTTATGAAACTTTTACTGAATTGGTAGTTTTATAACATAGCGAAACAATGTCAACTATATGTTCTGTATTGTGTGGTACCAAGTCACTCTTGCAGGGCCGTAACTAGGGTGGTGAGACATGATTTGTTATTGATAAAAGTCGTCAGACTGAAACGTTGAACATTGACCTATTTGAGTCGTGAGTCTTCCTTACTATAGTCCTGTGAGTGCCGCTGTTTCTTTTACATATTTCTTGGCTATTTTTTAACCATTGGATGGCACCCAGGCAAGTATCCTAACATTGTGGAGTGCTGGCGATTTTGTTATATATATATATATATATATACGTATTTCATTAGAACGGAAATGAAATAAAAATTAAGTGAACATCCACTTACCACTAACCTGTTATGTTTTTTTTTTTTATTGGATATGCATTAAAGAGAATTTAGTCTCACTAAAGATTTCTATTTTCATAAGGTACTAAAGAAGAATGTTTTAATTGTTTATTTCCCATATCTACTCATCACTCCCTACATCATAATAAGAAAATAGACACTCCTGTAAATCACCCAACAACAATATTTAATTGTCCACAACCAAGGAAAAAGGCTACAGAGACACATAGACTACATACAAAGAAGAGAAAACGTGAATGTGCAAAAAGTAAAGATGAAAAGAAAAAAAGTAATTCTAATCTATATAATAACAGTTATAAAAATTATGTCATCATAAGTATGAACATCAGACCTAACGTGCACAGCAATGCATCTACTGAGTAATCAGATTACAAAAAATAACTTCTACACACGCTGCCACCGCCCTTCCCCTACAAACAAATACAATATAAATGCATTAGCCCTCTGTAAAGTTTAAAATCACATAACCCAATCATGCATGCGCTTTAAGTCTGTCATGCACACTCGCATGAACCAATGAAGCGATGTGCACAGTGCACACTGCAGACAGAGGCTGATTGGTGTGACAACAACTGGAAGAACTGAACACAGGCCCTTGGAGGAGGAGGTACTTAAGTCATAATAAAAATAGAGAAAGCAGCTGGAGCTTCCAGGGGCATTACTATAGGGGCACTGCTGCAGGGGGCATTACCTCAGGGGGCATTACTATAGGGGCACTGCTGAAGGGGGGTGCAACTAGGGGGGGCTGGAGGTATGCATCCACCGGGTGCAGGACTAGGGGCCCATAGCCCCTGCATCCGACAGCGCCGCTGCACCTGGCGCCGCAGGGAGGCTCCATTTGCCGGATGGTCACCCGACTCCTTCCCTGCAGCGCAGCGGTAGCCGGAGGCTAGAGTTCTCACCTGAACTACAGGAGGAGCAGCCAGATGGACCGGACGGTGGCGGACGCAGGAGTGGGGTTTAAGGTAAGTATTGTTTGTTTGGTTTTTTCCTGTGTAAGCAGCACTACAGGGTGCATTACTATGGGCTCATTACCTCAGGGGGCATTACTATATGGGTGCTGCTGCAGGGGGCATTACTATAGGGCAGTGATTTCCAACCTCGGTCCTCAAGGTACTATAACGGTCCTGGTTTTAGTGATATCCATGATTGTGCACAGATGGTTAAATCAAAATAACTAAAGTACTAATGGAGTCACTTGTGCTCAAGTATGGCTATCCCTAAAACCAGGACTGTTAGTGTGCCTTGAGGACCACGGTTGGGAACCTCTGCTATAGGGGCACTTCTACAGGGGGCATTACTATTGGAACACTGCTGCAGGGGGCATTACTATAGGGGCACTACTACTGTGGGTGCATTACCTCAGGGGCACTGCTGCAGCATTACTATGGGGGCATTACCTCAGGGGGCATTACTACAGGGGTACTGCTGCAGGGGGCATACTATAGGGGCACTAAAACAGGGGGCATTACCCTAGGGGCACTGCTGCAGGGGGCATTACTCTAGGGGCACTACTACAGGGGGCATTACTATAGTGGCACTGCTGCAGGGGGGCATTATGTGTAAAGGGCATTACAATATGTGGCATTATGTGTAAAGGGCATTATAATATGTGGCATTATGTGTAAAGGGCATTAACAATATGTAGCATTATGTGTAAAAGGCATTACAATATGTGGCATTATGTGTAACATGTTTGTTATTGCCGATATTTGTAAATTTAATACAATTATTTGGACATTTGATGCTATTTTTTAAGAAACCTTAACTAATATTTTTAAGGGACAGATATTAAATTTATGTCAGAAAAGACCATCTTATGATGGGCGTGGGAGGGCGCCAAATTGCTGTCTTGCTGTCTAGTTTCGGCCCTGCTGGATAGATAAAGAGATACAGACAGAGAGAGAGAGCAAAGAGCAAGACAGAGGAGAGGCATGCTTGTCAAGACTCCCTGAAATAGTAGCAATCTCCCTGACTCCCTAAAGAGTCTCGGGGGTAAATTTACTAAGATTCGAGTTTGGTCAAGTTCCAGCAATTACTGGAGAGTTTGGCCATTTTTTCCACTTGCAAATATACTAATGTTAAACTCGGGAAATCTCCTTTGCTACAGGAAAAGTCTGGAGAGTTTGCAAACTCTCTTCAATTCACCATCGGCCAATCTCGAGTAACTTTTCACTAGTGAAGATAGGAATCGGGAATTTACCAACTCTCATGAGAACGGACAAAACTCGTGTCCAAATTTGTGAAATCAATTCACCTGCCTGTGAGCTGCGAGTTCAGCAGAAACATACACAGATCAGTGTGATCCATGTATGTTTCCAGCTGTAAATTGTCAATAAAGAGTGAAGTGTAAAAACAAAAAATTACGTAGGGTCCCCTCCAAAAAGCATAACCAGCCCCGTGCTGCTCAGCCAGTCCTGGTTCCTAAAAATAAATGATAAAAAACAAGTAGGGTTACCCCGTATTTTAAGAACCAGCACTGGGCTGCTGAGCCTATCCTGGGTTTAAAAATTGGGGGGGGGGGGGGGGGGGGGAATTGAGTAGGGGGTCCCCCTATCTTTAAAACCAGCATATTTTTAGGAACCAGGACTGGCTGAGCCAGTTCCCAACCACGGTCCTCAAGGCACACTAACAGTCCAGGTTTTAAGGCTAGCCATAGTTGAGCACAGGTGACTTAATTAGTACATTAGTTATTTTGATTTAACCATCTGTGCTTAAGCATGTACTGTATATCACTAAAACCAGGACTGTTAGTGTGCCTTGAGGACCGAGGTTGGGAATCACTGTACTAACCTTTTTTTTACAGGTACAACACACAAGGAGCCTTCACATATCTCACTGATATGTGCAGGCTGCTTGTTCGGGGGAGTTTAGCAGAGAGAAGACCCTGCAATTTCGGATGAATAATCTCTATCTAAACTTGCTACTCGGGGGGAGATATCTCGATCTGCTTCACCAGCGGCCAACTCGGTCACAGCTAAACTCACTTCTTAGTAAATTTGTGAGTTTCAGAAGCATCAAATCACCCGAGTTTCGGTGATGCAAATCAAGTTGAAAAAAAATAAAAAAGCTTGATCAGACTCGGTTGTTAGTAAATTCACCCCTAGCAATCTCCTTGATTGCACCTTACCCCCATTATGTAGCTGTTATATACATGGAAACAAAATAAATCAGAGTTAAATGCATTCATATGGGATCATCAGTGAAATTTCCGTGCACTGGTTATAAGGCACAATGTTCCCTATGGCTACATGCATTTTCATATAAGGTTTCTAGTGGCCACTTATATGGAACCCCTTGTAAAATACAATGCATGAGCAAGCCCTGAAAAGTATCAGTGTGTTTTTATCAACAAGTAAATCTTACTAACTGCTTTGGAGATTGTTTACATTTGGATGTAAGTCAGTATTATGTCATGCCTCTCAGATGTAGCAGTACACACTCACTTTACCGCCGCACTCATTGATGTTGCTTTCACAATCTCCTTGAAATGCTTTTTCAAAAGTAGGCAAGAATGAGGAGAGGTAAAGAGAAAGCAAGAGCAAGATAGGGTAGCGGTAGAAAAAAAAGGCCGAATAGAGAAAGCTAAAAATGGGACAGAAAGAGAAATAGAAAGTTGAAGGAGAAGAGAGAGATAGAGTATAGGTGGGGGAGTAGCCAGCAGGAGGATGAAAAGGAGAATAAAAAAAAAACAGACAGTGTCGAGGACATCTAGTTTAAAATGGGTGTGGTAAAAAAGATAGACAATAGAAAGCTTGACTGACAGAAGGTCGACATGGTTAAAAGGTCAACAGATTAAAATAGTCGACATGAAAAGTGGTCGACGCATGTTGTTGTTTTTTTTTGTACTTTAACCCTAATCCTCCCCCTACTGTTTAACCCTAACCCACTGGTGTCCAAATCTGACCCTGACCCTCCCCCTAGTGCCTATCCATAACTACCCCCTCCAGCAACCTAACCCGAACCTTCCCCCAAGTGCCTAAGGCTGGGTACACACTGTGACTAGACGATACGTCGTACGATCCTGCGGATCGGAGTGACATATCGGGTACATTGCTAGTGTACCATGATATGCACGCTCCCACGGGTCGTTAGCAACAGGGCCTACTGCAGGGCTGACAGAGGATGTCGCTAACAATGTCATGCTGCAGAATGCAGCATGGTGCGTCCCTCCCCCTGTCGGACCAGGCATTGGCAAGTGTGTGTACCCAGCTCGCGATGTTGGGCTGGGTACACATCGTCTGATGTGTACACAGCTTAACTCTAACCCCTAACCTTAAAAAACATTTGTGTGTTGACCATTTGAACCTGTCGACCTTATAAACCTGTCAACCTTTTACACTGTCCCTGCCGACTTATTGCATGTCGACCATCTGTTGTCGACCTATTGACTGTCGACCTATTCATTGTCGATCTTTCATCTGATACCTTTAAAGTAAAAATAGGACACACCACTTCCCAAAATGTAAGTCTAATTGCACATTTACATTCTGCCACATCTGTAGTGAACATGGTTTGCCAGGGTGTTAATTCCTTTCTTTTTAATTTGTTCCTCATTCTGCATAGAGAGAGAGCAAGGGTCGTGTTGGAAGAAGTGTACTCCTGCGCTGTCTGCCTCCAGCATCCAGTTCGTGGAACTGAGCCAGCGGTCACAGGACCTGGTACAGCTCAGTCAGGAGGAGACTGACCTCTGGCATGCGCTGCTGCCATGTGTAGCATTTCCGTGTATCTTTACTCCCTAGCGTCCAAAAGGACATGATGGACTCCAGAGGCTCCCCCCAGAATACATGCCAGTCACAATAACCGCAAGTATCCTATACCACCACCGTTACACAGAGGAACTTTGGGGCTATCATCTGCAGGTGCATTCGCCCAACTCCTGCCAGGCACACTACAATGACCGGACATACCATAAAATCCAGGCTGCTATATTCCACACAGATTGCCTACCACTGTAACACCTGATATCCCTGTGTCATATTTTACTTGATCTTCTGCCAGATTACAATAAATCTAAGAACTGGTTAAACTTACCACGTGTGGACTAACCATCACCAGCAGCAACACCTGTGCAGGACCGTTGAAAGCCTGGCTGGGCCCGGGTAGTGGAGGGGGCGTGGCCTAATCGCGGGAGGCAGCAGCCGTGAGAAGTCTCACACAGCAGCCCAGCACAAGCTGTGTGCTGAGCTCATGTGAGGGAGAGCGGGGGCGACGCCGGACCCCGGCGAGCCCCTCTAGCAAGCCCGGGCCCGGGTAAACTGTACCCGCCCCCCTCCCCTCTCGGCGCCCATGCACCTGTGTTACACAAACTATACTATAAGCATATTGGCCAATAGAAGTGTATCTGTGTTTAACTCCATGGGTGGGATGTACTAACCTTGCGGAGTACATCCCGTCATGCTTTGCATCCCTACTGATCGCATATTATGCACTAACATATGCGATCAGTAGCACAAAGGACAGCTCTTCTGATCAGAGCTGTCCTATGCGATCAACTCTGCGCCGTGGACTTCCGGGTTTATGAACCGGGAGTCAATCTGCGCATGTGCAGAGACACACAGCGGCTGCGGAGCATGCTGGGAGGGATCAGATTAGATCCCTCATACCAGCGCAATGCGGTGAAAGCCCTTAGGCTTCTACAGGGTAATGGCAGCAAAAGGAGCCACGGCGGCCAGCCTTTGATACATATGGAAAATGCAGTAAAACCCCGAAACAGGGTTTTTACTGCATTTTCTATTTAGTACATTCCGTCCCATATCTGGAGCACTACTGCACCAAAAACAATCCGCTGGGCATAGTTGTGACAGTACACTCTGCTATTACTATCTGTTAATCGGCCTTCCATCCTCATTAAGACGGACAGATAATCAACATAGACTGGCATATACTAGCATTAGCAAAAGATAAGGTAAGGAGAGTGAGTCCGCACTAGTCGTGAATCAAGTAAGGAAATAAAAATGGGAAAATCCTGGATAACTCTTGGTTGGTGGTGCACCCATAGGATTTGTGCTGTACACATAGAGGGGTATTTTTTTTGCTCAAAGCAAAAAGAGATTATTTGTTCTTTTTTTGCTCTGAGCAAAAAAATACCCCTCTATTAGCAAAAGATAGCAAGCAGGCTGCCGTGACTGAACGATAAAACAGTCGCAGATGAGTCTGACTCAGAGTCGGGGGCTATATTTCACTGTAATAATCATAAGCATAGCCATAACAGAACTTACTGTTCTGTCTTACCTAAGCTCCAGCTGGATGGGTGCGGGATGCCGGCGGTCAAAATCCCGAAGCCGGCACCCCGACAGGGTTAGGATACCATCACCTGTCGGTAGGTATCCTAACCCTTCTCCTACCCCTACCCCAACTTTAACCCCCTTTCCTCAGTGCCTAAACCTAACCTCCCCTCAGTGCTTAAACAACCTCCCCCTCTCCGACCCTAAACCTAACCCTCTCCCCAAGGGCCTAACCCTAACCCTCCCCCTAACCCTGCTACTTTCGGGATGCCGGCACCGGGATTCTGACAGGTTTCGGGATTCCAGTGCCGGTATTTTCTAGATTCCGGCGCCGGTATTCTAAGGGCGGGCATCCCCTTTGCCGGGATATTACCCGCATCCTGCTCCAACTGTCCCCAACTCAAGTCATATTTTTACATCTAAACTGGGCTGTAAAACTAACCTTAGAGCTGAAAGAGATTAGGTTTCACTCCCAAAATAAAAATATCTAGGCAGCTAGTTTAGTCAATAGTATGCTTTTATCTGCATGCAGGAGCGGGCTGGGCTGGGGAGCAGGGTGCCATCTGCCCTCCGGGCCGGTATGATTTCAGTGTTATGGGACCGCCAGTTGCCTTATGCTCCATACACGTCTGGCGCCCGGGAAACATGCAGAGGATGCTCCCCGGCCACTCAGTTTGTGTAACATCAATGCGGCAGTCCTTGAAGCCATTTTAACAAACTAAACAGCTGGGGAGCATTCTCTGCATATTTCCCAGATTGCCTGTAGACCTCAGCGGGAGTTTGGGCTTGTTGTTTTATTTCATTTTTCTTAAACATGTACCCTGGCCAGCGCTGATTGGGAGCCGGCCCTCAGTGATGACAACTAGAGAGAGAGAGCTGGAGGGAGGCCCGCCTCCAGTTTCAGCTCTGTCTCTGACGGTGGCTAGCTGCACGCCTGTGCAGGCTGGGCATAGAGTGTCTCCTCTTGCAACCAAGCCGGCCTGACACTCCATCCCCGCAGCCGACACCCCAACCCCCGCACGCGCGTGGCCGCAAACCCCCCTCCCCTGCTCCTATGGAAAAGTCTCCACAGACACTGGACATAAAGTGAGGCAGCTTCCTCTTCCTGATCGGAGCAGTAGCCGCAGCAGGGAGATGGAGACTAAGCAGGGGCTGCTCAGGAGGCAACTGTCTGCGTGTGCAGTGCTGGAGAGCATGTGCGGGACCAGGCATGCCGTCTACTGGATAGCGGCAAGCCCAGGTCAGTGCTCCCATCCCCCCAGCCAGGGGCTGGCTGGCAACTTTTAGCCTGTGGGGCAAATGCATGCAGGCGGCCCTGGCAGAGGAGTAGCGTGTAGCCAGGGTGCCCGAAGAACGTGCGTGCTACGGCGCCGCCCCCCCTCAAGTGTTTCAGGGAGGAGGCGGGTCCATATGGGATTAATGTAAGGTAAAAATAAAGATTAGGGGCAGCCCCCTGTCGTAGTGCCCATATGCAGTGTCCCCATGTGCCACAGGAGAGAACACCCTTATGCAGGCGTCCAGTAGTGCCCCCAGTAGTGATCCCCCCCTATGCAGTGCCCCTTGTGCCCCCAGTAGTAAGCCCCTTATATAGTGCCCCCAGTAGTGGTCCCCCCTGTGCAGTGCCCCTTGTGCCCCCAGTAGTAAGCCCCTTATATAGTGCCCCCAATAGTGGTACCCCCTATGCAGTGCCCCTTATATAGTCCCCCCCATGCAGTGCCCCCAATAGTGGTAACCCTTATGCAATGCCCCTTAAATAGCGGCCCCAGTTGTAGTCTCCCCCCTATCCAGTACCCCCAGTATTGCCCTTTATATAGAGCCCCCAGCAGTGGTCCCTCGATGCAGTGCCCCCAGTGGTAGTCCCCTCCCCCTATGTAGGGCCCCTAGTAGTAGTCCCCTCCCCCCTATGCAGTGCCCCTAGTAGTAGTTCCCTCCCCTTGTAGTGCCCCTAGTAGTCCCCCCATTGTAGTGCCCCCAGTAGTAGTAGTACCCCCTTGTAGTGCCCCCAGTAGTAGCCCCCCCTTGCAGTGCCCCCAGTAGTAGTAGTCCCCCACTTGTAGAGCCCCCAGTAGTAGTAGTGCCCCCAGTAATAGTAGTCCTCCCCTTGTAGTGCCCCCAGTAGTAGTAGTCCCCACCTTGTAGTGCCCCCAGTAGTAGTAGTCCTCCCCTTTGTAGTGCCCCCAGTAGTAGTAGTCACCCCCTTTGTAGTGCCCTCAGTAGTAGTAGTCCCCCCCTTTGTAGTGCCCCCAGTAGTAGCCCCCCTTGTAGTGCCCCCAGTAGTAGTAGTCCCCCCTTGTAGTTCCCCCAGTAGTAGTAGTCCTCCCCTTGTAGTGCTCCCAGTAGTAGTAGTCCCCCCCCTTGTAGTGCCCCCAGTAGTAATCCACCCCCCTGGTAGTGCCCCCAGTAGTAATCCCCCCCTGGTAGTGCCCCCATAGTAATCCCCCCCTGGTAGTGCCCCCATAGTAATCCCCCCCCTGGTAGTGCCCCCAGTAGTTCCCCCCAGTAGAGAGAGACTTAATTAAAAAAAAAAAAAAAACACTTACCTGAAACTCCCGCTCCTGGTCCCGACGCTTCTACCGGCTCCTTCGGCCGCTTTGCATTATGACGACGTCTCTCCCATTACCCACTGCGGGAGCCGGAAAATGGCTCCCGCAGTGGGAGCAGCAGCAGCCGATGAGAGTCTGACAGACTCTCAGCGGCTGCTGATTACAGCAAACACACAGCTGCCGTGTGTTTGTGCTGTGTAGCGCTGACCGAACTCTGTCCGGTCAGCGCTACACACGCGGTGCAATCTGTGTCACAGTGACACAGACTGCCCGCGGCCCGCATGACGCTGCGGCCCGGGGGGCACATGGCACCCTGCCCCCCGGCCCAGCCCGCCACTGCCCCTAGCCCAGTGCTGCGTCCATCTCACTGACCCCCACCCAGTGCTGACCCCCACTCAGTGTCTTCCCCTTGTCCAGCCCAGTGTCCTTTACCATCTATAACTGATCCCCCAAAATGCCAGTGTAACCCACTTAACCAGCCCAGTGTTTCCCCCTTCCCAACCAGCCCACTGCCCCCATCTCACCGAGAACTTTCTTTACACATGTGTTGGTGGAGTGCCGGTCCCTGCATATATATTCACAGATTGATTTTTTGGGGGGGAGAAAGCAGGGGCCCCTTGCTTGTGTTGCCCCCCAGGCTGAAAGTTGCCAGCCAGCCTCTGTCTGCATGTTACAGCTGGTAGCACAGTACATACAACTATATTTTATACTATTTTAGCAAAAATGTGTTAATATAGTTGTAATTTAAGGGGTCGCATAACACATGATACCTTGCCAATATACAGTAGTCCTCACCTATAGAAACCTCCTTTTCCTATAAGCCAGCTACAGTTACTGGTATTTGATTGCCAGCAGATGTTGAACATGTACTCCAAAGCAGATGCTAAGCCAGGACATTGCTGACAAATGACATACTGTATACACATCACGAATCACACATCTGTGCATGTAGCTAACGAGCTGCACACAACCGGAACATCATTCACCAGTGAAAAAAAGAATTGCAAAACATTTATGCATAATAGAAAAAAAACAAAAAAACTCAAAACATTTAGCTGATTATGAAGATCTGCGGGAACTAAAATTACTGTGACATTTTTAACACAAAATTCGGATTTGTTTCCTACCGTTTCAAGGTCCTTGTAATCCAAGGAGAACCTCCAAGAGAGGGAACAGAATCCTCCACCAAGGGATGCAACTTTACAAAACTCAGGACCTCATCAGGGAGACTACGAGAGGAATTATAAGGCATGGAAGAACCAACACAGCAACCTGGGCTGCAGATAAAACATTGCAATGAAAATGTTAAAAACATAAACCTGGTATCAAGATAAATATAATTAAACAGCCTGCTTAAAACGCAAATAAATGTTGTCATAGTGCCTGATTCACAGATGTACACTAATGCATTTGCAGCTGCAATCCTGCACGCAGCTACTGTGCGAAAATATGTTACTGCTGTAGCCGGCTGCAAATGTATTGAGACGCCCACCAGCGGCTTCGCAGATCCAAATACGCAGCCGTTGTTGCAGACCATTTGATAATCCTCCATCTGAGTAACTCTATGGTCATGCAGAAGGGCCGCCTGCACTGAGATGTAGGAACCACTAAATCTGAGTACAGGATCACAGACACAGCTCACAACACACACTGAAAGCGGCTTGGGCACACATGTGTTCTTTACCACCACTCCTCATTACCAGCCCTAAATGTGCCCTGACTGTCAATCACTTTGCAAAGAAAAGCGGCATCGCAAAGGAACCTTGACGCGTGCACAGTGCGACCATGACACATGCACAGTTGACCGATAATCTCTCAACTGCGTAGATACGGAATAGTATACATCTCTGAATCAGGCCCATTATGCAGCATTATAATTCACTACCAGTATAAGGAAAGAGCAATACCAATATATTTATAAATATATACATAGTTGATAAAAATAAAAAATAACATGTGCATGATGTCCCTCTAAGTTGCTCTTAAACACTTCTTAAGTGGTGGAAGTTATTTTTGGAAAGTTAATAGAGATTGGGAGAGATACTGTGGATTTTTTATATTTTATATATCGCCAGCATATTCTGTTAATTAGTATTCCAACTCATATTTACAGTTCGGCACCTCTCTGCATTCTATCTAGGGATGGTAATTGACCATCAATGGATAACAACCATTGATGGTTTACGGTTTTGCTATTGATGTTGGAGATCCAATATTTCTCTGGCGTCGATGGCACAGAGCTCTGCAATGTTTTTTCCTTTCCCCATAGTGCCAGGACCAAACTCTGCCCCCTGTATGAAGAGACCTGCAAAGCCCATCCCATACCTCTGATTGGCCAGCTGCCCAGTGAGTATCAGAGCAGGGATGGCAATCGGTGGGCGAAACCATTGATGGTTCCACACCATCAATGTAAACCACCAAGGGTAACATCAATGGTAACCATGGATGGTTGCCCCATTGATGGCCAACCCTAATTTCTCTCCCGGTCTGCGAGGTGGCACGATGGGAGCAAGGGACAGTCTGCTAACTACTTGCCACTATACAAGTGCATTCAAACACTGTTGAATACACTTACATAGTAGCAAGTAGTTTGTAGACTGTCCCTTTGTGTAGTCACAACACAAAGCGGTGGTCTACAATCTACTTGCTACAATACAAGTGTAGTCAATCGTGTTTGATTACACTTGTATAGTGAAAATAAGTTTGCAAACCTTCCATTGCTCCCAGTATGCCACCACACAGATAGGGAGGGAATGCAGAGAGGAGTCAGCAACCAGTCAGGGCCATAAGAATTACTCAGGGCTGCCAAACACATTCTGTGCACTAAATTGAGGCACTATAATATATGGGTGCACTATGTGGCATTTTTCAGGATGTGACATAATTCTGTAATAAATAGGGGCAATGTGATAAATAGGGGCACTATATGACATTATTCTGCGAGGTGGCATTAATCTGAGATATATGGGGCACTATGAGGCATTAATCTGTGAAAAATGGAGGCACTATGTGGCAGTTTGTCTGATAAATGGGAGCACTATGTAGCAGAATTAAAATAGTGCTCAACATGACCCCTTGCTGGTGCTAAACAACCCCATAGGCAGTGCTATAAAAATGTCCCTCTGAGGGCACACCCTAATGAAATGTGCTGCACACACCAATGGAGGTCTTGCTATATGGGGGCATGGTTACTGATTTTGGTAATGCGAAGGGGTTGGGGTATTGTCATGTGGGAGAATTGCTGTCATGTGAGGGTTATTGTTGATTTCTATAATGTGGTTGAATTTGTTGAGAGGGGAGTGGGCACTGCTCTCCCTCATCTGTAAACTGCTGGGTCCAGAACTCCATTCCCTAGATATGGAGGTACGCTGACTTCAGCGAGACCTCTAACTCTGACAGAATGTGGTACTGTGCATGTGTATTTTCCTGTGCGTCTTCTCTCCTCCATTAAAGCAGGATGAGCCACTGAGCGTCTTCTTGTACAGAAACAGTATATTACAGTAAAAGACTCTGCCAGAACCATTATACCACCACCACTGGCATTATACATTAGTACCACTGCCGCCACAGGATACATTATATATAAGTGTGTGGTAAGATACTGTGCACACAGCCCATTAATCGCATATGTTCATGGCTACATCTGGGCATCTGTTACATAACTGTGTTGTTTGCCTGCATACCTGCATTAAACCTGTGTTACCTAATATTCTGTTTTCTGACAGTTAATAAACTAATAATCCTGTTGCTTAGTGCCAATCAGTGATGTATGTTTTAGTGGAGTACACTTTAACAGTGGCGTAACTAGGGTATTTGGAGCCCAGGCAAATTTGAAAAGGGAGCCCCCACCCAACCCCAACAACCCGATATATGCGCGTGCCGTGAAAAAAAAAATGGGCGTGGTCACTTAAAAATGGGGCGTGTCAACATGACACACCCCTTTATTTTCACGCTGAACATTCCTATCCATATGCACCGTAACCCCAGTAGTACCCCTTATACAGTACCCCCAGTATGCAGTTGTGGTTCCTCTTATGCAGGCCCATAGTAGTGCCCCTTATACAGTATCCCCAGTATGCAGTTGCGGTCCCTCTTATGCAGGCCCATAGTAGTGCCCCTTATACAGTATCCCCAGTAGTGGTCCCCCTTATACAGCCCCCATTTAGTTCCCCTTACTCAGTGCCCCCAGTAGTGGTTCCCCCAAATGCAGTGCCCTATATAGTGTTCCCCCTTATGCAGTGCCCCCAGTAGCAGTCCCCACAATGCAGTGCACCCAGTAGTGGTATCCCCTTATGCAGTGCCCTTTATATAGTGCCCCCAGTAGTAGTCCCCCCCCTATGCAGTGCCCTTTATATAGTGCCCCCAGCAGCAGTCCCCCCCATGCAGTTTTCCCAGTAGTGGTCCCCCTTATGCAGGTACCCAGTAGTGATCCCCCCCTATCTAGTGCCCCCTGTAGTGGTCCCCGCAGTGTCCCTAGCAGTAAGCCCCTTATATAGTGCCCCCAGCAGCAGTCCCCCCCATGCAGTTTTCCCAGTAGTGGTCCCCCTAATGCAGGCCCCCAGTAGTGACCCCCCCTATCCAGTAGTCCCTGTAGTGGTCCTTCCTGTTATTGCCCCCAGTTGTGGTCCCCCCAGTGCAGTGCCCATAATAGTAGGCCCCTTTTATAATGCCCCCAGTAGTAGTCCCCCCCCCCAAGTAGTGGTCCCCAGTTGAGGTTCCCCCTCCCGATTAAGTGCCCCCTGTAATAGCCCTGCAGTAGAGGTCCTCCCAATAATGGTGGTCCCAGTAATAGCCCTCCCCAGTAGAGGTCCTCCCAATAATGGTGCCCCCAGTAGTAGCCACCCCCCCCGTTGTGCCCCCACCCCAGTAGAGGTCCCCCCAGTAGTAGCCACCCCCCTCCCCAGTTGTGCCCCCAGTAGTGCTGACAGGTTTTTTTTTTAAAATATAAAAAAAAATACTTACCTGAATCCACGCTGCTGCTCCAGACCGCGGCACCGCTCCCGCCGCCCGCCAGTCCTCCCGGGCTGGCGTGCTCAGCATAATGGGAGAGACGTCATGATGTCTGTCCCATTACCCACTGCAGGAGCCGGACGGAAGTCCGGCTCTTGCAGTGGGTGCAGCAGCAGTCAATGAGAGTCTATCTGACTCTCACTGGCTGCTGTTTAACACACGCATCGCCGCCAGCGCTGGCGGCCATTCGTGTGTTATGCACAGCCTGAGCCCGCCTCCTGGTGCTATTGGGCAAGCGCTCAGGGGGAGGGAACGGGCTCAGGTGTGCAGCACAGGACCGGCGCTGGAAGCCTAGCGCCAGTCCTGTGTAAATGTGTAGCGCTGACCGCACTCACTGCGGTTGGCGCTACACTGGTGGCTAACTAGGGTGGGCAGGACCGTGGCCGGCGGCGCCCTCCCGCACCACCGGTCCCACGGCGCCCAGGGCACGCACCCTGCTCGCCCTGCCCTAGTTACGCCACTGGACTTTAAACCAATGGGTGATAGCACTGGTAAACAAAGATTTTGTCACAGAGCACTTCAGGTGTTATCATTATATATGTATTTTCTACACTGATTTAAAAAAATGGTATTAGAGTCTTTCTATCACCCATAGTTTTAAAGTTATGCCCTCTTTGAGACTGTATATCATGATATATAACCCATTTATAGAGCGATTAATGAGTTTTTGGCCAATGTTACAGTATTGTACTAACACTTGATCCGTAATGGTACAAACTGTTACCTATAATAGAATCAAAATACTCCTTTATCTTCTGTGCTAAACCGTGGCTTTCCGGAGCACCAGCCACCACCCATACATATGGTGTAGCCCGGAGCTCTGGACTTACTACAGGGAGGTGAGTACATTACAGAGCGTGCTTCCGCTCATTCCCATAGCTGCACCCCCATGTCCTCCAAAGACCCCTGGAAGTCTCCACGAGACGGGCGCGGGGTGAATACAGCTGGGACCCGACAGCTCTCTTGAGGGAAACAAGAGGAGTTTGCCGCTGATCACAAGTTGCATTCACCGTGATCGGTCTGCCACTCGTCCACAGTCTGTGCAGCAACTTGCCGGGTTTCGTGAGCCGCAGGTCATCTATTCCACTAACTGTGAGTCCATTTTTTTTTACAGAAACACCCAG
Source organism: Taudactylus pleione (assembly GCA_031769625.1). Taxonomy (NCBI): domain Eukaryota; kingdom Metazoa; phylum Chordata; class Amphibia; order Anura; family Myobatrachidae; genus Taudactylus; species Taudactylus pleione. Next base: position 1,030,996 of record JAUIMM010000345.1, on the reverse strand, counting down.
AGTGAAAGCCATTATTGGCAATTTTAATACAAACTTATCCTATTTGATATCTGTGCTGGGGCGCCAGCACAGATACACAAATAATTTTTTTATTTACCACAATACTATGGGCTGCAACAGAATAACTTTTTTCAACCTTAACTGTTAAATTTTTATTTTTCTCATTTTTTTTAGACAGCTGTCTGGTATATATATTTTATTTGCATGTGCTAAATGTCTAGTAAACAACATTTATTAGCAACATTCATTAATATACCACATTTTCGATTTTATATACTGAAAGTATCTAAATTATTGTGTTATTAAATTGTGTCAATTCTACTATAAAATATACTTTCAGAATAACTTAATTTCTATCATTTTTTATTACACCAAAACCAAGCCTAAATCCATTAGCAGAGCGGAGTATTCAATTATAGTACCTGTGTGGTGATGTTAATATGAAGTGCAAAGCGGATTGTGCTGGGTGCAGTAGCTTTCCAGACAAGTTGGCACACTGGGGTACATTATATATCTGGCGAGAATCTGAGTGGTATTGAATAGGTATATAATGCAGAAGTTGGTGCTGGTGGAGGTTAGTCCACACATTGTATGCTTCACCAGTTCTTAGATTTATTATAACAACAGGTAGAACAACAGCATTGATACAGGGAATATCACAGGTGTAACATATGAATAGTGGCAGTCTGGAGCTCAAGATAGTGTGCTGGACGTGATCATGGTACTGGCACCAGTAGATAGTAGCACTGGTGGTTTAGTGTACAACTTTGGTGCTATAGAGTACTTGCGGGTAATACAGCAGCACTGCTACTCTCCAAATGGTGAGTCCCCTGGATCTGACCATCATGCAGAATGCTAGAGAATAAAACCTGCAGGGTTTCCGCGCATGCGCGTTAGACCTCTATCAGGTCCTAGTAACAGCCAGCCCGGTTGTAAGGTTAACTTATTTATTTTATTATTATTTATTATAATATTATTATTTTATTATTACATCACATGTGTTGGAATGAGTGCCCTCCTGTGCTGCCTCCGTCCTGCATCTGACAGGTAGGAAACTGTCAACACCTCCCATTGAAAAAGTCAACTCATTTGGTGAAATTTGGGAATAAGGTTGATGTCCTGGAGCCATTTAATCTTCTGTGTTACCAGAATTCATCAACTTAAATGGCTACCAATAAGCAGAGAGAGGCACAAGGATGTATATAAGTGGCACTGGGATACTGCATTAATTTGTCTTTCAGGTTTAATTCATATCTAGTTGTCAGCATGCAGTGGCACTCAGATTCCTGTGTTTTGATTCTTGCCTGGATATTGGATTGAATTCTAATGATTGCCACCTGCATGTATATTTGCCTGGACTCTCACCATTCCTAATTGCTGTCTGTTCAGACATCAATCCAGATGCTGGATTGTATTCACCTTCACCTGTACAGCTACAGTATCTGCATTATTTTTTTGTGTGCACAACCTAAGTCTGAACCAGTATCAATAAGTTTCTTCCCCAGGGCCTCCCATAATTTGGTATCAGCCCCTTCAATTGACTTCAATAGTGAGAACCACTAGGTAATCTTTAGTAGCCCAGTGGTTTTCACCGTTGAAGTCAATGGTGAGAACCGTCCATTGGCTGAGAGAGGCGGAGGCTCACCTCTTTCAGCTAATTAAAGCTCAGCCCATGCATTTCTAAATGAAATGCTGTGGCTGAGCTCAGTGAGCTGACATTCGGGAAGTACCATCCTTAGAGGATGGTACTTATGTCCGTGGATCGGGACTTCACGTTTTTTTATTTTATGAGGACGTGGATGCCTACATGGAGAAGTGGACTTGAACAGGTATTGTAGATGAGTATGTGTGAGTGGGAGTGTAATAAAGTTCTACTTTCACGGTGTGTGCATCTTGTGTTTATTTTAATATTTCTTTTGCAGGTGAACTAGAGGTACCAGCATGCAGGGGAGGCTTTCTCATGTAAAAGACAATGTTATTTAATCTATTTTTATACACAATCAACCTGGCACCCACTGGCCAGGTGTGCTGGGGATAGCCCTGAGCTATCAGCCTAGGCCTTGTTTGCCCTGGAGAGAAAGAACCCTTTTATTGGGGGGATCCTCACCTCCCCAGGGATCCCTGGCCTGATCTGACTAGCGGTCAGGTATAATGCTTTGGCCGGGAGACCCGGTGAAAGGGTACCCCTGCTGTGGCATCATACCCCCGCTAGAAAGAGTCCGGTGCTCGTGTTGGAAAATATGGGGGACACCTACGTGTTTCCAAAATCTGGACCGGCCCAGTGCTGGTTGTGCTGGTTTTGTGCATATTTTCACAACCAGGACCGGCTCAGAAAATTCTGGTGCTGGTTGTGCTTTTAGGGGGGGACCCCACTTCATTTTATTTTTAATTTGAATACTTTACAAACTTTTTACACACAGAAGCATGCACAGACCTCACTGATCTGTGCATGCATCTGTGTATTTCACACCTGCTCATGCTAAAAATTCCAGCATGAAGCAGATCTATTATTTTGGGAATTTGAAGTTCTATTTTGTGTTTGATTTGGATATGTGCATGCAAAATCGAACAAGAAATCGCTAATCAAAATCTAATCAAATCGAATTTGATTTAGAAAATGCTTCCAAAATCAAATTTTAGTAAATGTGGGATTTTGACAGGGATTTTTACATTCAATGTGATACGATTTCAGGTGAGCAAAATCGAACTTTGATAAATATACCCTCTGGGCTCACAGAACTCCCATTTGATTATTTAATAATTATTGAGTGTCTTCTTTGTACCTTCTCAAAAATGTACCTGCCTGGATTCATTCTGTTGACACAAACGCTGACATACCAGTGACAGTATGCTGTGACTACGTTTCAGATTATTTTCACTATTTTGTTTATTTGTCATTGCCTCAGCTTCCCTAACCTTGTTTATTGGTTAAGTAGCTGGTATATCTATTCAAACCTTTCACCTGTCCTTGATCTTATTTTTGTTTCAACACACTATTTGGCTGCTACCTTATGAAGCTAGTTTAGGGGCAGTAACATGTCCTCATGAAGTCTAAACATCCCTATAAAGTTCTATGGTGAATACCAAGATGTCCTCATTATGAAGCATATTCTATAAACCGCAGTATTTTGCGTGGGCGTTTAGCAGCTGCTAAAACCTGGACCTATTCAATTATATCCCTTAGTAAGCCCTATATACTGTGTACCCCATGGTTAATGCATGGTAAAACATAGATTCCAGGTTAAGCGCCTGAAACAGCGCACTGTGAGCCCATGTAAGCCCAAATGGTGCCCTCAATGTGGATTTCTTTTTACACCCTGCTGATGTGCAAGCAGAAATCTGCATTAATTGAACCCTCAGGACTTACTGTGGGCAGTGCGTGGTAAGTCCCGCAGCTAATTGAATATGCCCCTATATCACAATTACCCACTTGTGCTCTACACATGCTTTTGATACAATACTGACCGTGGATGTGGTACAAGCTCCTCTGGAACTGGTGTCCATACAGAATCTGGAGTGCGCTGCTCTTTAAACCGACTAGAGAATATCAAGGCTATCTGTTCCATGTCAAATACACAAACAGCGGAACCTTGTATACTGGAAGATGAGAAAAGTGACGATCAGCTTATCAGTGATTAGTGATCAGGTAGGAAATGATTCATCAGATAGTTTACTTTCCAGATAATAACTGCATACAATTATAATATAGTATACAGTGCACACAAAACTGGAGATTGATCATTGTACTTACTATGAGTGATTTTTGCATAATCTGCAATTAGAAATACTTTTTAAGTACACCTACTTCTCCGTTAAGAACAATTCAACATACACAGAGCTAAAGGATCTAAGTTGCTGTAAATTGCCACTCATCCCTTGGACAGTTCAGACATTAGGAGAAGGGATCACCTAGACGAAGACGTAGCATTTGATCCAAACTAAATTGTTTGTCTGCCTCTGTAAATATCCTCATTGTTCTTTGTAAGTAACTAGATGCTTGTAAAAATAGGAATAAGTAGATTAGGAAATTGTTGCTGTAGCTGCCTATGTGAATACGGTTGCTGAGTGTTAATATCTATCATCTGATATAAGTACATCAAACCATGAAGGGACCAGGTCTTTGTGTAAGGGGATGTCCAACCGCCAGGAAAAAGGGGGTTATCTGACAATGGGAGAAAAAGAGTATGGGACCATGATAGTTTTAATATTGAACGGGTTTGTCTCCAGGCTGCACACTTGGTGGATAAAAGTATGTTTTCTTTTATGTCTGCCGGGATATTAGATGGATGCATATGTAATAGAGCTGCCAGATGTGTTCCAGGGCTAAACGCCTGTTCAATTCCATAATTGTTGAAATTACTATCGCCACCAATCCAGTCCATAGCGAACCGGTAATTAGCCGCCAAGGAATAAGTTTTAATACATGGTAAATTTACCCCTCCTAAATCAGTAGTTTGTTGAAGTTTAAAAAGAGAATTTCTGGGTCTCTTTCCTGCCCAAATAAATCTCCGCATTGCCTTATTTAAGAGACTAAGATCTTTTTTTTAAAATAATAAGGGTAACATCTGAATTATATATAGGATGCAAGGAAAACTCACCATTTTCACAACATGGCAGCGTCCAATATAAGACAATGGTAAGTCAAACCACGTCTTAAAATCTTTCACCATTCCATCTAGAATTCTTCCATGGTTAGCAGCATATAGCTGGGAGGGGTGTGCAGGTATATTGATGCCCAAGTAGCTTATCTGTGATGAAGCCCATTTAAAAGGAAAAGCGTTCCCCCAATCATCACGTGCCTGCAGGTGAAAGGCTAAAGCCTCCGTTTTGGTAGTATTAACTTGAAATCCTGCTATGGACTCAAATATATTAAGTGCATTTTGTAGTAAGGGGTTCTGAAAATATAATAATAAGTCGTCAGCGAAGGCTTTAAGTTCATGATTAGCTATTGTTATACCCTTCCATCCTTTCTGCTGTACAACATTTCTAATTAGTGGGTCAATTGCTAAGTCAACTAGCAGGGGCGATAGCGGGCAATCTTGACGTGTTCCTCTGTATAAGGTGAAATGTTTGGTATTCAGATCATTTATTGTCAAGAATGCAGATGGGGAATTATATAGTGCCTTAAAAACATGAATAAAATTTGGGCCAAAGTGTTATTTGTTAAGAATTTTTCACTTACGAGACCAGTAAACCTTGTCAAATGCCTTATCGGCATCGCGACTGACAATAATATTAGATAATTCTTTGGCCGGATGGGTGTGTGTCATTGCCGCTATAAGGGCTCTTATGTTGTGTACGGAATGTCTCCCCTTTATAAAGCCCGTTTGCGATGGGTGTATAATTCTAGAGAGAATGGGTTGTAATCTTTGTGCTATTAATTTGGAGAATATTTTTAAATCTTGATTTAACAAGGAGATGGGACGATAGGATGAAGTTAAAGTAGGGCCGCTGTTGGGCTTAGAGAGAATTATAATACAAGTCTCATTAAATTGTGGTGGGGCCATATTACCATTCAGTATGGAGTTAAACAAATCTTTAAGATGTGGGGTGATGTGTGGTAGTAGCATTTTATAATATTCTGCGCTTAGCCCATCGGGGCCCGGGTATTTTCCCCCTGGTAAGGAATTAATAATACATTTAATTTCTTCCTCAGTTATTGGGGCCTCTAAACCAGAACGCTCTTCCTCATTGAGTATAGGTAGTCCTGCTTGACGCAGAAATTCGATCCCTAAGGTCTGATCTGTATTTGGGAGTTCATAGAGTTGTTGGTAATATCGGAGGAACTCTTCCGCTACCTTGTTGGGGTTTGTAAGCAGCTCTGAGGTATTGCAGAGTATTTTCGTGATATATTTGGGGGTCGTGTGTTGTTTAAGCATAGAAGCTAATAGTTTGCCAGATCTATTTCCCTATTTGAAATATCTTTGTTTTTGAAATGTGACATCCATTAAGGCTTGCTCTGTACAGATATTATCATAAAGTAATTTGGCTTCTTTGTATTTATTTTTGTTGTCTTCTGTGGGGTGTTGTATAAAACAGGAATATGTTCCTGATAATAAATTAAAAGAACATAGTCAGATACTAAGTAATTTCCTGCGATGGTGAGTGACAATGATATGGCCTCTCATCATAGGTTTCGAGGCATTCCAGAATAGATTGTCAGGAATATGATGTGAATTGTCCGTGGCATAAGTTACAAAATTATGTTCTAGCAGTTTTTTTAAATCTTCGGAATCAGTAAGATAAGCAGGAAATCTCCAATTATGTGAACTAGAGATTGGTGTGTTTAGTTTAAGAACAAACCCAATGGGGGCATGATCTGAAATCATGATATCGTAGATGCCAGAATCTATCACTCTATGGAGTAAACAAGGGGATAGCAGCCAAAAATCTATTCTGGAGAATGTGTCATGGGGATGTGAGTAGAAGGTGTATTCTCTAGGAATGGGTATGAAATACCGCCGGTTCGATTCCTGTCAGCGGCAGCCCGACATGAGCAGAGTTCGAAGCAGCAGAAGCCTGACAGCGCTGGAAATCCCGATCGTGGATAAGTGAGTATCTACTAACCTAACCCCCCTAACCCTCCTTAGGGGTGCCTAACCCTAACTTCCCCCCCAAGTACCTAACCCTAATTCCCCCTCTAAGTGCCTAACTCTAACCACCCCCTTCCCCGCTGCCTAAACCTAAGTCCCCCGGGGGGGTGCCTAACCCCAAGTCCCCACTGGGGGTGCCTAACCCTAACCCTCCCTCCACCTAGCCTAACCCTAACCCTCCCGAGGGGGTGCCTAACCCTAAGTCCCCCCCTGGGAGCCCTAAACCTAATCCTCCCCCACCCCCCCCCCCCGCGGCTGTCCGCTCGCGGCGCCCGGCATCGGCAGCCGCGGTCTCCCGGCGTCGGGGAAATGCGGGCGTCTACATCTAGACGCCCGGCATTTCACCCTTGCCGGGATATGACAGTCGGGAAGCCGGCTGCCGGTATTTAGGCAGTCGGCTTCCCGATTGCTTCCCATTCTCTATCATCTGGGTGTTGGTGTCGCCAAGGATCCGTTAACTGCATTGATTCCTTCATATATAACAAAGAAGAGGGTATTCTTCCCTCTGGTCTACCCAAATTTCCTGATCTGTCTAGGGATCTGGAGAGCACCGTATTGAAATCACCTCCCAGGATCAAGGGACCTACCCTCCATCCTTGTAAATTGGTAAATACTTCTGAAAAGAAGAGAGTTCGTAAATTGTTTGGACCATAAATATTAGCAATTGTCATTTTTTCTCCGTCTATGTGCAGTTTAATAAAGATATAGCGCCCTTGTGTGTCTATGAGAGTGTCAATAATTTCATGCTGTATTGATTTACTAAATAGAATAATGACACCTCTAGATTTCGTAGAATATGAGGCCGCAGTGAAATTCTTAATCCAATTGGCTTGTATTACATTATTGTCTGTATTTTTCCAATGTGACTCTTGAAGTAGAGCCACATCCGGTCTAAACCTTTTCAGTTGTTGTATTATTTTTTTTCTTTTTATTAGGGTGTTTAGGCCCTCCACATTCCAAGACACAAATTTAACTGAATGTTTTATCCTTATTGAGTCTAGAGTTGTGTCTATTGGTTGTGACATCTAGCCAATCCCTGTTTTGACCCAAAACCGTATGGAGCTAAGTGTTTTGTTTAGCCACGGTATGTCCCAGCTCTCGCACCGTGGCCAAAAATGTGACAGTGAACAACTCAGTTTCCTCTGAATAAACATATATCTAAGTTTAACAAGTATTTACTACATCTATTTATGACAATATATGTCATTTTAAGAACCCAAATTAGGAACCAGTATGGTCCCACTATAAACAAGTAGAACAAAATTGCTAAGAAGAATGTACATGGAACATGTACCCATTTCCATAGATTCCAATCTCTATAAAACATAGATAGGCAACTGGAGAAAGAAAAAAGTGTATATAAGCAGTATACTATCAATTTGAAACTTAAGTGCATTGTAACGTTAAGCATTTAGACTGTAATAAAGGATATTTGCATCACAATAGTTGCTCAGTGGTTGTTTCGGGTCGATCTGTCACCACTCGCAGCTACAGGAGAAGACACCGACTTAGCTGAGCTAAGGAAGTTAGATGCAGGCTTTGGAGAATCGAAAAAGAGAGTCTTGCCATTGTGTAGAATGCATAATTTAGCCGGATATAATAATGCGAATTTGAAGCCGTTTTCAAACAGTTCTTTGCAAATAGGGGAGAACTCACCCCTGCGCATAGCAACACTGTAGGAAAAGTCATGGAAAATTAGCAATTTAGCACCTTGGTATGTCAGGTCGATGTGTTTTCGGTAGGCTTCTAAGAGATGAACCTTTCCAGCATAGTTTAGAACCCTTAGTATGACCGGTCTTGGTCTACATTGATCAGAGCGGTTCTCTGGGCCCACTCTATGCACTCGTTCAATAAGAATAGGATGGGACTTAGTGTCAATGCCCAGCATTGTAGGAAGCCATTGCGACACCAAATCCATCAGTTCTCTTGGTTTCACAGACTCAGGCAAGCCAATTATGCGAAGACTATTGCACCTGTTTCTATTCTCCAGGTCTTCCAATTTGTCTTGAAATGCAGCCATGGTCGACTCTTGTTTTTGAATTAAGGCCTTTGACTCTGTGAGCTCGTCTTCCAAAGTTGAGATTCTTTGCTCCGCTTCATCTAAACATTGTGAATGTTGTAGTAACTGGCCTAGTGCTGATTCTACAGATTGTTTTAGCTCGGAGATTACGGCCAGCTTTTGATCTAGCAAAGGAGATATGATTTCTGATATTTCCTGAGCCTTTTGAAGAGATTGCGCACTATATTGAGAGTTTTCTTCAGACATGTCGGGTGTATTTACCATTTCCGGGGATCCGGACAGCCGAGGGGGTTCAGCAGTAATATTTTTCTCTTTGGTTTTGGGAATAGCGCCCCCTTTAGGGCTGCGCTGTTGTTTAGCCATGTATTTTTCCATGCAAATAAACACGTTGAAGGATGCAGTGTATGCTGTTATATACACCTGTATTATTGTGGTTTGTTGTTTACTTGATCGAGGATAAGCAGCGATTTTCTATATTCCAGCGGTATATGTCTACGGGTGAATGGTTCCGCAGCAATCTCCTGTTTATGAAGGAGCTCAATTAAAAGCGGCCTTTACTGAGGTCCGCTCGCTGGAAGTAGTTATAACTTGTTATTTACCAAGCATTCAGCATCATCTCAGTCTCATTTATGTATCTTTTGCAGTATTGAAATTGACCACAGGAGGGGGCTCAAAGCCAAATATGCAGTAATGTAAAGAATTGATTTCAGTAATAGGTTTCAGCAATAGGCAACTTCTAATACTTTTAAACACTTTTGTAGATGGTAATATAATAAATTGAATTGTAATATTAGTATTATGGAGGGCTAATCCTGCTTAACAGGCTTGATGTTTTTATTTATTTTTTTCCCCCTAGGTTGTCCAGCTCATCAAAGTAGTCTGCCGTTATATGTAGCTGTTCACTATGAGGATGTGTGGAGGGAGGACCAGTCCGGAGATGTGGTAAAGATTCAGCAGCCGGATCTTGTAAGCAGAGATCGTGGCTTAACAAAATCACAGAACGGCACTTACCGGTACGATACTTTCTTAACATGAAGCCTGTGAGTGACTTCAATGATTTTTTACTTACCTTATTCAGATTTGTCTTAACCAAAAATTATTTTGTGTGTAACGAGAACTTTTATTTGCAGACTCGCGGAACGGCAATGGGGACTACATGTGCTCCTACTTACGCCAACCTATATTTAGGTTGGTGGGAGAGGGAGGAAGTTTTCATTGAAACCCATGACTTATATATGCAGCACATAATTATGTGGCTGCGATTTATAGATGATGTGTTGATATTGTGGAATGGAGACATTACCATATTTAACGAGTTTTTGGAGATCCTTAACACGAATAACTTGAATCTGAAACTCAACTCCGAAAGTAGCATAAAAATATTAATTTTTTAACTTAACCATCAAAAAGGAGGATGATGGACACATATCAATGGATCTATATCGTAAACCAATGGCTACTAACAGTATTCTCCATCATGACAGTGCACACCTCCCTTTCACAATTAAAGGAGTCCCAAAAGGTGAATTTCTGCAAACAAAATGTAATTGCTCTGAATCTGCAGTTTTCCAAAAAAGAGCAGATGATTTGAGTAAGCGATTCATTAACAGAGTTTACTGTAAACGGATGATTAAAAACGCTTACATAGAAACACAGAAATATGAGAGAGAGAATATATTAATCCCCAAGAGGAAGGAAAATAAAGAAGAACCTGTCAGATTTGTGGGGACTTTTTGTAAACAATGGCGTCATATCTGTGATATCCTCAACAAACATTGGGGAGCTTTACAAACAGATAATGATCTATCCAAAATCTTAGATCACAAACCATCAATTAGTTGGCATAGATCCAAAAATGTGAAAGCCACTTGGAAACTGTAAGAAAACCACTATATGAGACCCAGGGATCACTACAATGCAGAACATGTAAAGCCTGCAAATGTATGTCACTACTAAAACATATCAAGATAGATAAAGAAAAATCTGGAATATCAGAGATTATATCAACTGCAATACAGCTGGTGTTATATACCATCTAGAGTGTCCCTGTGGAAAACACTATATTGGTAAAACCAAAAGACTATTCAAAAGGAGAGTATTGGAACATGTAAACAGCATCCGAAACTCAGCACAAGATCAACAGAGAATTAAATCATTAACACAGTGGCAAATCACTTTTTAAGACACCATCATGGTGATCCAAAAGATGTCAAAGTCTTTGGAATGGGAAAAGTGACCATGAATATCAGAGGGGGAGATTGGAATACACTGCTATTACAGAGAGATATAAGAATGATTTTTCTTATGAATACTATGTCTCCCTCTGGAATAAATGAAGAGAACAGCTTTTCAGTCTTCCTTTAATATTTAATACTCATTAGTCTATCTGATGTTAATAAATTCCTCTCTTTTCCTGTCTTAGATATAAAAATTATTTTGTTTAATGTATGTGTACCTATGTATATGTACTGTATATGTGCTCTCGATGCATGCACACATGTTTAATTTACCTTCCACTCCATAGATACATGGGACTATATCATACCAGGTTATACCTGTCACGGCTAAAGACTCTTGAGACTCCTGAGGAGAAACATGCTTAACACGTGGTACAAACTGAGGGGGTTTAAGGAATGACCTTCTCATGAAATAGCACCGGCACACAATGTTAAAAGTATACAAGATTTATTCAAAGACAAGACTGTGCTGAAAAGTTCTAGATACTTAAGTATAAAGTCTCCATAAAGCAAAGTTCAGATTATCACAACAAGCGGGTGTCAGGATAGCCACGCAAGAACTAAAGTTCATATAGCACAAAGTTCATATCATACCAACTAACAGGTGCGGAGTTGAACTCCGTGAGGTGACGAAGATCCGGTATGGGGCTGAGCCCCAAGACGTGACAAAGAACCGGCTTGAAGTGGTGTGGGGTTGAGCCCCGGGACGTGACTGAAATTCAGTATGGAATTAAGCCCCAAGGCGCAAAGGAGATCCGGTATGAGGAGGTGCTGGGGTTGAGCCCCAAAACGTGATGGAGGTCCGGTGTGGAAAGGTTCAGGGTTGAGCCATGAAGTGCAGTGAAGATCCAGTATGGGGTTGAGCCCCAAGACATTACGGATGTCCAGTGTGAAGAGGTGCAGGGTTGAGCCCTGAGATGAGGCAGAGGTCCGGAGTGAAGAAACTTTTATGATGCAGTTAACTGTTAGTTGAAGGTAAACATGAAGAGACCATGAAATGGCAGCAAAGCTAGGCTAGTAGTACAGCGGAGACTACCTGCAGAGTTAGGTTTAGTATTGCAGCAGAGTTCAGTAGCAGCGCTGGGATCTGTAGTGCCGTCAAGCATCTGTAGCAGAACCAGGCAAAGAGAGTCCACAGCATATATCAAGTACAGTGAGGATCTGGCAGGAGTCCAAGGAAGAACCTGAAGGTAACGTTGCACAGACAACAATGCTCAGTAAGTAACAGACTTTTATACCAGATGCATGAAATCCATTGGAAGTGTTAAAGCATGTGACTCAGACAGAACCAGGTTTAGAAATCCAAGAAATCACAGATCCCAGCAAGCAGATGACACCCAAGGAATAGAGGTTCACTTTAACTCTCTGTATACTCCATGCGATACGGAACCTTGGCAAGTGTAGTTTATCTTTAAACAGGGATACAGTTCGGGTTCTGACAATACCAAGGTGCTGAGTAATAAGATGAGACTCTGAATATATGATAGTAGTGATATAATGTAATGTATATTCTTATTGATATTGGGTTATACACTATCTTATTGAAACCCAGTGTGAGAGAACTGGGTTTACATTTTCCATGTTTATGGAATTAGAATCTCTTTGGGAACTGACAGACCTTACTACCATTTGGCAACTCTTCATCCATATAGAGATATATAATTTTTACTAATTTATGTGAGAGATTTTAATATACTTCAAGTAGATACTATTGTGAATAATGTGACTATCTGTCTAATGAAATATGGACACCAATCATTATTTATTTTTTCTTCAATTTTAGATATTAAACATTATATACAATAAAATTATATTTTGATGATATTATGAACATACACATACTTTGTTAGAATTTTTTTTTTTAAATATCACTATTTTGTTGCTTCACATTATCACTTTATGTAATGTACACATACATTTTTGTATGTATATATACATATACTTACATTTCTATATCTCATAGCAGTCACATGCATTAATTATTATAATTTACATAATATTGTTCTCACCAATTTTACTTCACTTTGAGAATAATCACTTTCACATACATATATACACTATTTTATGAATCACTGCAATATTTTTATTTAATTTTTTAAACTTTCATTTATTTTTTTCAATTTAATACCACAGTGTGCTTGTTTTTTTCACTATTCATTTATAAGATATTTCATTTTAACATGCTATCGATAGAGATTGGTTTTTATTTACTATATGGAATAATTATTCACATTGCATTATTATGGTCTCACATTAAATAATTATTATATTTACACAAAATTCTACTTAATTTCTCATTAGATTATACATACGTTATCACACAATAATTGTGCAATATTATGTTCTCCTATTGATAATTACATATATACTTTTATCCTATTGTATTTATACTCAGATATTTATTGAATTGATATTTTGTTTTAATTAATTAATTCTTGATATATGGGTGGTGGTGATAAGAATCTTTTTCCCTCCCCTCTTCTTTTTATAAGGTTTTTTAACTAATATAATGGTTCATGCACGTGGTATTCGAGCATTGGACACTTTGAAATTACCTAGGCTAAAAGCCGGTACATGCTAAGCACTCGGGTTGCCTTGAAAAAGCTATTCAATGCAGTTAAGATGGATTTAATTAAACCATAAGTATATTGCTGTATTTATAGGACCACAGCAATAAGAAAAGGAGCATAGCAATTACCTACATAAACCCATTAGTGTGTTTGACACAAGAGAAACATGCATTGGGTTCATTTAGACAAGACTAGGTCAGACATTAATCCTTCTGACCTTTCTAATAACAGACACAAAGTAGAATCTGTCTCTACTTTGGATACTTTGTTTTAGGATACATGTGATTATTATGGAGAGAGGAATATTTATTCCCTGACAATATTCATCCTTTAAACATATCAAATAGTATACACAGTAACAACTAGGATTTTTTGGAAATAGACACATACGTATGTGATATAAGGATTTGTGGGTTTGCTTTTGTTCCTAGTTACAATATGGGTCTATATTAATAATACAACTAATTAGGTCATCAGGAAGCTTAAAGCAGTCAGATTTTTTAATTCACATTATTTTCTTTCTTATTAACACTACTCTACCTTTTATATTCACTGTCTCAACATTTAATATTGATGTATTTTACATGTATACAATAAAGGTTATGTTTTAATTTTAGTGCATCACCCAACGACATCTCTCTTCTCCTTAATTTGATTACATAATCTATTGTTTTATGATAGCACCCCCTGTCTCTAAATTAATAATTAAGGTATAGGATATAAAGGGTTTTTGGATATACATACTGTATATCTGATTTGTAAGGGAAGTAGTACCAGTGCGGATTTATATAATTTTTTCTGTAGTGATAATGCACTGTAGTGATGGGTCAGACATCCCAGGACCTCTATTTTGTACTTCTCAATCCCTAGGACCAGACCCACCACTTCCTTTCTCTCTACCCTGCCTGAGACTGCCTCCCTCTTTTCTACTCCTATGGAGCTGCTCTGCACACAGAGACCAAAGCAGAGAGACTGAGAGACCCTCCTTAAAGCTAAGTGCCTTTGGAGGGGATGTTCTAATGTTATTGGTAGAGGGAGGGAGCTAGTGTAGTGATGTAGTGTGGGGAGGTAGTGTTGTAGTGTGAGGAGGTAGTGTAGTGATGTAGAGTGGGGAGGTAGTACAGAGATGTAGTGTGGGGAGGTAGTGCAATGATATATGTGGGAGGTAGTGCAGTGATGTAGTGTGGGGAAGTAGTACATAGATGTAGTGTGAGGAGGCAGTGCAGTGATATATGTGGGAGGTAGTGCAGTGATGTAGTGTGGGGAGGTAGTACAGAGATGTAGTGTGGGGAGGTAGTGTAGTGATGTAGTGTGGGGAGTTGGTGTATTAGTGCATCGAGATATTGTGAGGAGGTTGAATGCATCTGTGAAAACAGACAGATCTCCTGATTTTTAACCAACTGCACATGAGTCTCAGTTGCAAAACATGCTGTAAGTAGGTGCGTGTCGTATCTTGTGTGAAAGGAAAGTAATGTAAAGTAGGCGTAGGGGTTTCTACGGAGCATCTGGGTGGTGAGTATAAAGACCCACAGAGAGGCTGTTTCTGATGGGCGTGCCAATACTAATGATGAGGGTTGCGTCTGCGGATGCTAGAATAGTGAGCGGGCTAGACTTGTACTTTCATACTTACTCTGGCAGATTGTTGAATTAGCAAGTACAATAGGGAAAAGCGGGATCAGAAGTGTCCAACTCCGATTCAGGCCACTATAGAGAGGTAGTGTAGTTTTGTAGTACAGTATAGTGTATGGCATTGAGGGGTCAGTAATGTAGGGCAGTATATAGTGGTGTCAACAATGTAGTGCTAGGTATAGAGGCGTTAATGTGGTAGTGCAGGAATGTACAATAGGGACTTAGTTCATGTAAAATCAGGGAAGTAATCTAGTATTCTAAGGTTGGTAATTGTGTGTGCAAAAGTTAGTGAAGTCGTACAAGTAGGTAGTGCAGGGTATAGAGAGTCAGTGAAGTAATACAGAGTATCTGATGCATGAGGGGGCTTTGAGACATATAATTGGGCCTTAGGGGGCCAAAACATTTGCAAAGTGTGTTATCCTTCCAGTGTAAGTGACTGTGTGTACGGTGGTGTCTCACTCTTAATATGCACCTAAAACAATTCTCACAAAGACCTATTCCTCCAAGTGCGTTCAAACAATGGCCAGTGTTTTGTCTTTTTTAAAAAAAAAAAAAAAAACAAAGCCATTAATGCAAAAAAAAATTGCATAGTGCGTTATCCTCCCAGTGTAAGGGACGTTGTGTGCGGTGGTGTTCCACCCTTAGTCTGCACCCAAAACTATTCTCAAGTATATATAAACAGTATGAATAAAAATGGAGTTTGACTAATCATGCATTATTCATGTCCATTCATCTATAGATATATGAAAAGTAAATAAAATGAGTGACATGAAATAGGCAAAAACATTTTAGATACAAATTATATTATTGCAAATGCTTTCAATGTCACAATTCTTTTCTGTACACTTAATTTATATAATAGTTTGAAAGAGTCTTTCTAACAGGTCAATATAGTAACTCTATTACGTTCACAGGACATTTTCCATACAAAATCATTATCCTTTCTATTTACAAAATCTACTACACACACTTTGAAGCTGACATGACAGGAAGTCAAAAAGGAAAAACTAAAAATATTAAAACATATAACTTGTATGCATTCGGTATGGAATGCCGGCTGCCTCATGACCGGCAGTCAGAATCCCGGCTGCGGCAGCCCGACAAAACAGCAGAGCCCAGCAGCGGAAGACCGACAGCGCTGGAAATCCCGATCGTCTAAAGATAAGTATAAACTATTCTATTCTAACCCCCTAACAATCCTTAGGGGTGGCTAACCCTAACCCCCCCCCCCCAAGTGCCTAACCCTAACCTCCCCTTCCCCGCTGCCTAAACCTAAATCCCAGGGGGGGTGCCTAACCCTAAGACCCAGGGGGGTGCCTAACCCTAACCCTCCCTCCCCCTAGCCTAACCCTAACCCTCTCGGGGGGTGCCTAACTGTAAGTCCCCCCCGGGTGACCTAAACCTAACCCTCCCCCCTCGCGGCTGTCCGCTTGCGGCGCCCGGCATCCCTTCGATCGGGATGCCGGGCGCCGGTGTGCCGGCGTCTGGAAAATGACAGGCATCTGGATTATAGACGCCTGTCATTTAACCCTAGCCGGGATTAAGGATTCTACATGCCGGCGGTCGGGATTGCGACCGCCGGCATCTTAAACGTATCCCTACTTGTATAAGTGTTGATTTGTAACATACAGTACATTACTAGCTAGTTTTTTAAGCTATTTGTAATAGTTCAATATTGTGCATATATTAATTTACAAAGCATACCAGAAGACAAACAAATATAATATTTAAATTGTGATTTACATTAAGTATTATTTTAACTACTTATATATAACATTCTGTAAAACCAAATATTTTTTATATTATAATTCCTAACTACTTACAGAATATCGCATCGGACGGGCATGATGGATGAGTAAATGTAGGCTGCATCGGGCCGGCCAGCTGCGGTTGCCCAGACACGGCCGACAGACATACATTTCCCCTGTTCCTTCCCAGGCAAGGATCAGGGAAATGTCTCCTCCCCAGGGGCGGAGCACAGATATCGGGGGCAAATACACTGACGTTTCACAGTGTATCTGCAGGGTGTCAGGCTGCTAGATAAAATGTCTGTTGGTCTGACAGACATTTTATCTAGCAGCCTATGTCCGGCTTATGAAAGCAAACAATTTTTAGATAATTTAAAATTAGTATTAATGTTTAAAACAAAAACCACTTACGGTAATGTGGTTAGCTTTTTTCCTATAATTTGTAATGTTTAGTGAGACTTATGAATTATCTCAAAATATCAGATGCAATAAGCAAAATAGTATGTGACTGTACACACAAGAACCAATCTTAAAGCGGACCAGCAGTCAGGAAGCCATATGCAAAAAATCCCCAGCAAATATAGTTAGAAGGTGCAAAAGTAAATAAACACATACATACAGTACAGACATGCATACAGAAATAAGAGCAGACGTGTGGCTGTTCAGGTACAGATTTTAAATTGAAATACACCAGTTAAACATTATTGCCTTGTGCGATTACAAACTGGAGCTGTATTTCCATTTGTTTTACTTCTATAATTATTTACAAAAATATGACCAACATGAAGCTTGGAACTGTGAACAAAATGGAATTCAGAAGGTGGATGCAAACTCCTCAGCCATTGTGCTGGGTGTGTCTGTCAAATAGACAGCAAGTCTGGTATTGGTATGTTGAATTTGGACACTCATGAGACATATAAGATCTTCTTATATTTCTTTAGACAACTTGTCACACCTGTGATAAGGCAGGATATCAATCATATTTCATTGGTGGTAAGATTTAAGCAGATAATTCTTTATCTGAGAAATAGACTGGTTTCTACTAAATAGTACTCCTCCTCGATTTACCTGTGCTGGCCTCGGGCCTATGATCTAGTTCTTGATTAATGAAAACATCCTATAGCATTGTATAGTTTATATTAAGCTGGCATCCTGTCTGCCACTGCAGTGCCACTATGTTTCCTAGATTTGCTATATGCTTTTTTAAACTGCCATGTGTTTGTGCTGCTGCTCTGTCGATTAGTTTAGCCAGTCCACTCGCTGCAGCCTTTAGTCAATATGGATGAAAACTGAAAACAATATTGTGAGTTGTGAGATGATCAAAATTGGCTGAAAATGTCTGGAAATTAATGTTATTGAGATTAATAATACTGTAGCAACAAACACAGGCCCTAATTACATGATTTTAGCTGTTTTTCATTTTGTAAAGAAATGCAGAGCCAAAACACTTTTGGGTGGTTTGCACAAAATCAAAACAGAGGGCACATCTCTACATGGAGTCCATAGGGAACCACATAGCCTTTTTTTATAAACACATTTTTACTTAACTTTTGCATTTTGCATATAGCAAGAATGTAAATTTACTGGATTATCCACCTGATTTTAATGAACTGAATAAAAGCCATATTTTAAAATGTATCAAAATACAAATCCCAGTGTGTGCCGCCTTACTGTATATACTTTTCTTTTTTGTTTTTTTCAATTTAGTTTAACTTCAAAAGATCCAGTAGGTAGCAGCCTATCCAACTAAGGGCGGTATCCAATTTGCCCCGAACATTGTTAGGCCGCTAATACATCCCCCTGGGCTATCCAATTAGCCCCCAAGTCCGGCCCCACGACGGCACTTATCAAAAAAAAAATTTGGGACCCATTGTGTCCTGCAAAAATTATTTCTGAGAAGTGGCGTCTTTTGCCAGCGCAAATGGCGAAAACACATAGGTCCATGAACTTATCACGGATCCTATGTGTTTTGGGTGAATTAGCCTATTTGTTCGTCCAAAAAAATAGGATAGGGTGAAAAAAAATCTGCGAAAAATGGGGATTATCGGCAAAAACTCCCTGTTTTTCACCCCCCAAAATTTCAGGGCTAATTGGATCCTGCCCTAAGTAATAACAAACTCATGGATATTAACTAATAGGCTGGATTTTGGGATTATACTTTATAGTATCAAAGTAATAAAAGATCCAGTCAACCAAGTCAATAATTTTGCGTGATTTGGGAGCAAAGCCAAAAAGAGCAAGTAACTTTGAACCTTAGTAAAATCATATTGCACTGCAGGTTGGTTAGATGTAAAATGTGCTGCAAGATTACCAGAAGCGGGGGTCGGGGCATCGGTCAAATCCAACATGTTGGATTTCACCGATTTGCCAATAATGATCAAAATATGATCGTGAGCAGCAAATCAGGGATATTTAACATTAATAATTTCACCAATTCCCTAATGAAATGGCAATCAATAGTGGTTGCCGATCGGCATTTCTGACCGGCAGATCAGTGCTTTCGGTCCGATCAGGAAATTGGCGAAACAGCCAGCTGATGTATGGTGCCCTTTATATTTGAGAAGGCTGTATCTGGTGGACTGGAGCATGAAGGGCCCACAGGGGAAAGCAATAATAGAGGCCCACAAAGGGGTGTGGCCAGTCACTGGAGGTGGTGTATTTGTCTATAGATATAAATCCATCCATGGTCTGGAACTCCCAATAACAATTGTTTAACTGCTGCGGTGCCCTCACAAAATGAATGTACAGGGCAAAGGTGCGGCACTCATGGCGTTTTAGAATGAAAACTCAGAGACAGGCTAGTGAAGATAGGTAGTAGTGAGTATGGAGGAGTCAGGGAGGTAGTGGTAAGCACAAAGGAGTCAGATGTAGTGGTGACCCACCCACTAACCTTTGAAATGCTGGTCAGTTGTGAGTAAATTAGACCACTATACATGTACTAATATTATGCCACACTGTAGTGCCCCCCGTATTATGCCTCAGTGTAGTGCATCTACATTATACCATCTATAATGCCCACACATTACACCACACTGTAGTGCCCCCACATTGTCACACTGTAGTGCCCCGCACATTATGCCACCCCTAGTGCCCACACATTATGCCAACTGTAGTGCCCACACATTATGCCACCTCTAGTGCCCACACATATAGCCACCTGTAGTCCCCACGCATTATGCCACCTGAAGAGCCCACACATTTGCCACCTCCACTGCCCACACATTATGCTGCACTGTAGTCCCCACACATTATGCCACCTGTAGTGCCCACACATTATGCCAACCGTAGTCCCCACACATGCCATCTGTAGTGCCCACACATTATGCCACCTCTAGTGCCCACACATTATGCTACACTGTAGTCCCCACACATTATGCCACCTGTAGTGCCCACACATTATGCCAACTGTAGTCACCACACATGCCATCTGTAGTGCCCACACATTATGCCACCTCTAGTGCCCACACATTATGCTACACTGTAGCCCCCCACACATTATGCCACCTGTAGTGCCCCGCACATTATGCCACCCCTAGTGCCCACACATTATGCCAACTGTAGTGCCCACACATTATGCCACCTCTAGTGCCCACACATATAGCCACCTGTAGTCCCCACGCATTATGCCACCTGAAGAGCCCACACATTTGCCACCTCCACTGCCCACACATTATGCTGCACTGTAGTCCCCACACATTATGCCACCTGTAGTGCCCACACATTATGCCAACCGTAGTCCCCACACATGCCATCTGTAGTGCCCACACATTATGCCACCTCTAGTGCCCACACATTATGCTACACTGTAGTCCCCACACATTATGCCACCTGTAGTCCCCACACATTATGCCACCTCTAGTGCCCACACATTATGCTACACTGTAGTCCCCACAGATTATGCCACCCGTAGTCCCCGCATATTATGCCACCTGTAGTTCCCACACATTATGCCACCTGTGGTGCCCACACATTATGCCATCTGTAGTCCCCACACTTTATTCCACCTGTAGAGCCTGGACATTATGCCTCCTCTACTCCCCACACATTATGCCATCTGTAGTCCCGACATATTATGCCTCCTGTAGTGCCCACAAAATATGCCAACTCGAGTAACCACACATTACGCCACTGTAGTCCCCACACCTAATGCCACCTCTAGTGCCCACACATTATGCTACATTGTAGTCCCACACATTATGCCACCTCTAGTGCCCACACATTATGCCACCTGTAGTGCCCACACATTATGCTACCTGTTTTGCCCACACATTATACTACACTGTAGTCCCCACACATTATGCCACCTCTAGTGCCCACACATTATGCCACCTGTAGTGCCCACACATTATGCTACCTGTTTTGCCCACACATTATACTACACTGTAGTCCCCACACATTATGCCACCTCTAGTCCCCACACATTATACCACCTGTAGTTCCCACACATTATGCCACCTGTAGTGCCCACACATTATGCTCCCTGTAGTCCCCACATATTATGCCACCTGTAGAACCCACACAGTGTACTCACCAACAGCATCCTATGGCAGCCGGCAGAGCAGCAGTCACAGCCTCACAATGAGTCACACCCATGAGGCTGTGCTGTTGCTAAATTCCAGGTCAGAGGAGCATGTGATGGGCTCCTCCAATCAGAGCTCAGTACATGCTCCTCTAACCCTACTGTGGAGACTACTGGGATTTGCACTGTAGTGCACTGCAGTGCTGAGTCTGAGTTACTTGCGCTGTGCTTCCGTCCCCTGCGTTAGCTGCTGGCCGGGTCAGTCACAGCCTTGATGAGTGCCCGGCAAGCAGCTGCACGGCAGTCTGCCATACATTTACAACGGCGCCGTAGGCCACACCCTCCCATGACAGGAGGCGTGGCTACAAATCAGTGGGGCCCACCGGATATTTCACTGAATTCCCGGTAGCCCAGTCCAAGCCTGACTGTATCCAAACTCAAATCTAAATTGCAGTGTAAAAATAATGCTGTCCACCATCAGTGGGCTACATGTAACAGCAGCCTGTATTTACCTTGCATGCAAAAAAGGTAAATGTTTACGCACCCCTGGCATTGCAGCATGTGTTGTCCAGGTACCAATTTACTTGCTTTTTTGCTTTGTTCCCAACTCAGAATTAGCCCCATAATATACAATTGTGTGTCTCCATGCCTCTTTTGTATATGTGTGTGCACTTGTTTTCCATTTTGTGTTCCTGGACACTCAACATAAGTTTAATTCTATTTCTTTTCTCTATATCCCTGTGACCTTTCTATTGATGTCATCCTTCCCTTTGTTAACTGTACCTGTTAGTTGGAGTAGAGAAGAGAGCAAGAACAACATGTCTTCCGCCCAAGGTTAGAATTTCACTTGATGACTGGATAACATTGAAATAAAAGTGAGAATCTCCAGGAACAGAGCAGTTGAGGCGCGTTTTAAGGAAGGATGTGAACTGCTTCTCCAGAACTCTCTGAGATCCCCCCATGTCATTCTTACATACACGTGCAACACGAGACACAATCACCTGTGGTACACAGAGATAACAATATAGAGAAGTTGGAGAAAGTAGAGACATACACACATGGTTAAAAAAAACAAAACAAAAATCGAAGTAATGCACAAACATGCATAGTAAATATTCTTAAGGAGAACATCTTAAGCTGTGTATAGCCATTTGGCTGTGTAGAGTTTTTTTTTATTAGAAGTGTTTTTTTTTTTTTTAAAGTGTTCTTACATTTAGGGCGGGATGCGATGCATCCTGCCACCCTTTGTTAGCAACGCCGGTATGCATGATGAACACCACAAAGGACCACTCTCTCTCGGTAAGAGTGGTCCTTTGCGATGGAAGGACTTCCGGGTCAATGAACAAGAAGACCCTCTGGCGTCTTACTGTGCATGCGCTAAAAGACACAGGCGCCGCGGGGGGTGCCGAGAGTGATCCAATTCGATCCCACTCTCAGCACACTCCTGATAGAAAGCCCATAAGCTTCTATAGGGTAAAGCCATCAGGAAGATGGCCTTATCCACCACAACCAAGCCCTGGAGTGCTTTGCATTCCGGGGCTTGGTGCATATGAGAAATGCGGTCAAACACGCATTTTCGGGGTTTGACCGCATTTCTCCATTTGATGCATCCCGCCCTTAAAGAGAATTGCTGACTTACACAGGACTTACATAATAGCTATATTCTATGCCAGGTATTGAAATACTGTGATGGGACATTGATTTCTCCTTTCATTTGCAGGTAATTACATTGAACATTGCATTGCTGAATATTGAATATTCATTTCTGCATACAGAAATAATAATATTTGGGTAATTTACATTGCATTCTTGCACTTCTGAATATGGATTATTTATGAACATTTATATCAGCAGTTATTAGTCTGTACTAAAATGGGGCTTTATTTTAAATCTTAAAGTGTTGGTGATCTGCTATCTCAATGTTAGTTCTGTGTGGAGTTTTATTGCAGTCTTTGAAGTTGGGGGAGGGTCTTTGGACTGAATGTACTAAGCATTGCATCTGCGATGTGGTCCATCCCGCCTCTCTTCGGGTACATACCGCGGTTGATTACCGCGGTTATGTACCTAGATTATCGTAAAGGAAAACTCTCCCTATAAGAGCTGTCCTTTGCGATGCCCTTGGCTAGAGAGGCTTCCGGGTTTAACACCCAGAAGTCCCCTGAGGTCCTTCTGGCAGTGGAGGGGGGGGGGGGGAATTGATGGTTAACCCCATCTTAAGGTGGTGTTACCCAACCGAAGCCTATGGGCTTCTTTTCGGGAAGCCTTCCCTAAGAGGGATCCAATTATAGGGAAGGCTTCCCGCAAAGAAGCCCATAGGCTTCTATTGGGTAACGCCACCTTAAGATGGAGTTATTCATTGGGACGAAGCACCAGAATGCATCGCATTCCGGTGCATTGTACATATGGGGAATGCGGTTTTACCACATTTTTCCCCTTAGTACATCCCACCCTTTGTGCCTTTAATTGGAATTCATTGAACACACATGCACAGTAATCTTCTCAAGGAGAACATCCTAGGCTGTGTTCTTAAAAAATAACAGTAGCGCACCTGGAAATGATTTAGCTGCTTCCGTGCTGACTATTTAACAAACAGAAAGATAATAGTATCAAGTATGAAGGAAGCGCTTACCTAAATTACGAAATGAAACATATGTATTTGTGACCGATTTATTGGACACAATTAGCATCAAATAAAGGAATGAATATGCGTCAAAACAAAGGATATCTAGATGACCACCAAATATATAAGTGTAAATAAAATAAATTAATTAAATAAATGAAATAAAATGAAAAGAATAAAAAATGATGAAGGGAAGATGTTTAAAATTACTATTAGACACAGGCTGTGCTAGTAGTGATGTATATACTCTTTAACGGATAGATTTAGGTGCCCGCTGCTGTGGTGCAATGCAGCGGGTGCTGTCCCTATCTTACCCTAAGACTTGGCCAGACGTGGAGTCTCTGATCCTCTCCCCGGCGTCGCTGATGCTTTTGCCGGCGCTCAGTAAGGATTTCAGGTAAACACTCTATCCCGTCTTCTTATGTGGCGTGGTCGTCCGACTCTAGTTTTTGCACGGCCGGCGTCCTTCCCGGCTTGTGGCTCTAAACGAAGGGAGCCGTCGGCAGTGGTGTATAAAAAGGCTCCAATGCGTTTCATCCGTTACCGGACTTTGTCAAGGAAGCGGTAACGGATGAAACGTGTTGGAGCCTTTTTATACACCACTGCCGACGGCTCCCTTCGTTTAGAGCCACAAGCCGGGAAGGACGCCGGCCGCGCAAAAACTAGAGTCGGACGACCACGCCGCATAAGAAGACTGGATAGAGTGTTTATCTGAAATCCTTACTGAGCGCCAGCAAAAGCATCAGCAACGCCGGGGAGAGGATCAGAGACTCCATGTCTGGCCAAGTCTTCGGGTAAGATAGGGACAGCACCCGCTGCATTGCACCACAGCAGCGGGCACCTAAATCTATCCGTTAAAGAGTATATACATCACTACTAGCACAGCCTGTGTCTAATAGTAATTTTAAACATCTTCCCTTCATCATTTTTTATTCTTTTCATTTTATTTCATTTATTTAATTAATTTATTTTATTTCATTTATTTACACTTATATATTTGGTGGTCATCTAGATATTTGTTTTGACGCATGTTTTGTGTATTTGATGCTAATTGTGTCCAATATATCGGTCACTAATACATATGTTTCATTTCGCAATTTAGGTAAGCGCTTCCTTCATACTTGAACCTAGGCTGTGTATAGACATCATTTGGCTGTGTAGAGATTTTTTATTAGAAGTGTTTTTTTTTTTGTTTTTTTAAGGGTTTTTAATATTAAAGAGAATTGCAGACTTACACAGAACTTAAACAGGAGGAAAACAGAGGGAGAAAAACTCAATCTAAAAATCACTACAACTATGAAACTACTAGCAATTCCAATCTGCCTTTCGCCCTCATACAAACTCCTCTGTGTATTTAAACGTACGTGTTACCTGTGTGGGAGATGTTGTTCAGTGAAGCATGTTTCATTGTTGCATAGTGACTGGTGTTTACTCAAACGCAGTACAATGTAATCTTCTTTGAGCAATGTCTCAGATGGAGGCCTGTGTCTAAATCAGACTTACTATATCTTAACTCATATATATATATATGTGTGTGTGTGTGTGTATATGTATGTGTGTATATATTGACAACAAGGAGGGAGACTTGTGCTAAACTACAGTTATGTGAATCATTTGAGGTGTCAATAATGATGGATATAAAGTTTTATCAACAAAATCACTTTACTTATAATTTATAAAACCATGAAGTAAGTGTGTGTGTGTGTGTGTGTGTGTATATATATATATATATATATATATATATATATATATATATATGTATATATGTACTTGTATAGGATGTATAGAACGGTGCTCTGGTTCAACTTCCAAATTGTATTACACCGTAGTCCAAAAAGTGATGGAGTTCAATTAGTGCTAACAGGTGTGACACTTAGATCCCTTTTGGTGAAGGTGGCAGCAGTCTTCCCGTAATCCTGAATGGCAGTCAGGGTGAATGTGATCTAGGAATGGGGTATGGAAAGAACATGCGCCTAATAGTGTAGTAGTTCAAAAAATATATATTCGCACGTGCTCAAATATAAATGTGCGTACCAGAAAATAAATCTTTATAGCTTATCTGTGGTTGTTTTACTGGAACCTCATATGGTGAAGTAGTTTCACAACTTCAGGGTAACCAGGAACCTTAAATAGAATTAGCTAATTTTGATCCAAAATACACATATATGGTGTAGTAATTTTGTGTCTCAAACAAATAATATAGTGAAGTAGTTTATAAATGCGTACCAGAATGTTACTTGGATTAATGCATCAAGTACTAAGTCACCTCTTCAGACTCGTATGCTGGCCCCAGTATTGGCAAGTGCAGAAGGAGTAGGTCCACTTAAATCAAACAGAAAGTGACTCTTACTCAGGGGGGCTTACATCAACAAGTGGTTTAATAATACTTAGTACATGGGGAATACACGGTACAGACAGGGTTAAAAAACATAGAAATAAGATAAAAGGATGCTTATCTGCATAATCAATATTGTGGAGAGGAGCTGCAACAGGGGGCCCAACGCGTTTCGTCCACAATAAGCATCCTTTTATATTATTTCTATGTTTTTTAACCCTGTCTGTACCGTGTATTCCCCATGTACTAAGTATTATTAAACCACTTGTTGATGTAAGCCCCCCTGAGTAAGAGTCACTTTCTGTTTGATTTAAGTGGACCTACTCCTTCTGCACTTGCCAATACTGGGGCCAGCATACGAGTCTGAAGAGGTGACTTAGTACTTGATGCATTAATCCAAGTAACATTCTGGTACGCATTTATAAACTACTTCACTATATTATTTGTTTGAGACACAAAATTACTACACCATATATGCATATTTTGGCTCGACATGAGCTAATTCTATTTAAGGTTCCTGGTTACCATGAAGTTGTGAAACTACTTCACCATATGAGGTTCCAGTAAAACAACCACAGATAAGCTATAAAGATTTATTTTCTGGTACGTACATTTATATTTGAGCACGTGCTAATATATATTTTTTGAACTACTACACTATTAGGCGCATGTTCTTTCCATACCCCATTCCTAGATATATATATATCTATTAGGATGTAGTCATATATGGGATGTAGGTGCTTAGAATGCCAGCGCTGGAATACCAAAACCCAACTGAATCCGACCTGGCGGTATATAATAGGGTTAGGGGAAGTGTTAGGGTTAGGGATTAGGGTTAGGCACTAGGGGGAGGGTTAGGTTTAGGCTGCAGGGGGGATGTTAGGTTTAAGCACTAGGGGTGGAGGGCTAGGTTTAGGGTGCCAGGAGGGAGGGTTAGGGGTAGGATATCTACCAACAAGTGACTGTATCCAAAACCTGTGGGGATGCTGTCATTGGGACTCCGAGCACCGATATATATATATATATATATATATATATACATACCCAATACCATGGAGGCGCCCACGCTCTGAAACATCAGTTCTCAATATTTGTAAAATTAAAGTTCACAATAATTGTAAAATTTAAACTTTTTTATTATTATTATTTTTAAAGGTTCATGCAGACCCAAATATATAAAAACAATTCTCACACCTTACACATAGGTGGCTAAAAGCAACCCTACGCGTTTCGTCTCACACTAGACTTCCTCAGGGGTATATCTTAAATTGGTAGAATATCCTTATACAGCGTTAACACAGGATCCTCTCTCAATTTTAGAGTATAGTGAACCTTCAATTAACATATCACATAATCCACTGATCACAATAAAGAAATGAATGACCAGCTCTCTGGCTGACTGTGTCTCTCTCTAAACCAAAAGTGGAGATAACACTTGCTTGACAGAAGACAGAAACTTTTGCATACCTTCTCAAGGTAGTTAAACTCCACTGCAGTCTCCCTGAAGAAGAAATACACATGATCTTTCCATTCCACAGCATTGACAAAATATGGATCTAAGCATATAAAGAGAATAATTAGACACAACAAACATCCCCTATGTTATACTTATACAGCTTAAAGCATGAGAACAGATACGTTTGAACCAGGAGTGCACCTAGAAACTTCCCAAAGCAGGTGGTTCACAAGTATTCTAGAGATCAATGGCGGCTGATGGCACGGGCTGACAGGACTGTTGCCCAGAGCGCCATAGGCTGAAGGGCGCAGGTATGCGCCGCCAGATGAACAGCTATCGCTAGAAATTCGGAATGATCTCCTTCGCCGCCCAGAAGGACATTCTTGATGCCGGGCTCTGCGTGGAATTGGGGGTGACCCACAAGCAGTGGAGGACAGCAGGAGTAATGGTGACTGAACAAAAACTGAGTAGGGTGGATAGTAAATTATGATGTCAGAGTCCATTAAGTGAAGGGGTCTTATTGTGACAGTTTTTTTCCTTGGTCCACTTTAAAGCCAGTTCCTATGAATCTTGTCCTTTTGGTGGCCAGATACATGCAACGGGGGGGAGGGATAGTGAGTGAGTGTGTGTCGCCCTTGGGGGTAGTATATGTGTGTGGCTATGGGGGCAGTGAGTATGTGAGCCTATGCTGGCAGCATGTGTGTGTGAGCCTATGGGGGCAGCGCGTGTGTGAGCCTATGGGGGCAGCGTGTGCGTTTGAGGCTATGGGGGCAGTGTGTGTGTGTGTGTGTGAGGCTATGGGTGCAGCGTGTGTGTGTGAGGCTATGAGGGCAGTGTGTGTGTGTGAGGCTATGAGGGCAGTGTGTGTGTGAGGCTATGAGGGCGGTGTGTGTGTGTGAGGCTATGGGTGCAGAGTGTGTGTGTGTGTGTGAGGCTATGAGGGCAGTGTGTGTGTGAGGCTATGAGGGCAGTGTGTGTGTGTGTGAGGCTATGGGTGCAGCGTGTGTGTGTGTGTGTGGCTATGAGGGCAGTGTGTGTGTGAGGCTATGAGGGCAGTTTGTGTGTGAGGCTATGAGGGCAGTGTGTGTGTGAGGCTATTGGTGCAGTGTGTGTGTGTGTGAGGCTATGGGTGCAGCGTGTGTGTGTGAGGCTATGGGGGCAGTGTGTGTGTGTGTGTGAGGCTATGGGTGCAGCGTGTGTGTGTGTGTGAGGCTATGAGGGCAGCGTGTGTGTGTGTGTGAGGCTAAGGTTGCAGTGTGTGTGTGAGGCTATGAGGGCAGTGTGTGTGTGTGAGGCTATAAGGGCAGTGTGTGTGTGAGGCTATGGCGCAGTGTGTGTGTGTGTGAGGCTATGGGTGCAGTGTGTGTGTGAGGCTATGGGTGCAGCGTGTGTGTGTGTGAGGCTATGGGTGCAGTTTGTGTGTGAGGCTATGGGTGCAGCGTGTGTGAGGCTATGGGTGCAGCGTGTATGTGTGTGTGTGTGTCTGAGGCTATGGGTGCAGCATGTGTGTGTGTGTGTGTGTGAGGCTGTGGGGGCAGTGTGAGGATGTGAGGCTTTGGGGAAATCTGTGTGTAAGGCTTTGGGGCCACAGTGAGTGTATGTGAGGCTATAGGAACAATGTGAGTGTGGTTGAGGCTATGAGGACAGTGAGGGGGGCAGCGGGGCAGGTGGTGGGGCACCAATGGGAAATTCGCGCCCTGAGCTCCACTTGGTCTAGAACCGGCCCTGCTAGAGATACAGGGCCTGATTCAGACCCGCTCGCAAGCGGGTCGATGTTGGCCCAGTGTGCATGCGCATGACGGACCCGGCTCCGTCGCTATGGGTCTCGCTACAAAGGTGGCGCGCTGTCGATGGTGAGTGACAGCACGCCCCCTTTGGTGGGCGTGCTGGGGGCGTGGCTTGGGAACGCCTACCATCTGGGGACGGGCCCACTGACATCACAAGTGATGTCAGTGGGAGTGCTTTCGACTCTGATAGAGCCAAAAGCACTCCAGGGCTTGCAGCAACGAGACCCTACCACAAGGGTCTCATCACAAGCCCGATTGTCGCGATGGTCTTGACCATCGCAACCATCTTCCTGGCCGCTCGCTATAGCCATGGGT
Organism: Taudactylus pleione; assembly: GCA_031769625.1. Classification (NCBI taxonomy): domain Eukaryota; kingdom Metazoa; phylum Chordata; class Amphibia; order Anura; family Myobatrachidae; genus Taudactylus; species Taudactylus pleione. The sequence continues at coordinate 1,001,167 of JAUIMM010000345.1, read as the reverse complement.
GGTCACCCACAGCTGTACGAGCAGCCAGGAGGCCGCTCTAAAATTAGGAAGGACGGCCCTGATTCAGAGCGAGCACTCTCTCAGAGCGTCCGGCTCTGAATCAGGGCCACAGTCCCCTCACTTGCCTGCCCTAGAGATCACTTTCCCTCTAAGCAGTATCATTTTGGAGTAGATACCTCTTACCTTTGAACCATTTGGAGTCATGCTTGACACTTCGTAGAGCTGGACGTCTGCCAAGGCTACGATAAAGAACAGCATCAATTGCAAGGAAATCTGTTACTGTAGCGGTGAAGAGCATCCCATCTAAGAAAACAGAGAAATTAAGCTGAACATTGGGATACTGTATATCTTTAAACTGTACATTGTTACACTCTATTCTTGTCAGTTTCTCAATGTTTGATAAGTTGGATGTACAAGCTCTGTATCCTACACAAAGCAGTTAGACAGGTGTCTCAGGGGCTTGGGTATGAAATGCCGACAGCTGGGAAACCGTCTGACTAAATCCTGACGCCACAAGTCCGAACGCTGACGATCCCAACTGGGGCTGGTAAGTACCCTAACCCTCCCCTCTCCCCCCTAACCCTCCCTTAGTGGTACCTAAACCTAACCCCTCCCCCCTCCAGGGGTGCCTAAACCTAACCCCCCCTCCTCGCACCCTAAATCTAACCATCCCGGGGTGGTGCCTAACCCTAAGTCCCCCGGGGGGTCTCTAAACCTAACCCTCCCCCCGCGTTTAAGCGCTAACACTGCCCGGCTTACCTTTGTTCGGGAAGCCATCTGTCTAGATCTGGCGTCGGGATTTAGAAACCTGTCTTTAGTACCAGGCCGGTATTTAAACGCCAGGTTTCAGTCAGACGGCTGCCAGGCCGTCGGCATTTTGACTGTATCCCGTTTCGGATCATTAATCAGTGCTGTTGGAAGTGCATGCTTCTTTGACTATCTCTCAGTACTTGCTACATGCCTCCACTCCCTCTTTTATATAATGACACTGACCCCATTCAGCCTAGCCCTCACTTAAATAATCACATGACTGAACAAGCTACTACAGATGTGTCTTTATTCATCTAGCATTTTTTCGCTATATGGCACGAGATGCATGGATATCAAGTCTCAGACATTGGGAATTTAGCCTCTGTTTTGCACAGCATAGCATCGAGTTTGCATCGCAGCCACACACAAACAAGATTGTAGTGTACTAAAGGTTTAGATAATTTGTACTTTTCTTGCAATTGTGGTAGTGTCATTTTGAACAATAATTCGTGACAGAACACATGGCACAGCTCAGTCACATCGTCACCAGCCTCATGCCTTTTTTCTAAGATTAGAATCCTTCTTGCACTGCTATTGCACACAAATCCCCTATTGGTGTACAGGGTACACATACTTTGTGTCTGTTTTGCACTGCCAATGTAATGCACAAACACAGAGAAAAATACTAAATGATGAGGCGCTTGGCGTAGCTTGGTTGTATTTTTTACGATAAAAATAGGGCTATTTGGCAAGATTTGAGGATAGCTTAGTGATGACACATTTGTGCTTCTGACAAGATCACATCTCTTGTGAACTACAGTGTACTCTGAGATGCAGAAAACATTTTGAGGATCTGACTAGTCACAGGCTATTCTATCCCTATACGGTTTAAAACTGTGGACATTGATTGGAATGAGATTCAGTACACCAGTTTATATTGCCAATAATTTGGGTTTCCAATGCAATGTAGGAACTCATATTTAAATAAAATAAACACCAATTGAGAAGCTTGCAAAAAGTAGTAAATAAAAATTCTTAACTACCAGGAATCTGGACATTTGGAAAATAAGCATTTTAATATGAAAATTCACAGAAAGCAGAACAATATGCAATATCTGTGGATATATGATTCTGTCATTACTTTACCTGCAAATAGAGCCACATTTCCATGTTTGGGATCATATGGACACCGAGCCATCCCACCAAGTGTTTCCCCAACTTGTTCCAACAAATCAATCTAAGAAAGGCACAGAATATGCAAAATATGGTATACAGCCATGGCCAAAAGTTTTGAGAATGACAGAAGTATTGGTTTTCACAAAGTTTGCTGCTTCAGTGTTTTAAGACCTATTTGTCAGGTGTTACTATGGTATACTGAAGTAAAATTACAAGCATTTCATAAGTGTCAAAGGTTTTTATTGACAATTATGCAAAGAGTCAATATTTGCAGTGTTGACGCTTCTTTTTCAAGAATAGGGATGCGTGAGACTGATCCAGACGTGCAGCATGGATCGCCAGGAGCCTTTCAACAATACCCCTCGAAAGACAGTTATGGAAGTGCAGGATGGTTCCAGCGCTTTCTATGATCTATCCTATGAATGTATTTGATAGTGTTCTCGATGTGTTTGGAGATATGTGAAAAACAGAATGGCAGTATCGTATAATAAAGTCAAAAAAAGGTTTTCTCTTTTAAGAAATATAAACGCAGTCGCCATATTTAAAATAATTTTATAAAACAGACTATGTAGTTGAGAAATGAAGAAGTGGAGAGAACCAATGGGTGGTTACGCTAGGTAGAGAGGGAAGCTCACTGGGGCTTGCGGCAGACGAGACCCTACCACAAGGGTCTCGTCGCAAGCCCCGATGGTCCGACCATCGTGACCATCACCTGGCCGCTCACTAAAGCTGTGGGTGGTCAACCACAGCTTAGCGATCGGCCAGGAGGCCGGTCACAAAAAAAACCCGCCCTTCACACCAGCGAGTGGGTCTGAATCAGGGCCTAAGTTCATTGTCATGGCACAGAGGGACTTTGCAATTAATTGCAATTCATCTGATCACTCTTCATGACATTCTGGAGTATATGCAAATTGCCATCATAAAAAATGAAGCAGCAGACTTTGTGAAAACCAATACTTGTGTCATTTTCAAAACTTTTGGCCACGGTTTTGGCCACTGTTTTAGTACATCAAACCTTTTACGTGAAATATGTGTAATCAATTATTTTTTAGCAAATTCTACTTCAAGACAAATACATTCAAGAAAAATAGACTGTGTGTATTTATTTCTGATTTCAAAGTATATTGTTCCAATCCTTTCACGGTTTAAATAAGCATAAAACTGTATATATGTTTTTGACTCAGAGAGACTGTAGTAGAACAGTACATAAGAAGCCATTAACAATTAGTAGTTGTAGAAGACATTTTTGGCATTGAAAAAAAGAGTTCTTACGTACACTGTAGTCTGCACACACTGGGTTGAATGCATTGGTTCCACAAGCAAATACAGTGTTGTCATGCAAAAGGAGAACTTTCACAAAATTTCTGCATTCATCCTATTGGTCAAAGAGAGAGTATTATTCAGATGGCTACCAGGAAATAATGTGCAAAATCAAATAAAAGAGTGATAGCTTTTGTACAACAAACTTAAATGACTACATATAAAATATTTTATTTTCCAATAGAAAACACACAAAGCATACTAAAAATTTAAACAAGCATACTTCCCATCCAAATATAGGTAGAAGTAGGATTGGTCTTGATTACTATATAAGCTGTTACTGTATATGCTTTACATGCAATATAAAACATGGTATTAGAAGACTGTATGTATAAATACCAACAGTGTTAATTGTACACTTTATTGTAAAAGCTTGGAAGAACATTTAACACATAAAATATAAGTATGTGCTCAGGGAGCTCAAGTCCATCTTCAAGGGGAATCGCATGTCCGGCGGTTCTAATCCCGACGGCGGAAGACCGGCAGTGATGATCCCGACAGGTAAATAATATTTACTATTAACTAACCTAACTCCTCCCTAACCCTCCATTAGGGGTGCCTAACCCTAACCCCCCCCCTGCATGTGCCTAAACCTGACCCTCCCTTCCCTGCAGCCTAAACCTAAGTCTCCCTTAGGGGTGCCTAACCCTAACCTCCCCCCGGGGGTGCCTAACCGTAACCCCCCTTTCAGAGGCATCTTAAGAGAGGAGGGGGCTTGTGTGCATTCCGCGTGCCAGGCCCCCTCCTCTCTTCCCGGAAGCCGGCAGCCGACTGACGAGGCTAGCCGGCCACCAAAGTGTCAGTAATTTCTGGGCACCAGAATGCGCAGAATGCTGGAAAAATGGCCACAGAGGCCATTTTCCGGTGATCTATGCAGCGCTGACAACCGACGCGGGACCACGGACAGGTGAGTTATAGATAATATGCAGGGTGTGCGGTGCGGGGCCCTTCTAGACCCGGGGGCCGGTGTGCACCATACACCCATTATAGATACACCCCTGCCCCCCTTCCCCTAGCCTAAACCTAACCCTTTCGGGGGGGGGGGGGTGCCTAACCCTAAGTCCCCCCCGGGAGCCCCTAACCTAGCCCTCCCCCACCTGCAGCTGTCCGCGGCCGGCGCTCGGCCTTCCTTTGTTCGTTATGCCGGGTGTCGGGCTCCCGGCGTAGGTAAAATGACAGGCATCCATAATTATTTTTTTTTTTTCACATTTCTGCCCAGACTAAACATGACATGCATACCATCCAGAGAAAGTTGACACATTTAGTCTCACAGCTTTGATACAACTTTTACCAAAGAAACCTGAAGAGCACAATTTGAGCAGAACAGTGGTTCTCAGATTCAGTCCTCGAGACCCCACAAAGGTCACATTTTCCAGGTCACCTAGCAGGTGCACAGGTGTATTCATTACTCACTGACACATAGTATAAGATCCACAGCTGGAGCTAATTATTTCACTTGAGATTCTGTGAGGAGACCTGAAAAACATGCACTGTATGGGGTCCTGAGGACCAAGTTTGAGAACCTGTGGAGTAGGACATTAAAACCAATTGTACTCAACATTATTCAGCTGGGATCCCAAGTGAAAGTGTGCAATTATTCTGATACAGTCTTCATTTAACTGTGTTGCATACCTGAAAATCAGAAGAAAGCCAAAACAGATGGAGAAACCTTACTCAGGGTACCAATGCACAAGTTGTGCATAGACAACAAATACAAACTCAAAAATTGATCTGAATAGATTAAAAAAATAATTCAGCATTCATGTGGAACACAGCAGAAACACTGTCAACAAATCAGCAAGCTGCCTGGTGGGCCTAACCCATAGAATGTAGGTCCTACATTACAATGACTACCGTTGAGGTCTTGCTATAGACTTGCCACCAATCTGGAGGTCATGCCATGCACAAGCCCCCACACTGTACTGTAAATCCTATTGTAGATTAGTCACAAGATTTTAGGTCACATGCTTACCACAAGGCTTTAGGGTATTCCATGCAGAGGAGTAGCGTGGAACCATGGTGCCCGGAGAAAGTGCATGTCATAGCGCCCCCCCCTCCCTGTACTGAACTGTGCCAGTGGGATATGGCCAGCCTGTAGGGGAATACTGAAGTGAAGAGAAAAACAGCAAACAGTGGCAGTATCACACTGGGCATTGAGGTCCCATTGGGGGAATAGAATGCTTCGGTGATCTGACATTAAGGAGTAGCTGCTTTGACACTGCTATATTTATGTATAGCACATAGGATCTAACTTTTATCTCCTTTGAATCATTGTTATCAGTCAATAGAGGAAATTGTATTATATATTCTGATCATTTAACTTAAATTTACAGAATACATGTTCTACAGTGAAATTCCACAGGGTGCACAGCTTATTACTGCAATTACTGCCACAAGCAGCTTTCACTGGAGTGTGAACACCTATGGGAAGCTCCCTTCTCAGCTATGCTCCTATTTCGCAAATATACATTGCACCTATATTAATGTGTGTGCTACTAACCATGTCATGTTCTGTCTACCACCATTATTATTATTCCAGGTCTCCTAATAATATTTTTTAAAATCTGTAACTGATTTAGGATATAGAGCAAACTAACCGAGATAAAACTAACAGGCGGCTGTCATACTATGTAGCGCCCCATGAATTCCGGAACTCTGGATGGAGCCCACTGTCCATTTTGGCACCCGGAGCCCATGCTCCACTGGAACCACCCTCGCTACTCCCCCGATTCCATGCACTAGACACCAAAATAACACCAAATAATAATAGCAAACATGACTCGTATGATTCATATTAATACAGTACTAGCAGTTATCAAGTATAAAATTACTGAATATGAGGTGGACAAGGCAGGGTAAAACCTCACGTTACCAGCAAACAGGGCAGGCAGTCGCTTATGTTTTATTGTTTATGTTTTTAGACAGAATACATTTAATTCTTTAAGTCAGAGTTTCCCAAACTCTGCCATTACAGTCCAGGTTTTAAGGGTATCCATGAGTTCAAATGGTTAAATCAAATTGACTGAGGTACAAATGAAGTCACTTGTGCTTAAGCATAGATATCCTTAAAATCTGGACTGTAATTGCGGGGTTTGAGGAACTCTGCTACAAGTTATTCAAGGTGTGAATAAGGGATTGATAGTTAATAAAGTGATCACTGCATATTGCTATTTTATATATTTGGAGAACAAATATTTGTTTAGACAATGAGCTTTTAAAGAAGGCTGTAAATCGAAGAATCTCACATCAACATGGCAGGATTTGTATTTGTGGTGATCATAGGGCAAGTGACTTGTGGATCTGTACTAGGGTGGAGATTTGCCACATGTGGTGTATGGGTTAAATTCTCAAGGAGTCTGATAACTCTGCCTCTCCCTCACTAATTGGGCACCCCTCATTTCAGTTGCAACACTTCTTTCCCTCTCACCTTTGAAGTAACACATTTTCCCTCTTATCGAGCTTATAACAAACTTATATCTCCTTACCCATAAAACACCTCCCATCACATCCCAACCCCACCTACTAAAAGAGCTTGAAGGGGTGCTGGTAACACCATTAACAGAATTATTCAACCAGTCACTAGCTACTGGAGTAATTCCAGAGTACTGGAAAAGAGAAAATGTTGTGCCACTGCACAAAAGTGGAAGCAAGGAAGAGGCAAGCAACTACCGACCAGTGAGCCTTACATCAGTAGTAAGAAATTTGATGAAAATGCTCTTAAAAGAAATAGACGTAGATTATCTCAAATCCAACAATTTTCAGGATCCCAAACAGCATGGATTTACTGGGGGGAGATCATGTCAAACAAATCTTATTGACTTTTTTGACTGGGTGACTAAGGAAATAGATAAATGGGGGCAATAGATATAGCTTATCTAAACTTTAGTAAGGCTTTTGACACTGTTCCACATCGCAGACTGTTAAATAAACTGGAAAGCATGGGATTGGATACAAAGATAGTTGAATGGATAATATCATGGCTGCAGGATAGGAAACAGAGAGATGTAGTAAACGGAGTGCAGTCTCAAGAGGGATATGTTACCAGTGGAGTACCTCAGGGATCTGTACTTGGACCAGTGCTTTTCAATATCTTTATGTGCAAATGGTATTGAAGGGAAACTATGCCTTTTTGCAGAAGGTATGCAACAGGGTAGACACACCAGGAGGGGTAAAACATATGATTGATGATGTAGGTAGACTAGAGGAATGGTCAAGAACGGGGCAACTACAGTTTAATGCCAAAAAATGCAAGGTCATGCACTTGGGTCTCAAAAATCCAAAGGCTAAATATAGTATTAATGGCACTATACTGGAAAGTACTGAAGAGGAAAGGGATCTAGGAGTCACTATTTTAGAGGAAAGCGAGCTAGGAGTCACTATTTTAGGTGACTTAAAGGCCAGCAAACATTGTAACAAAGCAATAAGGAAGGCAAGTCAGATGCTTGGTTGCATAGGGAGAGGAATCAGTAGCAGAAAGAAAGAAGTGATAATAGCACTGTATAGGTCAGTGGTATGTCCTCATCTCAAATACTGTGTTCAGTTCTGGAGGCCATATCTCCAGAAGGATAATACATTAGAGACTGTACAAAGAAGGGCAACTAAAATGGTGCAAGGTCTACACCACAAAACGTACCTAGAAAAACTAAAAGATCTTAATATGTATAGTTTGGAGCAGAGAAGGGAAAGGGTGGACATGATAGAAACGTTCAAAAATATATAAGGGTTTTAAACAATCCTTAGCTAGAGGAAGCAAGTATAACAGCTGTTTGGACCAGCACATGAAATCTCCACCACCAACACCCTCATCATCAACCTCCTCCTTAATAATTGAAGGTAGGCCTTCCAAAAAATGGACTTCAGCCACGAAAGTGTCAGTGCTGGTCACTAAAGTGCTTGGTTTGTTAAACCGTGCATGTCCTTTTTAATATCCCACATAAGAGTGTGTGGGAGGGCCCAAGGACAATTCCATCTTGCACCTTTTTTCTTTACATTTTGCACAATTTGGGCCATTGCCGACTGACAAAATTATAGTTTATTAAACTGCAATCCTGTCTGCCACTGCTGTGTGGCAATGTTTCATAGATGTCCTATATTTTTTTTAAACTGCTGTGAATTTGTGCCGCTGCTCTGTTGCTTACTTTAGCCAGCCAGCTCGCTGCAACCTTTGGCCTATATTGGTGAAAAATAGTGAAATCAATATTGTGAGCTGTGAGGTGGTTAAAAATGCCTGGAAATGCCTGAAAAGGTTAATATTACTGTAGGAACAAAACAGGCTGAAATTATGTGGTTTTAGCTGTATATATAATTTAAAAAAAATAAAATAAAAAAATACAGATCCAAAACCAAAACACGCAAGGGTGGTTTTGTTAAACCAAATCCAGATCCAAAGCCTTGAAGGAAATACAAATCCAAAACTAAAACCAAAACACGGGGGTCAGAGCACATCCCTACATGCTACAAGGATTGGGTAAATAGTTGTAAGGTGAACCAGGAAGGAGACTAGATGGGTAGGTTAAAGAGTGAGAGAGGAGTTAAGAGGAGGGGTCTTAGTGAGGGGTTAAAAAAATTGGGGAGACTGGAAAAAAGTTAGACTTGGCAAGGGAGTGCATTCCGGAGGAGAAACCCAATGAGAGAAATCTTGGAGGTGGACATAAGAGGAAGTGATAAGATGTGAGTAGAGGTATAGGTAACAGTCAGAGAAGTGACGAGGATAGGAAGGAGTGTAGACATAGATTAAGTTATAGATGGAAGGGTGAGGAATTGAAACTGTATTCTTTAGGGAACAGGTAGTCAGTGAAGGAGGTTGCTGAGAGGGGGAAGGGGTGTGTGCAGATGCTATATGGTGAGAGTGAAAAATGAGACAGGCAGTGTTAACGATAAATTGTAATGGGAAGAAGTGGCATAGTGACAGACCAGAAAGGAGAAAGCTACATTAGTCAAAGCAGGAGATGATGAGTGCATTAAAAAGGGTTTTAATGACATCTGGAGTGAGAAAAGGCCCAGTCTTAGTGATGCTACAGAGGTGGAAATGGCAGGACTGAGATATGACCTAAATGTGATGAGAAATAGAGAGAAATCAAGGATGACACCAAGACAGCAGACATGGAAGACAGAAGAGAGGCTGATGTTATCAAGGAAAAGAGAGAGCTGAGGCGGAGGGATTCTAGAAGCTAGAAATACAATGAGTTCTGTCTTAGCTACAGTACTGTATGTTAAGTTTCAGAAAGTGCTCAAAAGTGGATGAGATGGAGGAGAGGCAGTTAGAGATGCAAGATACAGAGGTAGAAATATCAGGAGAAGAGAGGTAGATGGCACTGGAGGCTAAAAGAATCTGATTAAAATTTCGAAAGAGGGAAGATAGAAAAAAAACAAGAGGCCAAGGATGGACCCTTGGGGGATACCAACAAGTAGAGGGAAGAAGGAGAAGGTGGAATTAGAGGTAGATGTTAAGATGGATCGATTGGTAAGGTAGGAGGAGAGGAGAGAGCAGTGTCATGTAGGCCAAAAGAATGGAGATTATGAAGGAAAGAAGAGGGATCAACAGTATCAAATGTAACAGACAGATCAAGGAGAATTAGTAGAGCATAGAGACCCTTAGATTTGGTGGTAAGAAGGTCATTGGTGATCATGGTGAAGCAGTTTCATTGGAAGGGGGAATCAGATTGAAAAGGTTTAAGAAGAAAATGGATGGATAAGGCACAGGTAGACAATCCTCTCAAAGAGCTTGGAGACATGAGGGAGAAGAGAAATAGGTCAGCAGTTTGAGATATTCAGGATAGAGAGATGGTTTCTTCAGGATGGGTGAGGCAAGAGTATATCTGGAAAACAAGGGGGCTGAGCCAAAAGGGAGGAAAAGTTAAAGAAATGAGTGAAATGGGAGCAAATAGCATGAGAGGGGAGAGCAGATGAAGATAAGAGGATTCAGGCTTCATCCCAAGTGCTGGGGATGAAGGCAGAAAAGGTGGTCAGGACATATTGGAGGGCAAAATGGTGCGAAAGGAGGAGGTTGGGGAGGAGAAGACATTACAGGTAGCTTCGAGTTTGGTAGTGAAGTTTAAGGCAAAGTTGAAAGCAGAGAGGGAAGAAAGAAGGGGGGGGAGCGGGGAGGGCAGAAGAGGAAGTTGAAAATGACTGAGGTTGCATGGGTCGGAAGATCGGTGTTCTGGGTTGTTTGTGGACCCGGGGTGGTAGCAGGAGCGATCACAGAAGGGGATTTGAAAATAAAACTAAGATTTTTAATAAGTGCTTGAGTAGACATAAAATATGGCAGTAAATAAAAGTCCAGGAATATATAAAAGAGTTCTGTGGTGGGAGTAATGGGTTAATGTCCAAGTAGAAACAATTAGAGCTGTCCAGGTGTGCAGGTAGTGAGACTGAAAATAATCAAGCAGGTATGCAGGTAGTGATGCAGGAAATAATAAGCCAAGTATGCAGGTAGTGAGCTAAGGCAAATGAGCAGGATGTCAGCAGGCTCAGGCACTCAGGTATGGGCAAGGGTGATGGAGGAAGCGGGGTAGTCCAGCAGGAGCTAGGAGCTGACAGGCAGACTGGCAGACAGCGAATTCACAGGAACAGGCTAAGCACAGAGAACCCTCTCAGCTAGGCTGAGATACACATTGCACTGGCAAAGAAGGAAGGCACTGACCTTTCCTAAATACCCCATGCCGTGCTGTTACTGGCCGGAGGGAACATGTGACTCACCAGGATTGTCCAGCCTCATCACATGGCCAGAAGGCAAGATGGCGGCGCCCATGCCAAATGGAACGGAGACGCCACCAGGCCTTACCAGTGCAGAGTGACAACTGGCCCGCACAACAACGCGCGCAGCCAAAGCACCCCGCCAGACACCAGCTCCGCCACCAGACAGCCCGCGCCACAACGACCTCACAGGTAACACCCGCCTAGCGCCATGCTGAAATACCCTGGTCATGACAGTAACCCCCCGTTTTTGGGGTGGCCTCCGGACACTCACCAGGCTTCTCCGGATGGGCATAATGGAATCTCCTGATGAGCGTGGGAGCGTGGACATCACTAGCATCAGTCCAGCAACGTTTCTCTGGACCGTAACCTTTCCAGTCCAGCAAATACTGTAGATGACCTCTGCATAGACGAGAGTCCAAGACCTGGGCGACCTCAAACTCAACTCCTCTCTCCGTCTGGACTCAAGGAGAAGCAGGTAGAGCACTGTGGAACCTATTCAGAATTAGGGGCTTTAATAAGGAAACCTGGAAGGAATTAGGGATTTTTAGATATGGGGGGGTAACTGTAGACGATAGGCCACTGGATTAATGACTTCCTTTATGGTGAAGGGACCAATGAAGTGTGGTGCAAATTTCATTGAAGGAACTCTCAGACGAAGATTCCGGGTGGACAACCAGACCTGGCTTCCAACTTGCATGCGTGGAACTATTCTACGCTCCCTTTCGGCCTGGGTCTTATAGCGAGAGGATGCCTTCAGCAAATCAGACCGTACTTGAGTCCAGATGGCAGCAAAATTCCGCACCGTGTCCTCCATGGCCGGAACATCAAAAACAGGCAGGCTTCGGAATTTGGGAACACGAGGATGAAGGCCATATACAACCTGAAATGGCGTTTGGTTACTTGACGAGTGGTAGGAAGCATGTGCAAACGCGGCCCACGGCACCAAGGCAGCCCAATTGTCCTGGGAAGAAGTCATAAAAATTCTTAAGAAAGTCTCTAGATCTTGATTAACTCCCTCGGTGGAGCCGTTGCTTTGCGGATGGTAGGCAGTGGAAAAGTTTAACTTCACTTGAAGAACAGAACACAAAGCCCTCCAGAATTTTGCAGTAAACTGCACACCACGGTCAGAGACAATTTCAGAAGGAAGGCCATGAAGACGAAATACGTGTTGGACGAAAAACTGTGCCAGGTCAGGAGCAGAAGGTAACTTCTTCAAAGGTATATAGTGGACCATCTTAGAGAATCAGTCTATTACAATCAGTCTAATCAGTCACAGATAGTATTGAAGCCTTGAGAGACTGGCAGGTCTGTGACGAAATCCATGGAGAGATGCATCCATGGACGTGATGGAGTGGGTAACGGAAGCAATTCCCCAGCTGGAGCTTGTCGTGATGATTTATGCTGGGCACAGGAGGAGTAGGAAGAGATAAAATCCATTTTATCTGCCTTCATAGAAGGCCACCAATAGTGTCTTTTCAGGAACTCCAAAGTCTTCCGAGTGCCTGAGTGCCCTGCGAAGCGAGAGGAATGTGCCCAAGTGAGAAGTCGCTTCCTTATTTCCGGGGCCACAAACGATTTCCCTGTAGGAGGCTGAACTTGTAATGCGGCGAAAACTCTTGATTCCAAGACAGGGCTATTGCTTTGACTCTCTGCAGCACAGACAGAGGTCCTTTTGCATTCTTCTCTGACGTTCTTCTTTGGAGAGGTGTGTATGATTCACCTGCATAGGCTCCTCTTCAGTAGGAGAAGGAATGGGATGGGTAGAAATGGAGGGGGCAATTGACCTTTGCCGATCAGTTCTGTGTTTTTCAGCCTGACGTTCCCTGAAGCGTAGGTCAACTTTGATACACAACGAGATCATGTCGTTCAGATTAGTAGGAAGCTCTCAAGTGACTAGATCATCCTTTAGTCGGTCTGACAACCCATGCCAGAAGGCCGAGGTGAGGGCTTCCTCATTCCATTTGAGCTCTGATGCTAAAATTTTAAATTGCACGGCATATTGACTGACAGGACGGACCCCTTGTCTCAGTGTCATAATGTTTGATGATGCTGGTACAGTAGGCCCAGGTTCATCGAAAATCCTCCTGAAGGATGACACAAAGCCTGTGTAATTATCCAGCAGCGGATCTGAGCGCTCCCAGAGTGGTGAAGCCCATTCCAAGGCCTGGCCGGATAACAGAGAGACTATATAAGCCACTTTAGTTCTTGCAGTTAGAAAGTTGTCAGGCTGCAGGGTAAAATGTATGTCACACTGATTTAGGAATCCTCGGCAGAGTTTAGGGTTGCCGTCAAATTTACTTGGTAAAGGAAGATATAAGCGGGGAGATGATCTGCCTCCTGTATTCCCAGACGCTGATGCAGATGTGGTTGCTGGTACTCCTGGGGTAGAAAAGGAAGTTTGTAAACTATCCTGTTGCTTAGACATCTCTTGCAAAAATTGAGCCATCTGATGCTGCATGTTTTCCAGATTTTCTAAACGACCAGAAATGCATCGGAACAAATCCACTCCTGACTCCTGATCCGTGGCCGGCTCCATGTGGCCAGTGCAAACTGTTATGTTCTGGGTTGTTTGTGGACCCGGGGTGGTAGCAGAAGTGATCACAGAAGAGTATTTGAAAATAAAACTAGGATTTTTAATAAGTGCTTGAGTAGACATAAAATATGGCAGTAAATAAAAGTCCAGGAATATATAAATGTGCACAAGAGTTCTGTGGTGGGAG